>VWZF01001856.1:689424-934509 GCA_013396755.1 Sclerurus mexicanus
GCCAAAGACAATTTTGGTAAAAGTATATATATATTCACATATATTACAATTATATACAATCAAACACTATGAATATACAGAATAAGAACCCCAACAAAAGGCAAAAGGGGGGAAAGGGAAGAAAGGACAAAAATGGGTAAAGCCAAACAAAACAGATACACACACTTGTAAACTCAGGGAGGAGCTCAATAAGTAACTAACACAACAAATTCTTAGCAAACTCCCCTCAAAAGAAGCAAGTCCTTGCCCCCCATGCGGCTGTGACACTGTTCCCAGACAGGCCTCAGCTCACACAGGTAAGAGCTAAGCTGACACAGAGACCTGGTTGATATGAGGTATCCATAACTGATAGGGAACTAACTCTAAGAGGGAACTGGTACAATGTAACATAGAGCACTAACACTAATAGGGAACTATCAACAGGGAACTAACACGAGAGGGTTAATAGAAATAATTGTAGGGGCTTTTACTGAAGCTGCAAAGATAGACTGCGTGGTTAACAGGGAGTATGTTATGGTTGCCATCAGTACCTAGCCTTGAAGCTCCAAAGAATTAAGATAAACGAGGAAATATGTTAAGGGGGTCTGCAAAAATAAACTACACGGTTGAGGCCATAATTAACAGGGANACCAGGGAAGGCCCAGACCAAAACCAAGAAAAGTAAACCACCACACTGCTTTAAGTGATTTTAATTGAGTGTTGCCTCTCCTGGCAATTTAGATCTGAGCTAATACTCACTGGAGTCCTAAGACCGGCACTGTGCTCGCAGTAAGATCCGCCTGTGCTGGGGGAGAACAGAATCACAGAATACAAACACAAACAGCACCGTGGACTTCATCCTGCTCCCTCCTAGGCCCATCGGACTGAAAGGTGAAGGCAGAAAGTCTATAAATCTGCATACATACACATGTGCATGTGCAAATAGGTATGTATACATTTTGTGCATGTATACATTTTATGTGCATCTATGGTGTCGTTGCCCGTGGGAGGGGGATTGGAATGAGATAATTTTAAGGTCCCTTCCAACACCAGCCATTCTGTGGTTCTGTGAGTTGTGGTTGGAAGGCACCTCTGGAGACCATCCAGTCCAACACCCTGCCAGGGCAGGGTCACCTGGGACAGGTGACATGGGAATGCATCCAGGTGGGTTTGGAAAAAGCCTCCAGAGAAGGAAAATCCACAAAATCCCTGGGCAGCTGTTTCAATGCTCTGCCACCCTCAATGTAAATAAGTTCTTCCTCCCATGGAGGTGGAACTTCTTGTGTTTTAGCTTATGGCCACTGCTCCTTGTGCTGTCACTGGGTACCACCAAAAAGAGTCTGGCACCATCCTCTTGTCACCCACCACTAAGATACTTCCATGTATTGATGAGATCCCCTCTCAGTCCTCTCCAGAGTAACGAGGCCCAGCTCCTGCAGTCTCTCCTCATAAGAAAGATGCTCCAGACCCCTCATCATCTTTGTGATCTCTGATGGACCCTCTGCAGTAGCTCCTTGTCTTCCTTGAATTGCGGAGACCAGAATTGAACACAACAGATGGCAGACTCTGCCTGGCAAGGTCCTTGTCCTGCCAGCCCAGGCATCCCCGCTGCTGCCAGCAGCCTGGTCCCAGCAGTATTTTATAATCACCCTCAGCTGTGATCCCAGTCCTGTACTGCTGTAGGATTTCCAGCTCTCATTTTCCAGGTTCTGTACTTGGTCGTGGTAACTCCAGAAGAGGGTGGTATGTTCAGCCATTCTAATGAGAGGAAGTTCCCCTATTCCCTGTCCTCTTCCCCCAATAAAAAGCATGTCAGGAACTAATTTTGTGCCTTCATTTCAGAGCCTTGCACCTGACGTGCATGGAGCTGCACCCATTTGTAGCACATTTGTTCAGTTTGTGAAATTCAGATGGCATGGTCATGTTTTCAAATAGAAATGGCAAAACATCAAGACAGGAGCACTGTCAAAATCCTCCAAGATGGGAGTATTAAATTAAGAAAAGATGAGAGGAATATTGACTTTTGTGTTTCATCTCAGGGAATTTGGGAATCTCTACAGAGTTAGAAGACTTGTTGATGCTCCAAGGAGAATGAAGAAGATGCTGGGGTGAGCAGGATGTCTTGCCTAGTGTTTTTCCTGCCAGATCAAGCCATAGCATGTTAAAAAAAATAAAACTAATAAAAAAGTCTCCTTCTGGCAGAACTGAGTGTTGTCCACAAGATGGCTCTGCGGCCACAGGCTCTGCTGTGGAAGAACCTGGAAATACAGGAGGGATCTCAATAATCCTGCCCCTGTTTGACTGGTCCTGAGGATCTCTTGTGGGAAGGGGAGGTAGGGAAGATTTGAGTTTCAAGTGGAAATTAAGGAGGGAAGGTATATAATCTCAATTGTAATTCTGAAAGCTAGCTGAAAGATTATATTCCACACATTTGTTGTTCCCATTCCATAGGTGACTTTCAAAGTGCAAAAAAACCCACCCCAGCTGTTGTAAAGAGACTAAATCGCAAGAAACCCATGGTGAATCTGAAAATCATAGAATCATTCAGGTTGGAAAAGACCTCTGAGTTCACTGAGTCCAGTCACTAACCTAATACTGTCAGGTCCACCACTAAACCATGTCTCTGAGCAACACATCTACATGTTTTTCAACCATTCAGGGATGGTGACTCCATCATTTCCCTGCGCAGCCTGTTCCAATGATTCACAACCCTTTCTGTGAAGGAATATTTCCTAATATCCAACCTAAACCTCCCCTGAGGCTGTTTCCTCTTGTCCTATACTTTGTTACTTGGGAGAAGAGACTGGACCCCCACCTGCCTACAAGCACCTGTCAGGTTGTTGTAGAGAGTGAGAAGGTCTCCTCTGAGCCTCCTCCAGAATAAACAGCCTCAGATAATTTTAGTTGTTCACATATTCTCACTGAAAGGACATGAATATGTTTCCATTCTTTAATTTTTTTTAAAAGCATTAACTTTAAAACAATTTTCTTTGAAAAATAGCTCTTTCACTAGGAAACCTGCAAAACTGTGCAAACTTTACAAAGCTGTAAATGTTAAGCCCTTTCCCTTGAAAATGAGTATTTCTTTTCTTTTTCTTAAAGGGACAAACTATAACTCTCACCCTAGTTCTTCATGATGCCATCATTCAGTGAATACAGTGATCATGCAATGGCTAAGGAATAAATCTGGCATAAGAAAAGGGAGAGTGAGGAGGGCTGCAGCTGTTTTTAGAAGTTCCTTACACAAAAATACCTTATGCAAATTCATCTTGCATTGGAGTGATCAGAATGTGTCTGCAAGAGTGCTTGTTCCCACACTGCAGCACGAAAAAAAGAGCTGGGGAAAGAATCTTGTAAGGAATAGAACAAGGGGGAATGACTTTAAGCTGAAGGAGAGTAGAACTAGATTGGGTATCAGGAAGAAATTCTTCCCTGTGAGGCTGCCAAGGCCCTGGCACAGGTTGCCCAGAGATGTTGTGGATGCCCTGGAAGTGTTCAAGGCCAGGTTGGATGGGACTCTGAGCAACCTGGTCTAGTGGAAGGTGTCCCTCCCCATGGCAGGGGTTTGGAATGATAGGATCTTTAAGGTTCCTTCCAACCAAAACCATTCTGTGATTCTGTGAAATATTGCACACTACAGGAAAATGAAGCAACCCCAATAAAATGTAATTATTTGAAGTGTGGATTTGTGACATCTTTGTGGCCAGAACGGTGGCACAGATTTACCTCAACTAACATAAGGTATTGACCTAAAAATGTGTAACTCGAGAGTGCAGTCACCTTAGACATCTGCTAGAGCAGTGTTTTTCATCCTCATGCATCTGATGCTGTAGGTTGGAAGGCATTGTTATAGGCGTTGAGGCGATGAGTGATATCAGCATTCAATTTATTTATTAAAAACAGTATTAAGTAACTTTATTTATTAGAATAAAATAAAAAAAAAACAATGAGTGAATTTTATTAGAAAAAGCAGTGAGTGATTCCAGCTCATTTGCCCCATGCCCTAGTGATTTCAGCTTTGAGTGGAGGGCAGGCCAAAAGGCGACAGCACGGATGCTGGGCGGCTTGGAGGGACTGGGCCCAGCCAAGGCTCGCACTGGCTCTTTGCCAGAGCCCGGTTTTTATTCACTTTTGGCTGGCTAAACCACGCCCCTTTGAGCAAGCTAGAGTCTTTTGTGCTCGCCCAATTTGGGCTTAGGTACTGCAAAATTCTCTGCGTTGTGTATTGCGCAATTTGTCCACGCGGTCCCGCTTCTGAGGCGGCTGAGGCAGTGTGGCAGTGGGCTCCGGAGGCTGAAAGCCATGGAGCGAATGTCCCCATCCAGAAGCGGAGAGACACGCCGTCTATTTCTGCGATGCTGGGTTGCTCCGAGCTTTCACGGGGTGACTGGGTCCTGAGCTGGCGGACGGCGACTTAGGACTCAGGGTGGCTGGGGGGGTTTCCAAGTTGGTGCGGTGTTGTGGGCTTTAAACTGATGATGAGGTTGTTTCCCTGAGGTGGTTGGGAGAAGCGTTCATGGGTATCGGTGACAAGCTCAGTCTGTCCTCCGGGAGAAGTCCCCCTTGCATGGTGGGGCTGACATGGGAACCGCTGGGAGAAGCTTTCCCTTCCCCCTCAGAACGGGGGAGCAGGGGACCACCAAAACCCAGGTGGGGGGGACGAGGAAAGGACACTGGATGTGTTTCAGAATGGTTCATGGGACACAGAGGGCTGGGGAGGTGACGCCAGGGTTTCTGAGGAGCACAGTAGGGTTTCAGGGTAGGGCTGGTCCCAGTGTGGGGTAGGGGAGAACTGGGGTCTGGGGCCAGAACTCTGCTAGCTCTGCCGGCTGAACAGAGAGGAAAGATAAGGGAAGGGGGTCTGTAATCAGAACTCTGCTAGCTCTGCCGGCTGAACAGAGATGAAAGATAAGGGAAGGGGGTTTGTAATCAGAACTCTGCTAGCTCTGCCGGCTGAACAGAGAGGAAAGATAAGGGAAGGGAAGGGGGTCTGGAAAACTGGTTTGGTAAAGATCGATAACAGGGACTCGGCTAACTTCATTTGCACATCTGTAAGACAGGATGGGTGAATGCGAATTCCTTAGATTAGTCCTTAGTAACTATCTTCTCGGGGCTGCTGAAAAGATTCCTAAGTTTTTAAGCAAACCAACTTCTACATTCAAACAAATAAAATAATAAAATGTTCTCTTGGTTTTGATCAGTAAATTAACAAATTTCATCCATAACATTGTGACAGTAATTTCGTAAGATCTTATATGAATATCCTTCAGTTTGCCAGTCAGCGCATGTAACAAAAAATCAAGCTGGAAATATCTTAGTTGAGCAGAAAGCCTGAAAGTCCAGGGATAAAACATAATGTCACTTTTAGACCAGGCAGAGTCCTGGGAAAATAATGTAAGAGCAGTTATGATCTGGCAGTAAGAGCAGGAGAAGTGGTAGATGAACACAAATCCAGCTGGTAAAGCATAGAAAAAAGGCTGGATAAGTTGGAAATGAAGTCATTAATTGATCAGCTAATGCAAAGAGGGAAATATCTCCCGAAGGGTTGGCCAGCACAGTTTCAGCTGTGTTAGGACTGTGAGGAACTACAGCCACTGAGAGCTTTTTAAAAGCCAGTATGTTGCAGTAACAAGCCAAGACTTACTAACTAAATGGCTCCTTTTACTGTAAAATCTGCTGGGTTGTTGTTTTTCTCTTTTTGACACAGCCATTGACCTTTTTTTTTGCAAACAGCTCCACTAAAGTCTGTTCTGGAGGGAAGAGGAGAAAACCCATCAGTGAGGACAAAGAGCTGAGCACTACTTAGGGACAGAGCCTTCTAACACCAACCGCCCACTGAGAGATGCTGCTGGGGATTGAGAGAGTCACACCAAGTCCCAGCACACTCTGCTTTCCAATACTTTCTGCTCGAAGCACAACTCCTCATCACTAAGTTCACCTTGAACTTGTTGAAACTGTAAAGCTAGGGAAGAAATGCAGTCTTATGGTTAGGGCACAGGAACCAGGAAATTTGATTTCTCTTCCATTGTTTTTCTGCAGGTTTGCAAAATTTCCCTCCTCTTTGCAAAATGTTTCAATGTTTTTATGTTGCTTTAAGAGAATAGAGAGTGCTCTTATGCATTTTCAGCTCTCAGTATTTGAAACAGTTTGATTTATTGACATACATAGGATTTCCCAAAATCAGGAGACAAATATAACCAACGTAAAACTCAGGAAAACCAGGAAATACGGAGCCTTTTCTCTGGTCAATTGAGCATGTTCAATTATACTGAATTTGCTCTTTTTGTCTTCATAGAATCATGAAACAGTTCAAGATGGAAGGAACCTTTTAAAGGTCATTGATTTCAAACCCCCTGCCATGGACAGGGACAGCTTCCACTACACCAGGTTGCTCCAAGCCCCATCCAAACTGGCCTTTAACACTTCCAGGGATGGGGCAGTTCTCTCATGGGATTCTGATATGAATGACAGAGAATCTCTGCAAGATTCAGCAAGAACAGAGAACTTCTGAATCAAAAATGACAGCTTTTTATAAAGCCACACTGATCTGAACCATTAGCCAAAAAAATTCTGAATTATGGGGTTTGTTTTAGTTTAAGAGAGGAACAAGAAATGATACCAAACATTTCTGTCAGGCAGTCCTGGTCACAGCTGTTTTCCTGGAAGAGTGTGAGTCCTGGAGATTCCTTGTCTTAGATAAATGCTAAAATGCACAAGCCATTCACTTCCCCTCATCTCTGGCCCACATTCTGCAAGAAGCATTGCAGACTCTGCTCCTCCCTCTGTTCTTATTTCTGTACTTTTACAGTTCTTGGTCCCTTTTTCCTGCCTGCCAGGGTTTTTTTTTGCATTCTCCAGATTCTCATCTGTCTTTCTCCTCTCTTTCCCTGTTCTTCCTCTTCTAAGTAATTTGGCTCCCAGTCTTATCCTCATTTTTCAGAAATCTTCATTTGGCTGAGTTTGCCCCTTTCTTTGCAAGTGGCTCCAGCAATTCCTTCTGCTCTCCATATCACTGGACAGCCCTTTGGTGACCTGCATCTTCTTGGAGAACTCTCTACAGGGAAAAGCCTTGCTCAGCCCCAGTGACCCTGGAGTGGATATGCCTAATGATCCAAGGGATTGTGGGAAAAGAAGCTGTGCCAACACAACGGACAATACAGATGTCAAACTGAGCTCTCCTGAGCATCTATAAACTGATTTTTCCAGGGGCTCAGAGCTGTGTCACATCTGGAAGAACATAATGAAAGCAGCCAAAGACACAACACTGTCCCCAGGTTAATTCTATTACTTGATTTCCAATTGCTGCTCCAAAGGACAGAAATGCTAAAGCTTTTCAGCAGCCGTGTATGTCCAATTGTATTTTTTCTTTTATTTGACATACACCAAATATTTCTTAACATTGGTTTTAGAAATTACTGTTTTGGGGTTTTTTTTTGTTTAGTGAACCTTTCTGAAAAAATACCAGTGTGAAACTGATGTGGCAAACGAAATTTCAGCTTGAAAGTTCTAGCATAGCAAGACTTTATTGTGGAAAGTGTGAGGAAATCTTAATATAGGGTGTTGATGCCTCCACCTTCAATAATAATTTGAAAACTGAACATTAAAATACTGCCAGTAACAGAGTAATGAGCCATCGCTTGTCAAGAATAATATTGTAGGAAAAGGTCAGCTGTTTGGGAAAGTAAGTGCCTGTGGATTGACAAGGTTAATCATAAAAATAAGTGCATTGCTGCCCAGTTGTCAGTTGCTGGGTAACCCACAGCTGAAGGAAAGTATTTGCTTAGTGTCAGGAATTGAATGATTTACCATCTGCATGAAGTGGAGCGTGTAAGACTGAAACACATGTGGTAGAGACAGGAAGCAACTGGCTGTGTTGGTGGAGTTCAGGTTATGATTAAGACAGGAAGTTCAGCTCAATTACCTGCACACAGCTGGGTGCCTTGGGCTGGCTGAGAACCCCTTGGCTGCCCTGATGGATCTGCTGCTGCTGGTGCTGGAGGAGGAGGTATCCTAATCACCCTGAGATTAGCTCAGTTGGTTAGAGCATGATGCTGATAACACCGAGCCTGTGGGTTCAATCCCTGGGGGAGGCATTCACCTAAGAGCTGGACTCAGTGATTCTTGTGGGTCTCTTCCAACTCAGAATATGCTGTGAAATATAATTGTGGCATTTTGGCCAGCCCTGTGAAGATGTCCTCCATATCACAGCATTTGGAACAGTGATCTGGTCATGCCCTGTGGTAAATTTCTCTTACCCTCCAAAACTCTGTGGCTGGATGCCAGTGACCATTTGGATGTTATTCATCCATCTCTCTGTCTCTGCCAGGCTACACCAACAAATTAAACAGTGGCAGACACCTGCACAAGGCAGAAGAACTCAATCCATCTATAATCAACAAGGTACTGGTCTGATTTATCATAGAATCATGAAATCACGGAATCACAGAATGATTTGGGTTGGAAGGGACCTTAAAAATCATCCAGTTCCAACTCCCTGCCATAGGCAGGGACACCTTCCACTAGACCAGGTTACTCTGGCTTGGATCCAGGCAAAGTAAAACTCTCCTGAGCAATTTCCAGGTGCAGTTTAGGAGTCAGCATGAGCCAGGGACAATTTCCCAGAGAAACAAACACAGGGAATGACCAGAGAAGATTTGTTTCCTTACTAAATCAAGTGACAAGCTCTAGCACTAGTGACATCATCTAGAGACAGGATTGATATAACATGTAGTATTTTTCTATTGTTCACAAATATTTCTTACAAAATCCCCCCAAAACCTGGACTATACTCTGATCAGATGTAGTCTATGGAATTTTAGTCAGCTTCGTTACTTGTCTGCATTTTGAAGGAGTGTTTCAATTGAAAGCAAAATAGATAAATGGGTTTTCAACTGTTTTTCAACTTTGTTTTGTATTCTGCAGTCGTAGCAAAAGTCAACTGTATTATTCATGCTGACAAGATTGAAAATGATGAAAAATTATGGAAAGGGAATAGCCAAAGCCTTTCATGTTTGCAACCTTTTCCCTGGCTAAACAGGTCCCTCCTAGCTTATTTTTGTATTTTCTGTTCAGCTTAGATTGTTCCATCCTAAAATACTTTAGGTTGTACTTTTAATAATGGAAAAAACACGAGTGGCACTTTGTGTGATACAAAAGTTCTCTCCAGAGTTGATTTTCCTCTGCATGTTGCAGAGTACCAAGTCTGGCTTCAAATTAATTATTGCAAGGGCAAAATACTCTTTCTTTTCATCACTTGCCTTGCATAAGTGACAATTACACAGCACACTGGAAGTGATGGAGGAATTCACCAAATGGTATGGACTGCACATTAGAGTAGGATAATTACTAGGGTGACTTAGCAATCAAAAGGCTTTATATTTAGATTTTTACAGTGAGGGTGGTGAGGCCCTGGCACAGATTGCCCAGAGAAGCTGTGGCTGCCCCATCCCTGGAAGTGTCCAAGGCCAGGTTGGATGGGGCTTTGAGAAACCTGGTGTAGTGGAAGGTGTCCCTGCCTTCATAAATCTTTCTTCACGCTTATCTGTATTTCTCTATATAATTTTTGAGAAGTCCAGTTCTAGCCCCAAACAGAGCTGCATTCCCTAATAGTTCATGTGAGTCTGTACATCTCAGATAAATCTGTTAAGGTCACAAAGTGCACTGAGATTTCAAAATACAGCTATTATAGAAATAGCCATTGTTATTCTTGTTTTTAATAGCTGCTGACAGTGAGGAATATTTTGAGGGTAAGTGCCAAGTTAGAAGCTGTGTTTCTGAATAAAGCTTTTCAAATATGCAAGGGCTCTATTATGTTTGGGGTAATTTCATGAGAAGCTTTATGTGGGTTTGTCTGGACTATCGTCCAAGAAACATCTGGTGGAAGGGGACCAGACTGACACAACAAAGACTGGCAGTTGTACTTACATGTCCTCTTGTGGAGCCACTTTATGAGTCTGGTTGTGCTAAAGATGTTGCACAGTTCATCTTTGCGGGGCTTTACCGAATTTACTTGAGCAGCCTGAAACTCAGCATTTCCATTTCACGGTAAAAGGCAAAGTTTCACAGTATATTTTCATTCTCAGTAGGAGCAAACCCACAAGTACGAAACCTTCTCTGCCCATTTAGAAAAATGGTGCTTTAAACAAAGAATAAATGTATACAGAGAAACTTCACTTCAAAATGAATTTATCAGTTCAAAGCTTATTTTGTTGTTTGATTGATTGTTTTTTAATCTTAATATGAGGTGCTGGAGTGAGTCCAAAGAAGGGCAAAGGAGCTGGGGAAGGGTCTGGAGCACAATTCTGATGAGGAGCAGCTGAGGGAGCTGGGAGGGCTCAGCCTGGAGAAAAGGAGGCTCAGGGAGGACCTTCTTCCTCTCTGCAACTCCCTGACAGGAAGGTGTAGCCAGGTGGGAGTCGGCCTCTTCTTCCAATTAACAAGTGACAGGACAAGAAGAAATGGCCTCAAGTTGTACTAGAGAAGGTTTAGTTTGGATATTAGGAGAAGTTTCTTTATTAATGGGTTATTAATTATTGGAAAGGGCTGCCCAGGGCAGTGGTGGAGTCACCATCCCTGAAAAGATTTAAAAGATGTGTAAATGTGGCACCTGGGGACATGGTTGAGTGGTGGGCTTGGCAGTGCTGGGTTAGTGAATGCATTCAATGATCTCAGAGGTATTTTCCAACCTAAAGGATTCTGTGATTCTATGATTAACTTCTGACATAACAGTTCTAGTGGTCCAGGACATGGCACATCTCATCCCACTGTATCCTGTCAGGATATGGAGCAGGTAAGGATGTTATTACCAGGCAACCAAGTGGGCAGTTTCCAGTGAATGAGATTCAACAGCAATTACCTAATTTTAGGTGGTTTCTTTGTGTCATGACTACACTGGAGCTGGTGTGGTGCCCCAATTCCTGATTTGGAGAGGGATTTTCTACAGCCAAGAGACCTTAGAGTGTAGTTCGTTACTCTAAATTAGATACCTATATTTAGGCAAGTGATTTCCAGTCTCTGTTGACTGTATTGACTCCTCCACTGAGCATAATGGGAGCCTGGACTCTCTTGTAGACATGTCCATTTAGGTTTGAATTTGGTGCTGACTTTCCCCACATACTGCTCACCAGTGGGATGAGAGCTTTCTGAGAACTAATTAGTGTCAATAATTTGAAGGCTCCTGTCCATTTATTATTATTATCTTTGGAATATGCCTGAGACCATTTTAAACCTTAGATCCAGAACATGTAACCAGAACAGAGTACATGAAAGGCTATCTTGTCACTGGAATATTTTTAAGTTGTTAATATAAAATCCTACTGAGGCAAAGCTCTGTAGTTCATGCAGAACAACTCAAAAGTTGACTGGGTTTACCTGAAGCTGTCTCCTTTAGGATCTTGTGTTGATTAGGCTGTTTGATTTAGCAATCAGCTATAAAAGACAACATTTTAGAAGCTAGACTAATGAAGATACTCAGAGTGATATTCTTCTGACCACATGTTTGAATCTGAGAAAATTACCTCAGGCTCCCTTTATTGTCAATGGGAAGAAACAAGAATTTAGCGTGTGAGTCATCTGACCTATTTTAGATGTCCATTTTGGAGTGATGAGTTGCAGCTGAAATGCTGACTTCTCTCCGTTGAGTACCAGAGGGGGTTTAACTTAGATGTAGATGTCTGAGGGGATCAGGTGAACTGATCCCATCCCCTCTTCAGGGTGAAATGAGGGTATATAGGGCTTTATCAACACCAAATAGCTTTATCAGTCAGCAAACACCATGGCTGATATGGGATCTGTCCCAGGACTAATCTGCATGGGGATGAGACCAGCCACTGAAACTGGAGTTCTATTTCCACTTGAGAATGATTCACAGCCCACTGAGGTCAATGGGAATCTTTCCACTGGCTTTGCAAACCCCGGGGTGTCGGCGTACATTAATTTAGCAGCTGAGTGCCACAGTTTAAGATAACATCATGCTTCTGGTTTTTATTATTACCGATTTGCCAAAGGTCAGCACTCTCACAGCAGAGCTGGCAGAACAAAGTGAGTCAGAGACATACAGGAGTTCACTGCATCATAAAGGCTGTGCATGTGCTGTCCTGTACTAACAGCATATTCCTTCCCTTAGGACCTGAGTATCCTCTGACTTCAGTGCTTTAGCCCATAGTCTTCATTATCACAGCAATCCACGCTCAATCTCTTTGTCCATCTACTCCAAGGCTGCCAGTGGTCTGGGATTTATGAAGAACAGGTTCCTCATGCAATCCCCATTCCCTGACATACAATCTCTGTCCTTTTAGCCTTTGACCATCTAAAAGCCTACATTTCACTAGCAAGTCTGGTGGATTAAACAAATCGCCTCTGTTGATGAGGGGACTGAAAGTACCTTTGGTAAGAATACAAGGTAGACAAAAATTTTGTGATAAAACTGCATGTTCTTCTTTGCCAGACAGGCAGAGATGGTGCTTTTATAAAGGAAAACTATTAAGAGGAAATTCATTATTGAACTGAAGCTTGAAACTTCGTTAATTAACAATTAAATAGCTTGAAAGGATATTAAAGTTTTTGGGGCAAGTGAAGACTTTGGAGAGAAAATAGGTGGGTTTAAGGACTTGTCTTATTTTTTGTGGCATTGTGGGTGCTTTTGCAATACTTTTACTCACTCCACTGCTCCAAACATCCTTTTCAGTGTCTGGGAAAGATTATTCTCTTAGAACCCAGAGAATGCTGCAGAGATCATGCTACTGCCTTACTGGAAGACCCTTACAGGTACCAACAGTTTTCTGCATCAAAAAAGTGTCACGTTGATGTGCCCTGTGTTGTCCAGGTCAGTGCAAGTAGAACTTTCACAGTCAAACCAGAATCAGCCAAATGCTAATAACATCATTGCCTTGGTCATGTTTCTACAGGAAGAAACTGGTAGTTAAAAGCCTCTGGAAAAAAATATTAAACTTGCACAGCTAAAATACTTTTTTTTTTTTTAATGGCCAACTGTTCCAATGCCTCACCACCCTCACAATGAGTAATAGCAACTGTTATTATTATTATTATTAAATAATTTAATATCAATAGACACTTGCAAAAAACAACTGATCTCATCCAGATATGGTGCATATTTCTCCACCAAGAATGCCTTTCACTCCAATGATCCTTCACCATTGACTCCAGGAGAAGTCTGGATGACAAGTTTCAACTAGATCTGGAATTTTTAAATGGTTTTATTTAGCTGAAACAAATTCTGTGTTAATGTTAGGGCTATGAAATCTACTTAAGTACATGTGACAGATTTTAATATATTGAGTTACAAGTTAATAAATAAGATTTCTTCAAACGTTCTGGTTATAAAACCCATTTCAGTAGATGTGACAGACAAATATTTTAATATATTGTTACAGGTGAAAATAGATTGATATTGTCCTCTCAGCTCTGTGCATTAAAGTGGTCACAAGTTAGTATCACAGAAATTATGAGGGGAAAAAAGGGTTATAATTATGGTTCTTTATTTACCTCATGGTTTTTGTGCCTGTTGTATTCATGCTGTCAGAGTTCTTCCAAACAACCATCATGGATAAAGATGGCCTCAAATCTTCCCTTCTGAATGAATGCAGAGATTTTCTCCTGATGAGGACATGGAGTAACAAACAAACAAACATGTTTGCAACACAGACTGAAGAGAAAATGCACCTGGGGAGGGATTCTCCAAGTGACAAGCACCTCCCCTTCCAAATAAGTCAAAGTGTGCCCTTTGTCTCCATGTCCTGATGTGAGTTCCACAAGCCCCCAACACCAAGCCCCTTTTCCCCCAAACTCTGTGTTGATGTGAGCAGAGCAAGCCATCACCTGTGCTCTGAGCAGCAGGGCAGGTGGGGTGGCACAGCTCAGATCCGAGGACCTGAACCTGCTTCTCTCCCAGCACAGCAGGGAAGCTGCCCACCAGGAATGGTCCCTGGCACACGGGTGGGATCCTTTGGATCCTGTGCAGACATGAGGGAATGTGCTGTGCACAGCCAGAACTCTGACATCAACATGCCAGAGAGGGAAGGGAGGTCATCGCAAGGGACCTGGACAGGCTGGAGAGGGGGGTCTGTGTTAACCTTGTGGTATCAGCAGAGCCTGGGTGGAGAATGCATTGAGAGCAGCCCTGTCAGGAAAGACTTGGGGGTGCTGGGGAATGGAAAGCTGGACATGACTTGGCAATGACTGGTCATTTCTTGCACTTGCAGCTCAAAAAGCTGATTGTATCCTGGGCTGCATCAAAAACAGCCTGGGCAGCAGGTCCAGGGAGGTGATTCTCCCTTTCTACTTTTCTCTTGTGATATCCCACTGGGAGTGCTGCATCCAGCTCTGGGGCCCCCAACACGAGAAAGATGCTGACTTTTTGGAGTGAGTCCAGAGGAGGCCACAAAGATGTTCCAAGGGTTGGAGCACCTCTCCTATGGAGACAGGCTGGGAGAGTTGGAGGTGTTCAACCTGGAGAAGAGAAGGCTCCAGGGAAACCTGAGAGCCCTTTCCAGAGGTGGAAGGTGGCTTACAAGAAAGCCAAAAAGGGATTTGGCTACAAGGGTATGTAGGGACAGGACAGGGAGCAATGGCTTCACACTGACAAAGCATATGTATTAGGAAGAAATTCTTCCCTGTGAGGTTGGGGAGGCCCTGGCACAGGTTGCCCAGAGAAGCTGTGGCTGCCCAATCCCTGGAAGTGTCCAAGGGCAGGTTGGATGAGGCTTGGAGCAACCTGGTCTAGTGGAAGGTGTCCCTGCTTTGGGCAGCAGGTTGGAACGAGGTGACATTTAAGGTCCTTTTCAATCCAAACCATTCTGCATTTCTCAGAAAGTGTGACTGTGACTTAAAGGATGTAAAGAAGAAAGCTTTTATTTGCGTGCGTAGTTTAATCCTGGGGCATTAAGGCAGAGAAATATTTAACCACTGGCCAAAAAGCAGACAGGAAGACTGTGGCAAAGAAAGGATTGGAACCCAGCTCACCTCAGGGCCCTCGCCACAAGACTTGGGGTTTATTCTGAGGGTAGGTTTATCTCTGTTTTTTCTGTGTAATTGAGTGCAGACAGTGTTCACAGTTGCTGGTTTTGAGCATGGTCTATTATGGAGTAATCTGAACCAGTGCCTTAAAAGCCAGACAATCCTTTTTTGATGCACGGAATCCTTGAGCAGCAGAGGAATTGCTGTCATGCCCACCTGAGGTGGGGAGGATGCAGTGATGCTTTTCTGAGGCCCTTTCTCATCTTACTTTTTCACTGTTAAAGTGACCCTTGCAAGGTAAGCAGAGGGATAACTCAAAATTAGCAAAACATAGCTGAGCACTGTTTAAACATGGGGGAAGTAGCTGAAAGGTTCTCTATGCAAATACAGGGAATATCCACTAAATATTTAACTTGCCCCCTGATCCCACTTTTGTTTCCTGTCAAGTATCAGGAGCACTGAGCAGAGAACCTGGATGTAAATCAGTAACACTTGTGGGATTATGTTTTTGAAACTTTGATGATCTCTTATATCCCTGCAAAGGCCATTTCATGCCACCGCAAAGGAGTGAAGTGCCAGGAAGTAAATCCTAAAGCACCTCCCAAAGTATTGGAAATGCTCTCTGAAAGCAACATGTTGCTGCAGCTCAGTTAATCTAGAAAACTCAAGCAAATAAAATACTGGTGACTAACATATAACAATATTAAGAAAGTAGCTTCTCTTTCCCTCACACTCTGGGCCAGATTTACAGCCTTCTGGAAGCTTTGCAGTTCTGTATAGGGAGAATTTACCACTGCTTGGCTCCAAGGGTCAAAAGGCTTCAGAAAGGAAGTCAAGACAGAATAGCTGTGGCTTCTCTCACTCGTAAAATTATAATCTGAATGCTGAAAAGGAGACGTGAGCATGATTTTGAAAATTTGATAAAGACCTGAAAAGCAACAGAGGGTCTTGACATGAGCATTCTGGTCTCTCCCTGCTGCTTGGGACACTTACGCTACAGGCAATGTCTTTCACTGGAAGTCACAATCCAGGGAATTTGCCTTAGCAGTGAGTTGCTGCATTAGTTTCAGAGCAGGCAGCTCTGCTGAATGCTGTCCTTAACAGGGTCATCATAAAAGGGCTGTTGGTGCCACTGCAGCTTATTGTAGAGCACAAGTTTTGTCTTCCCCGTTCTACCCAAAAAGAGATTTGTTATCATCAAGTCTCTGTTCTGCCTTTGTTTCCCAATCTTTCTGTCTTCTTGCTCCATTAAACATTGTGTTCCAGGTTGAACAAGGAAACCTGTTCTTTTCCATCCAAGAGAAGCATCTCCATGAATTTCCACTCTTACCTACCACTATATTTTTGCAGGATTCAGTCTCTCAGCAATTTTTCTTTTCTCTAAATAATAAATTGTAATCCCGGCATTTCTGAATTCCCATTGTGGGTCCATTTAGAAATTAGCAAGAGCAAAATTAGCCAAATTCTAATATGAAAGAAAATTGGCCTCCTTCATCAAACTATTGTTGAATGACAATGGTGCTGAGAGGCACAGGCCAGTAATGGCACTGCATTGTTACCAGGCACTGGGCAGGAACAGCAGGACATCGGGCAGGCCTTGACGAATGTGCAGTCTCAGTGGGTAAATCAGGGGCAGCAGGAGGAAGGAGGTGCCTTGGTGAGTGGCACACAGCAGGCAGCAGCAGGGCCAGGGCAGTGCTGTCAAGTTCATCTGCAGTGCTGTAGGACTGTGCCCATGAAGCCTGCCCTGCTGTCTGTCTGTCTGTCTGTGTGGGATACACAGCCATGCTTGCTCCAGAGTCACGTCCTTGGGATACAGGGATACACGTCATGCTGTATCCCTGCCTTTTTGGAGAAACTGGAACAGGGAATAGAGGTGGGTGAACCCAAACAGTGTTCAGAGACTCTGTAGTGTCAACACAACTACATTACACTATTTGGGTAAAGATTAGCAATACATAATCAGCTCTGTCCCCCAAAGTAGTATAAATGTCCTGATCTCTTGTCTCCCAGTCTGGGAACCTTTCCTCTGACTACCTTTCAATAAATATAACAACGTTCCCTCTAAACAAATCCCCCCCTTCCTCCTTCCATGAAGCATGAAACCCCAACAGCTTCTGGAGTGCAATCAGTGAACTCTTTTAGAGGCAACACTGGGTGAATTTGACTGTCCTCATGCCAATGTCCCACAGGGCCTTCCAGTGTTTGCTATTCCACATGACCTTCTATGCCTAAATTCCCTTTCCTGGCCAACACCACCACAGTCCGTTTTGTCCTGTCTCAATTCTGCCAGATCCTAGTCCTGCTATCAAAGTTAAGGATGAAAGAGAAGGATCAATTCCCCCTGTGCTGTTGAAGGGGTGCTCCCTCTCAGCATGGTTCTGGATTTCCCAGCAAAGAGAGGATTGAGTTCTGTCATTCATCAGAGGAAAGAGTCCAAATCAGTTCTAGGTTATAGGAAAAAGAGACAAAGGAGCAGAACTGGGACTAATCCTGGAGCTGGGCAGATTCCTGCAGAGCTACCCTTCCTGCTCCTAGTGCTGCTGGAGGGGTCTGGGTGGGCATGATCCCAACCCTACATACTGTGATCCCTTGTGTCCTAGTGCTATTTGCTGTTTTGAGGCTTCCAGAACACTTCTGAGCTCAGGATCACAGTCAGTCAAGTCTTTGTTGTCATCATGTCACAGTCACACAGAACCATAGAATCTAAAAGGATTCAATCTGTTGAATCTGGCTTTTTGGAATGTAGAGAGGCTGGAATGTATCACTTCCCCATTCATCTTCTCTTCAGTCAGGCTCCTGCACGCCCAGGGGTGTGCACACCCTAGTGGTGTGCAGAGAGGGATGAGATGGAGCAATGCAATATTCTTGTGGTGGGAGAGTTCTGGGGTGACCCATTCTACAAATTGCCTGAGTTTTTCCCATGGTCTGAATAATACAAAGGAACGGTGAATAAATGGGGTACAGGACCAAATGCAAAGGAAAAGGCAGTGGAGCTGCCAAAATCTACATGTCAATAAATGGTTGCAAAACTACTCAAACTTCAAGCAAGTGTCCACATAGGATTATTTGTGTAATATACAGCATAACAGGGCATGATTTTGTCATTGAACCCTTGAAAATGAAAGGATTAATGCTGTTCATATAACAAACTGAGGTCTGTCACCATTTTAAATCTGCGCAGGTTTGCATTGTCAAATCCCACCATGGGCAATATATTTTTATTCTTCTCTTTTCCTTTCATGACAGTAGTTTTCGTTTTATGTTAGCACCTTTAGTGTCATTTCCTTTCCACTCATAGTGTATTACAGTCTGTTTCTCACACCTTTGAAAGAAATAGCTGCAATATGCTTCACACTTGCATGTTGAATTCACCTTTTCATATCTCATTACCATATTTCTCTTCCCACCTCATGCTGTGTTTGATCTTTGTCCTGTTTTCATATTGCTTCTCAAAAAAATTAGAACATTGTCCCTGAGAGGGTAGCCCTGTTGAAAAGATCAGCTCCATATGCAACTTCATGTAATGGTTTAGGTTGGAATGGACACTGAAGGTCATCTCATTCCAAATTCCCTGCCATGGGCAGGGACACCTTCCACTAGACCAGGTTGCTGGCAGCTGTACACCTTGTCCACTCCTTTTCACCAGGGCAGAATGAGTATCAATGGTTCCCAGCTACAAACAAATGATGATGTTGTTTAATAAATCACAGAATCATAGAATATGCTGAGTTGGAAGGGACCCACAATGATTATCAAGTCCACCCCTCAGCCTTGCACAAGGACCATCCCCAAGAGTCACACCCTGTCCCTGAGAGTATCACCAAACACTTCTTGAGCTCTGTCAGCTTTGGTGCTGTGACCACTGCACTGGGGAGCCTGTTCCAAAAAAACCTCTTCTTAATATACAAACTAAAACTCCCCTGGTTCATCTTCATGCCATTCCCTTGGGTCCTGTCACTGGTCACCAGAGAGAAGAGATCAGTGCCTGCCCCTCCACTTCCCATTACAAATTATCTTCCAGTTCTGTGCATACAAGATGGTCTTGGGTTTGGAGCCCATTTTCTGCTCTGGAATAACACCTCGACTCAGGTCTTGCTGGTGAGTCTCTACATGGTGTGGTGATCTGTCCTCACTTGGACTGGGTTAACCAACAGCCAACTATCATATGTGAAAATGGTTTTAACAAAAGAGCAAAATATATTGATCCAAAGTGGATTCTTCAAGGCGGCAGGTACCTTCAATTCCTGCTGGGGGAAGTTGGGAGGTTGGTGTCCCTACACTGAATTTAGACTTTGTAAATAAATAACCCCTCAGGCAATAACATGCAAGTCAGTGCAGACATCCAGAAGAAAACAATTTAAAAATTACTAAGCTTGAAATTGCAAATACCAGCTTAAACAAGATTTGGTTGTTGAAAACACACAACTTCACGAGCAAACTCTGAGAATACCACTTAAAATGCTGGTTATGGTTTTCATAAATGGAGGTGAAATCTAGAGACTCAGCTAGAGGTCTCAGCTCGAAGATGAGCTTCCAAAAGTAAGACTGCAGACATAGATGAATATTTAGATGGAAGGAAGTTGTAGGAATTCCTGGAGAATATGATGAAGTGATCTCCTCCCAGGAGTTTGAAAAAGGTGGCATTTGTTAATGAAGAAGCTTGAGTGTGTGTCACAGCAGACTTTGTCAGACAGAGAAAGGGATGTCCACATGGACTGCTTGCAGAACTTTGCTTGGCCTGAAATCTCAGAGTCTTCACAAAGTGAAGATCTGGACAGAGCAGCCAGAGATAAACAGGAATAACAAAGTCATGTCCTCTTCTAAATGATACATGACTACTTTTGATAGACATAAATTCTGTGCAGATAAGGACACTGAGTCATAGCCCTCCCCAGATACCAGGAGGTATATATCAATGATTTGATATATCAATGATCTGACTATATATCAATGATTTTGATATATGGCACCAAACACAACACAGTGTTCTTGGTCCAAGCAATTACAAACACTGAGACATTTTATCTCTGCAAAATGAACCACTACATAGTGGCAAATTGATAATTTAGAACAATTCCCTTGTTCCTACAGAATCAGAATTTTTTTTTCTTGTGGAAAGTAAAAATAAACTTGTAGTACTTTTTCACTTGGTAGCATCAAGTGATTCCTCAACTCCTACCCTGTTTTATGTCAACAATGGGAACCTGGTTTATATATACGTATATATTTACATCAAATATGTATGTATAGTTTCATGGTGAGTTCATTTTTTGTTTGAAGTTTCACATAACCTTTCAGAAATGAGTAGGTAGCAACTTCATTCTTCCATCTGCCTCATTTCAAGAATGCTTTCTTAAATTGAAAATAAATTTCACAGAACAATTCTGAAATATGACACCTACCACCCCAATCTGGGTCTGTCAAGGTGTATAAACTTGGACTGTGCTTTGGTTGTAAATAGATCATCTGTACTGATGTGATGTGCAGGAAGACAACGATGAGTACAACTTGCTATTGTTAAACAACACTTGAATAATGCACTGGATTTGGGGTCAGCCAATTCTTCTGGTTTCAATCATTTCTTTTCTTCCATTTCGTAACTGAACTGTTGATGTAATCCTGCCCCATGTGAATGCTAAACTGAGGGTTTCACAATCAACGAAATGCCATCTAAACCAGCATGAAATAGCCACACTGTAATCTGGGCTCGTTTCAGCTGACATGTGCCTGGGAATGACTTAGGGCAGTGCGAGCTGGCCTAACCCAAAAGTGCCAGACACTGCTCTGTGAATTTAACAGGGGAACAGAGTGCAGCATCTTTGTGGTAACCTGGCGTTGTTTAGTTCACCCATACCATGGTTTGTGTGCTCTATCCTGGATTAACTGACAGAATGCAGCCAACTTCTACTTTCTGTCACAGGATTTACTGTGTCTTTTGCTCCTGTAGCAGACATTTCTTCCCCAAATTGGGATAAAATGGTAACCACTCTTGAACAGACTACACTGAATTGATCAAGTTATTTAAAACTCTCCATACTAGACATGCTTTTGAGGCATCACATCTGCTCTGTTTTAGCCTTTTCTTATAGAAGAAATTCCTTTTGTAATTAATATTGTGCATAGTCTACATTCCCAGACTAAATTGATGCTTTGTTATACACCCGTGGCTTGAGAGCATTGGAACAACCACCCACATTAAGCTGAATATCTGCTGCCAAAGAATATTTGGTGAAGGACATCTGCACTGAACAATAAATGAGCAGGTGCTTGATTTCATGAGTTAGGTGGTATCTTTATTCGAAAGCTGTATGAGGCTTTGAATGAGACCACAGAGGCACTGGAGTCTCTCTGCTTGGAGATATACAAAACCTTGCTGAAACTCAAGACTTTTGAAGTGCCCCACATTCCTAAGTTTTTCACAATTTAGGCTGTTACTGCTGTACTTGAGCACCTAAATTCCACCTCAATTGCACATGTGCCGCCTGTATGCTCGCGTGAAGTTTACAGTTCCCTATTATAGAACAGTGTGGGGTGGAAGGGACCTTAAAGCTCATCTTGTTTCAACCCCCTGCCATGGACAGGGACACCTTCCACTAGACCAGGTTCCTCATTATGATGATTTGATTATTTTGACTGTGATGATTTTCGGCTCAGATACGTTAAGGCAAAGACAAACATGGGGATGGGGCCCTGCTGTGGTTGTTTGCTAGGGCAAAACACCGGAGTGTCACAGGAGTGACCTCGGAGGTTGTTTCTCCTCTGGTGCTCTGCAGCTGTTCACACCAGACTGAGCATCCTGTAGTTCTGCCCTGAAGCAGCTCTGACAGTCCTGCCCTCAGCAGTGTGACTGACCCTGCTGAGCCCCTGCAGCAAACAGCTTTCCTCTAATACCTCAACACCCCCCAATATTCAGCCATAAACCTGGAAAACAAAACTCCCAACCTTCCTCCCCTTGCCTGATCCCTCATCACGGATTTATTTCCCAGGGCTGCTGATGGTTGAAAATTGAATTGTTTTTCACAATTGTATTGTGAGTTTTCTTCACAAGCCAAGGAGCCAGAGGGGTGGGAGAAGGAGGGGTGGGTGGGGAGATGCTCTGCCAGCCAGGCAGGCGGGATTGCTCTGGCAGTAGCTCTGCCTGACTTTCACTCTGTCCCCCAGGGACAAATCCTTCCTCTCACTCCAGGCTTCTCCCCTGCCACAGCAGAGGGAGCAAGAAGGACAGACCTGGAGGGTCCCTGCACTGACAGCTCCCACCGCCCCGCTCACACCTGCAGCAGGCAAACCATGAGGACGAGCCTCTTCGCTCCTTTGGCCACTTCACCTTCAATCTGAACCCTTCACCCACCTCCACCTGGGACAATGGAGGAGCAGTACATTTCCAAACTCCACCCGGTAGTGGACTATGGAGCTGGGGTCTTTCTTCTGGTCATAGGTGAGTTCACAGCCTGCTCATTTGCTTGGAGATTGGGAAGAGGCACACAGGGACTCCCTGTCTGTGCCGTGGCCAGACAGGGGAAGCTGGAGGGAAATGGGAGGGAATCTGTTTCCACACAGGTTCCCCTGCTTAGTGCCTTTGACTCGGTTGGATGCCAGGATTAATCTCCACACTCAGATTTGCAATGTTTTGTTTGATGCTGAAGAATTGCCAGCACGAATTCGCCTCTGCGGCATCGCAAGTATTCAAAATAAGTTTATCTCTTACCTTCGCATCTCAGCCATGTGAGCTGAGTTGAGGCAGCTCATTTCATGGGACTGATCAGGGGAAAGCTGCTGTGGTCTGACCTGGGTGGGGGAGTGTCGTTCTGCTATGTCTCTGTAGGATAAACTCTTATAGAACAGCAAAGTCTTTCCAAATAGCAGTTCTGGTTTTTGTAGCAGCCTGTTTGCCCTGCTGCAGGCAGACTGAAAATGCAAGTGGGGGTATCTACCAGCCTGCTCCAGCGTGGCTTCAGTTAAGTGTTGCATGTGCGCAGGGATCTGTTCTCTCCCACTGGGGATTTGAGGAGGAGTGGAATTGATTCGGGCATGCTTTCCACCTGAATTTCGCCAACATGGAAGTAGCTTCCTCCTTTACGCTCACTTGAAAATCCTGGTTGAGACAAGAAAGACAAGCCTATATTTTGATGTCTTTTAATACAGAGGGTTTGGGCAGCAGTTCTGGGCTTCAGCATTTCACATCTCCCCCTGCTCTGCACACTCCTCCCTGCACTCAACTGTGCTGTGCTGACAGAGTACAACTCAGGGTGAGGAAAATCCCTGTCTGCAACATAACCAAGGGTTTTTCTTTTAATCCTAGTCAGCATGCCAGCTCCCTTCTGTCAAAAATATAAAAATATAGATGCAATTAGGGTAATGGGAAGGGGCAGCAACAAAGGGCTGGAGGCTGGAGCTCCCCTTGCTGATGTTGTGCCACCATGCAACAGTCTCACACATCTCCTACAGAACTTTTAGGCACTGAAACTTCAGGCACAGCTTCCAGCATTGGATCAGGAGCCCTGTGTGGCAACCAGGCTCACTCGTGTGGGGAGAAAAAGAGGCTCAGGGAGGACCTTGCTCTCTACAGCTCCCTGACAGGAGGGTGTAGACAGGTGGGAGTGCGTCTGTTCTCCTAAGTAACAAGTGACATGATCAGAAGAAACAGCCTCAAGTTGTGCCAGGGGTGGTTTAGTTTGGATATTGGGAAAAATTTGTTCCCCAGAAGGGTTGTCGAGCATTGGAACAGACTGCCCAGGGAAGTGATGGAATGACCATCCCTGCAGGGATTTAAAAGACATATGGATGTAGCACCTGGGGGCATGGTTCAATGGTGGGCTTGGCAGTGCTGGGGGAATGGTCAGACTTGATGATCTTAGAGGTCTTTTCCAACCCAAAGGATTCTGATTCCATGATTCCATGTCCCCATGTGTGGCTGTCATTTTTCATGAGAGTGCTCTTCCCACGGAGCTGCAGGTTGCTCTCTGTCAGCACATGGCCCCGTGCTGAGCACCGTGGGCACCATCCTGTGTGTGCAGACATACAGCTCTGGAGAGCTCAGAAAACTCTTCAGGGGTATCCAGAGGTGCCAAGTGAATGTGTGTTGTCAGAAAGTGAATAAATGAGGGACGTGGGGTCTCAGATTTGTATGTCCATTTTGTTTAAGCCTTTCTCTCAACATGTCTGCAATATTTGTACTTACGCCAATGTATTTATTCCATTTTGTTTCATGTGCCTCTATTAATTCCCCTGTGAGCACTTTGCTAAGTGGTATATGTGAGCAAATGCAGCCTCCCTGCATCCACACCCACAGGGGAACATGACAGAGTCTTTTTCTGTCTTGCTCTTTCACATCTGACTTTAGAGGACACCTTCTCAGGAAAACCTTTGATCAAAATGCCTCTCCAGCATCATGTTCACTTGAAAAAAAAGAGTAAATTAGTTGTTTGGTGCTTGTATTTCTGACACTGCTGTCACATTGAAGCCCTATGGCACACCTGAATAATGTATGTCTGACAGGTCCTTTAGCAAAGCAAGCTCTGGGTCTGTTTTCTGCCCCTGGCTAAACAATTCCCATGGTCCCACTGCACTCAGAGACCACCAGAACAGTGGTGGAGTCTGAACTGCTGCACATGGTGATTCTCAGGGAGCAGCGAGGACCCTGAGCCAGCACACAAACACCACTGAGGCAGCTCAGAGCCCAGCAGGCTTGTGCTGCGGTTCCAGTGGGAGATGTGACGCAAAGAAGGAAGGTTTTGGGAAGTGGAGGGCACATAGATGAGAAAGGACAGGAAGGACAGCTGGAATACTTCCACAGGAAGAACAAGTAAGTGAAGATATTCTTTCTCAGCACAAGAAAGACATGGACTTGCTGGAGTGAGTCCAGAGGAAGCCACAAAGATGCTCAGAGGGCTGGAGACAGGCTGGGAGAGGTGGAGGTGTTCAGCCTAGAGAAGAGAAGGCTCTCAGACGTCACTGCGGCCTTTCAGTACTTACAGGGGGCTTATAAAAAAAGGGAGAGTGACTTTTTACAAGGGCAGACAGTGATAGGACAAGGGGAATATTCCAGCTCCCCTGCCATGGGCAGGGACACTTTCCACTAGACCAGGTTGCTCCAAGCCCAGTCCAACCTGGCCTTGGACACTTCCAGGGATGGAGCAGCCACAGCTTCTCTGGGCAACCTGTGCCAGGGCTTCACACCCTCACAGGGAAGAATTTCTTCCCGATATCCAAGCCAAACCTGTTCTCTTTCAGTTTGAAGCCATTCCCCCTTGTCCTATCACTACATACCCTTGTAAAAAGTCCCTCCTCAGCTCTCCTGTAGCCCCTCTCAGGTACTTCACATACTTTCAAGGGATTTCATGGGTGTTTAATATCTATGATATCCTTGCATGTGCTGATTCCTCTGTTTCAGCCATCCTGACAATCCTTGGGAATTCAGCTGTCCTTGCTACAGCTGTGAAACGCTCTTCCCTCCTGAAGTCACCGGAGCTGCTTACAGTCAACTTAGCAGTGGCAGACATTGGAATGGCCATCAGCATGTACCCGCTGGCCATCGCCTCTGCCTGGAACCATGCCTGGCTGGGAGGAGATGCCTCCTGCATTTACTATGCCCTGATGGGGTTCCTCTTTGGAGTCTGCAGCATGATGACCCTCTGTGCCATGGCCGTGGTCCGGTTCCTTGTCACCAATTCATCCAAATCCAACAGTGAGTCATCACCTGCCTGGTAACCTTGTAGTGCTGTGTTTGGTCTGGATTGTTCAAGGAGGTACTTTGTGGAATATGGCATGGAGTATCAGGGTAGTAACAGTAGAATAAGCCTCCATTTTTAGTCCAGTATCAAATCCTGATATTCCCAGAAGGATCTGATTAAATTCTTTATTAAACAATGAGGTTTTCACTTCTCAGCTTTACCAAATGAAACCACCTGAGAGTGGAGAGCCCAAATGTTTTGCTGGACCAGACTGTCTTCTCTTCCTATTTATATCCAAGCAGACATGCTGGAATTTGAGAAAGGTGTATTCTCCTGGCATTCCTGGGCTGGGACCCCCAGTACATTTGGAGTCAGCTTGATCATGTAAAGCTCCCTGACTTACTAAGCTTTAGATGAGCACTGAGGGTTGTGTTCAGGTCTCATCCAGTCTATGGACACTGTTTCTCAAGAAGACCAAAAGTTAGGGAATTGCAGCAGCAACCCAGGTGTATCTGTAGCCACCATCCTTCTGTTTCAGGACAAGTTATGGCACAAACCGCTGAGGTGAGATCCATATGTACTTGCTCTTCCTCTTTCTTGCAGGTAACAAAATCACCAAGAACACTGTCTTCATCTTGATTGTTTTCATCTGGCTCTACTCCTTGCTCTGGGCCATCCTACCCTTGGTAGGCTGGGGCTACTATGGCCCTGAGCCCTTTGGCATCTCTTGTACAATAGCCTGGAGCAAGTTCCACAACTCCTCGAATGGCTTTTCCTTCATCCTGAGCATGTTCCTCCTGTGCACAGTCCTGCCTGCACTGACCATCGTTGCCTGTTACTTGGGAATTGCCTGGAAGGTTCATAAAGCGTACCAAGAGATCCAGAATATTGACAGGATCCCTAATGCAGCCAAACTGGAGAAGAAGCTGACACTGGTGAGTTATCCCAGTGACGGGAAGAGTCTGCAGTAATCAGGTTGCAGAGAGCTGGCTCTGGTCATGCATGGATCATGGAATTATAGGATAGTTTGGGTTGGAAAGGTCCTTTAAAGGTCATCTAGTCCAACCCCCAGGATGACCTTTGCTCTCATGATGATCCTTCATTGTTTTCGTCTGGTCCTGACCAAAGCTGGAGACGTGGTTCCAGTCTCATCCATACTCTCACTCCTCAGAGGAGCACAGAGCTCCTGAAAACCTTGTGATTTCAGCAGCTTGGTAAGGATGATTTATCACAAGTTAATACCCTGTTAACAATACAGCTTGTTAAATCTTTTGGAAGTTTCATCCAAGATTTTCATGGACATACAGATTTCTAGTTATGCTGGAATAGCTGTTGAATCCTTTCCTGTTGTAGCTGGGATGGAGATCTTGTTCTGTCATCCCAGGTATTCTTAGTTGACAGAGTGGCTATGCTGAGCGAGAGCTACAGAGAAATTCTGTATGGAAACAGGATTCTTTAATGCAATATTTTTTTCAAATATGCACTTCAGTTGTGCATTTCTTGTGGAAAAGCAAAATTGGTCCAAGCTTTCTAGAGGCCAGTCATAGAATCACTGAATCATTAAGGTTGGAAAAGACCTCTAAGATCAAGTCCAGCCATTAACCCAGCACTGCCAAGTCCACTCTTGAACTATGACCCTTAAGCACCACATGTACATCTTTGTTAAATGCTTCCAGGGATGGTGACACCACCATTTCCCTGGGCAGCCTGTTTCAGTGCTTCACAACAATTTAGTGAAGACTTTTTTCACAATATCCAATCTAAACGTCCCCTGGAAACTTGAGGACATTTCCTCTTGCCCTATCATTTCTTACCTGAGAGAAGAGACTGACCCCCACCTGTCTTTCAGGGAGTTGTAGAGAGTGATGAGGTCCTCCTTTTCTCCAGGCTGAGCCTGCAAAGCTGCTCCTCATCAGACTTGTGCTCCAGACCCTTCCCCAGCCCTTCTCTGGACTCACTCCAGCACCTCAATGTCTTCCTTGTCATGAGGGGCCAAAAACTGATCCCAGATTTGAGGTGCAGCCTCACCAGTGCCCAGCACAGGGGGAAAGTCTATTCACAGGCTGTACAGTCTGGTTGGGCTGCACCTCCCAGGACAGGTCAGGGATGGCGATGAAAACAAGGGCTGCCTCATAAGAAACACACTGTGTAGATCTGCTGGGTGGGGATAAAAGCCTCCCTTTACCGCCCAGTGCTCATGGCACAGCACAGCAAGCACAGCCCCAGCCAGTTCACTCGGTCAGGTGTGGCTTCACCCACACACCGTGTGCTGGGGAGTCAGACCCTGTTGGTGCCAGCTGTGAACTGAAGCCCTGTGTTCCCTTCCAGATGGCTGTGCTCATCTCTGTGGGGTTCCTGAGCTCGTGGACCCCATACGCAGCTGCCAGCTTCTGGTCCATATTCAACTCTAGCGCCTCCCTGCAGCCCATCCTGACGCTGCTGCCCTGCCTGTTCGCCAAGTCCTCCACGGCCTACAACCCTTTCATCTACTACATCTTCAGCAGAACTTTCCGGTGTGAAATTAAAAAGCTGCAGTGTTGCTGTGGCTGGCGAGTCCATTACTTCAGCTCCGACAACTCCGCAGAGAATCCCGTGTCCATGATGTGGAGCGGGAGGGACAACGTCCGTCTCTCCTCAGCGGCCAAGGCGGAGAACCTGGGAGCTGCAGCTCGTTGAAATGCAGCCCTGCGCTCACAGCACAGGGCAAGCTTGGGCTCAGTCCTGGGCCTGAATAAGTAGGGATGCAGCACGTGGCTTTGTCACTCCACATCTCATGCCGAATACAGAGGTTTAAGTATATATTTTTAAGCAACTCTCAAATATTGGCTTTAGGCTACACACACACACACACAAAAAACCTATTTTTTTTCAAAAACTTCCACTTTAGAAGAAATAGATTTATTTACTAAACATAAAATCATGTAAACTAAACTTATTTTCAGGGAAACAGCTATAATTAAAGGGGAATTTATTATTTTTGTGAGGGTTTTTTTCTTACGCTTGTTTTTTTTAATGCAATCTATCTGCCAGCTCTTGGCTCTAGCAGTAAAACAGCCATCAGAGAAAACCATAGGGTGCACACAAAGTGTTACCAAATAAATACAGCTGAGAGTGTAACTTTCAAGCAATACAGACTGAAAACCATATGGGGAGCAGGAAATATTCCCTGCCAGGGAAAGATGGCAATGTGGCTGCTCTCGGAGTGTCTTGTAGAGATCTGTGGTTCCTTGCTCCATCAGAGGTGTGGCTCCAACTCCTCAAAACACAAGTTCAAGGAGTCGAGCAGCCTTAGCTGGAAGGGGTTAGGTGGGAATGTGGCAGCCAGTGAAGAATGCCTTCTGTGTATCCCAAATGGCACAGTGGTAAGGGAGGGAAGCTCTCAGCAGAAGGAACCGTGCACTCAGGCAGTTTCTGAATGAGGCACAACAGCTCTTCTGCCACAAAAGCTGTTGGAGCATTTGTTTGGAATTGTGATTGATAAGGCTGGAAAAGACCTTTAAAACCATCAGCCCAGCACCACCAGCATGTTCACCATCAATCCATGTCACAAAGTGGCAATCCACATGTTTTTTGAACATTTCCAGGGATGGTGAATCCATCATTTCCCTGGGCATCCTGTTGCAGTGCTTTACAATCCTTCCTCTGGAGGTGTGCTCTGTACAGGGTGACACAAGGCATCCCCCTAATAGCCTGCCTGGCAGTAAGTTGTCCTGCAGTGCAGTCCTGGCTCTCACAGCTTCCATGGATGCTCCTGAGATCCCGAGTTCCCCACTGGCTGGGGGCACTGATAGGATTGCAACGGAGAACAGAGTTTTGCTGATTCAGTTTAAACAAAACGTACAACCACACCACCAGGTTCAACCAAAGAGATTCTGAGGTGGAAATGATGAGTTCCTACAGCTTAAATCTTTCTCCATCTTACTGTTTGTGATTTTAAAGGACACAAACACCTATCCTTAGGGTTTGAAATGTCAGACAAAGTATGGGTTGGTTGCTGCAGCAGGTCTTTCTTCCGCTGACCACACAGAATCACAGAACAGTTTTGGTTGGAAGAGGCCCAATGTGGGATTACAAATAGGCTTAAAGGCTTCTGTGGCTCTGAAAATGCCTGTTACAGCAGAGTCTGTAACATACACCAAGGCACAAATTAATTCCTAAGCTGGAGGTTAGAAAAGGATAGGGAAATCCCCTGAAATCCTGCATGGGAAGTGTTTGAGCTCTCATAAATATTCCACTAGATTAAAGTAGCTTTATTTGTAAAAATTTGTGAAAAATCCATAAATTCAGTTGGCCTTGAGGAGACTAAATTGTCCTGGGTTGTCACTCACAGATGCTCCATATGGAACAAGGCTGCATTGAGCCTTCTCTCCAAAAACAACGAGGTGAAGCATCCTCTGGGAAACAGTCACCTCTGACAGCCCATGGCACAGGAAAACAGGAAGAGGGGAGAGGAGTGTGAGAAGCAGGAGAAAACACCAGTAATTGAGAGGGGAGTGTGTGAAAACTGAAGGAAAATCTATGGGAAAAAGAGGCAGCAGAGCTTCAGGCAAGTGTGAAATGGGACTTCTCATGGCAAATGTCAACTATTCAGTATTTTTTCAGCTTTAAAAAATAACCTGATAGGAAAATGAAACTGTATTTCAATAGCCATCTCAGAGTTTCTGGTTTTAGTTGCTCAATTGCTTCATGTTTGAAATAAAGAGTAAAAGAAAAATTTCCATCTGCTGATTGCAGGTCAGTGACTGGAACAAGGACATCCACATTAATAATGTAACATAATGGGAGCTTCCCCTGAGAAAAGCTTAGGAGCAGAATAGCTCCACATCCATTTGTAAATGCTTTTAAAGTGTATGTAACATGAAAAATATGCCACTCTATAGCAGAAAAAACTCTGTAAACCCCAAAGATCTGTATACTCTTCATGTTTAAATACAACACTTTAATAGCCCAATTTATTATTAACTGTGTATGTACTTAATTTTTAAAAATCAAATCCAGGTGTTTGTGTATCAAATATGGCTCAAATTTATTTTTCAGACTCAGCAAGAAGCAAATCTAAAGTTCCCCAGTAGAAACTCTGAATTTTAGGTAATTTTATCTCATATATGGAAAATATAAGTGCCTTACTTTGAAAAAGCTTCTAAGCAGTCTCTGCCTATCAAGGCATAGGAATAACTTAGAGAACTAAATAATTTCTCTTAATGGTCAATTTTCCCACCTGTACAATTCAACGTGACTCACTTCAGAACAGAGATCAAGTATTTGAGGGAGGTCATTATTCCAGCAGTTAAGAGCAGAAGGATAACACTGCCAAGGCTTGGATTCCACCCCATTACTTTGCCAGTAATGTTTGGCAACTGGGGAAATCACCTAAACTTTGTCTTGGGTTCTTTTCTCATCCACACAACAAAGACAGTTTTGCTGCTCATCCCTGTAAAACACAAACTGTTTGAGTAACACCTTCATACAGTCACAGAATGGTTTGGGTAGGAAGGGACCTTAAAGATCATCTAATTCCAGCTTCCTGCCACTAGACCAGGTGCCCAGAGCCCCCTCCAGCCCAGCCTTGAACACTTCCAGGGATGGGGCAGTCACAGTTTAACTCTCTTTAGAAACCTACAGGTAGATAAACAATAATTTTTGAATTTCATGATGTAATAAGATCCAAATCCTGTATGTGGCAGTAGCCCATATAGAAACAGATGTGCACTCTGTCTACAGCACCATTTCCCAAATCAAAGTGCAGCTGAGTTCAAGAACATCTCTGCTGAACTTCAGTGATTTTGCATGAAGACTTCCAGGTCTACAGTGACTGCCAAATAATGCAAAACAAGTTCTCTGCATGCAAAAGAGGTCAACTGAAGAGCTGCAATGATTAGTTTATTTATCAGTATATCTGGAAAAAAACCCCAAACACACTTAGTGCATTCCCTTCATTTCCTGAAGTCACAGTTCTAGAGATAAAATTTTCTGGTGGGTACATATATAAATAATCCTCTAATAGAACAAACCAGAGAGTTTACAACTTTCTTAGAAAGCACAGAACACCAGGCCAGGGGGCAGTGAGGCAGAGTTTGTGGCTGGCCATCCCTCATGACGATCCCATTCCGTAGGCAATCGGTGTAAGGCTGCTGCATTGTGACATTCCAGTGTTACATGGATTGCTGCCTCTTCTCCAGGCACCTCTCAATATCATCCAACACTTGCACAGCTGCCTTTGGAATACGAGTGCCCGGACCAAACACGTTGGTAACACCAGCTTCGTACAGGAAGTCATAGTCCTGTTCAAAACCAAAGGTAAGATCTATAGTTAACAGTGCAACAGAAAATTGCTAATTGATTTATAGCTGGCATCTGCTCTCTCCTGTGTGCTGGGCCTGAGAAAGCAACAAGTCCCAGAGGAAGGCAGCACAGCTTCAAGAAGGTGGGAAAAGTATGGTTGTTAGGAGGTAAGAAAAAAACATTAAAAAAAATACCCATAGGAAAGATTTTATTTCTTTGGAATCAGGCTAATGTCAATCCTTGGCAAGTTTTCAAAAGGCAACTGGATGTGACCCTGAATAACCTGATCTAACTTCTAAGTTTGAAAATACTGCTGTAAACAAGGCCTTGGAGTAGATCACTGCCAGTGGTCTCTTGCAATCTAAATTAATCTAATTTTCTGATTGTCCTGAAATATCAACTGGGAAACAGTTCTGCATTCTCTTTTATTTTTATATAAGATGTACTGTACCTTTGTCAACCACAGGTTAGTAGCACCTCTTTGAGAGATACTGGACAGAACACAATTTGTCTGCTAGAAAAATACTATGAGTTTTGATTGGTCAGTTGAAAAGTCTGTGATTCCTGAATGCTTTCCTAACTAGCTAACAAAGGGAGAAATGTGGGAAAACGGAATAACAGATTTATGTACAAAATCAATTTGAAGCACTCTAGACAGAGGAAATCCCTAAAGGTGATACAGCCAGGCAAACTGTGGATGAGGTAAGGAAAAATCTAAGAGAAAAGCATGGATCTGACTGCAAGGGAGCCCAATGAACTGTTCAACAGTTTAGGAGAAAGCAGAGGGAATGAGACACAACACAGACCTGATGACTGTGAATGTGAGGAGAGGCTGAACAGTGAATGAGATGTGCAGCCTACAGGTGATGGGACTTGCCAGGTGTCTTAGTCACCAGCTGTGGCTCTTCCCAACTTCATGGTTGGAAGCCATAAAATCTCTTAGGACAGCAGCCAGCCTGTACCAGTGATATGCAAAGTACTAGTGATGGGGAACAACAGAGCATAAAGAGCATCTCCTCGAGGTTCATCTTTTCATAACACAGCTTAATATTCTGTCCCACAAACACTGTAAGTTAAACCAGGACATGGTGTAGAGAGAATCAGATCAGTGAGACCTGGCAGTGCTCTGTGCCCACCTCGTACCTGCAAACCCCCTCTGACATTACAGGACAGAGGAAACAGCTAGAACAGCACAGACAGAAATAACCCAGGCTCCAGGCCTGGATGGAGACAGCCCTGCCCCGTACCTGAGGTGGGATGACACCTCCACAGATGACCAGGATGTCCGGCCTGCTGAGGGCGTGCAGCTCCTTGATGAGTTCAGGCACCAGGGTTTTGTGTCCCGCAGCCAGTGTGCTCACCCCCACACAGTGCACGTCGGCATCCACTGCCTGCTGCGCCACCTCCCGAGGGGTCTGCGTGGGGACAGGACGTGTGACAGGGAACAGCCCCAGCCTGGCTGCTGCACCAGCATCAGAGGGAAACTGGATGTGCTTGGAACACATTGGATTCGATCAGTCCTACCTGGAAGAGGGGACCAATGTCCACGTCGAAGCCGATGTCCGCGAATCCCGTGGCGATGACTTTGGCCCCTCTGTCGTGGCCATCCTGGCCCATCTTTGCCACAAGAATACGAGGCCTGCGCCCCTCATGGTCCATGAACTTGTTAACTCTGGTGGAAAACACATATTGTATCAGTGCAAGCCACTGAGGATCATTAGAACTATTTCCACACACTAAAAAAGCACTGGCTGCAAGCACAGCATAATTTCTGTGCACCAGATAGAGAGATCTTCTAAGCCATGGCCTGGCTATGCAGTCTGTCAAACCACTACATTAATATTCATGTGATAGAATTACTAACTCACTTCTTGTATTTACCAGCCTCAACAATAAAATGTTCTTTTTTTAAAAAAACCCACTCCACTACTCTTCTGTTTTCTAACAGGCAAAATACTGAGTTCTCTGGGGGTTTAATGAGCTGAATTACAATGAACTCAAACGCAATTTTTAGGTTTTAAGAATAATTATGTCTGATTATTTCAAAAGTACTTGTATGGCACACAGATTCTGGACATCACACTGTGCAGCATCATTCCAGTGGGCACAAGTCTGTCCAGAGAAGGGTTACTGCATCCCCCCTTCTGTGCACTTGTTCCACTGCCCCTCTTTTTCTAGATATGAACAGCACAGTAACTGTTCACATTTCTCCTGTATTGAACAGCCTCAGATATTATTCTTTCATCTTATTGCTCATTATTCATGTGCCACCAGGATCTGTCTGTGAGTGGGACACTAAGAGTACCCCTTTTCAGAAATAAAAGCTTTGTGGGTTAAGTGTGGGGGTTTTTTTTGGTGTGTTTGTTGTTGTTGTTTTGGTTTTGGGTTTTTTGTAGGTTTTTTTTGGGTATTGTTTTTTTTTTAATATTGTACTGGACAGCTTAAAAAGACTGTGTCAGGACAGCCTGAGGAAGCAGACTGGAAAGCTTCTGCTTGAAGAGTGTACAGGAGTCAGGCCTGCCTAAGGACTGCTGAGAATATGAGTGAAGTAGGTACCTGAATTAATTTGTGACATCTCTAAATTCTTTTCTCTGTATTGTTTTCTATTTCCATATTCTTGTTTTCTTACTTCTCCACCCACAGGCTCCTTCCCAACAAGAATAACTGCAGGTGCTCCAAGACTGTCCAAGGCTAAGACCATCTGAACCCCCTGCAACTCTGGGCTTGGTGTATGTGCTGGGCAGTGTGAAATCAAACTTCTGAAGGGCTGGGCAAGGTAACACACAGCAAATCCAATTTTGTTACCATGTTTACTAACTGGTCCTATGACCTTGGACATAAAGGCAGGATGGTGGTGGAATCACCATCCCTGGAAGTGTTCAAGAAATGACTGGACTTGGCACTCAGTGCTCTGGTCTAGTTAACCAGGTGGTGACTGGTCAAAAGTTGGACTTGATGGTCTTGTAGGTCTTTTCCAACCTAAATGATTCTGTGATTCTCTGTAAAAAAGGAAGCTACACCTTGATTTTCAAGGAATTATTTCAGTTCAGTTTCACATAGAAACATAATTACAAATACTTACATTTAAATATATATAAAAAAAAAACAAATGGAGAATGCATAATTATAAATACTTAAATTTAAATATTTAAAAAAGTCATTCCCCAGCACAATTACTTTCATGTCAATCTAAACATCACCACTGTGAAGCCATCAAGTAATTCCCTTTGAGACAGCTGGAACTCTTTAATGTGTAGGGTCCAACAGGGCAGGGACTGATGAGCATCAATCTGGATCTGTATTACATCACCTCCCACTAAACAGATTCAGGCTCTTTACCCCTGAGGGCAGAGGCTGAGAAAAGGCACAAATAGGTAGCTGTTTTCACACATACCATCATTTTCAGATGCTTTCTCCATCGTGAAATGAGTAAGTAACAGCCCGAGACTGGAAGCTGTATGTGGATATCCTGGAAGATTTTTAGCCTGACAGTTTTAGCAACAGCAACAGTGAAATGGCAGGAACAATTTATGGGTAGATCAAAACGAGATTTTGTAATATGACTTGCTGGAAATATTTTAAAGGTTAATATACACAGCCTCCAAAGGAAGCAACCCAGTGTACAGGACTTCAGGCATTGCTACTCAGCTTCTTAATCCTATGGCTGCATAGGCTATTTGAACAAAATCCTCAAATCATAACCACCTCAGTGGATTCTGTTTGCAGGCACATACAAGTCCAGTTAAGTTTTTACTATTGTCTTATTGTACTTAATTCTTGTCATTCTACCTCCTTGCTTACAGGCAGGAGAGTGCTTATGCAGGCCATTGTGTTGCTCCAGGGATGTCACTCAGGTTTGGGAAATGCTTTTTTAGGGCACAGTGAGCAGCACATGTACCTCCTGGATGAAATGTGAGGTTATCAAATGTCTGGCTCCCTGGGCAGCAATTCTCACCTCTTGATGGCATGAAGGATTTCATCACTCTCCCCAAACTCCTGGCGATAGGCTCCGCTCACCATTCGGTCACTGGCTTTGTGCTCCCCAAACACCTTCTTCATGGCATCTGTAATTTCTCCCACGGTGCACCTGAGGCACAGACAGAAAGCAGGAATATTATCAGGAGGATGAAAACAGGACACAGACACCGCTGGCACTGGCCCAGCTATTTCCTTTGCTGCAGGACAAATTCATTTACATTCCTTTCCCTTTTGGTGCTGCAAATCTGAACACCCAACCATCACTCACTAACAGAACATGCAAAGGTAATTTTAATAAAAACTTTACTGCTGATGTGAGAATTGATTTACAAGTGCCAAGGCAATGAGGACAATGGCATGGCAAAATGTCGCAGAAAATTAAATCAGATTTTCTGAACTGGGAATTTTTTTAGGCTCAGACTGCAGGATCTTGCACTTAGATTCATATTAAAAAAACAAAATATAAATCAAGAGGTGACAAAAAAGGAAGAGCACACAGAAGAGACTGAAACCTAACATTTTAACTGGAATTTGTTTGTCTTTCCCTTGATGTTTTTATTTTAGTGTTTCTTCCTCTCCTGTACTCCTGACACAGCTCCTTTAATCACCGAGATGCAAAAGAATGTGGGAAATTTATTTACATGCCAGTTACAAGTTTTGCTTGCTACTGGACACACTGTGCATGTTTGAAATACACACTTTACTGCTGCAGCACAAGTGAGAGAAGAAAACCAGGCTCTGCAGTCTTCTTGTACAAACATCAGAAACAACAGCCCCTGTCCCACAGCAATTAAAAATGTTGTGCTGAATACGACTTACTGCAACCATTGCCAAAGGAAAGAAATAAAAATACTACTCTTATAAAACATGTATGCTTAGAAATAGAGACCAAACTAACCAACCAATTGCTAAGCACATTTCGAACCTCTGGAATTCACATCTTCTTCATTTGTTCCCTCCAACTACCTGAAAGGAGGCTGCATCAGGTGGAGGTTGGTCTCTTTTAGAAGAGAGCTAAAAAGTGACAGGTTAAAAGGAAATGGCCTCAAGTTGCAACAGGGGAGGTTTAGTTTGGATTTTAGGAAACATTTCTTCCTGAAAGGGCTGTCAAACTGATGCCTAAAATCCTGGAAAATAGGCACTCAGAGAAAACATTAATGGAGAGAGATAGGCAATACCTTTATTGGGAGTTCGGAGGCTTCGGGCCTCCGCTGGGCCTACAAAACGCGCGTTGTTCCAACAAGGATCCCCGAGTCCGAAAGGCCCCGGAGGACCCCGCCCTCAGTAAGGGCTTTTATACTCTATATTACAGCTTTTATACTCTTTCTAACAATTAACATACTAGATATCTATAACCAATCACCATTTCTAATTCTCTCGGTGGTCCACCCATCAGGGTCCTAGGCTATGCCCCCTGGACCACCTCCAAGGGTTTCTGGGCTCTTCTATTGTTTTGACTTCAAGTTATCTTGCAGGTGTCTCTGAAAAACATCGTGACCTTCAGAAAGCCTGAGAATATGTGAGAAAACCACTTTAGTAACTTCCAACACCACTTAATATGTGAGCAAGAAAACCTATACTTCTAAAACTCTAAAATCTACAAAATACACACCAAACCTTTAGGCATCAAAACATTGGAACAGGCTGCCCAGGTCAGTGGGGGAGTCACTATCTCTGGAGAGATTCAGAAGACATGTAGATGTGGCACTTTGGGACACGATTTACTGGTGAGCTGGGCAGTGCTGGGTTAATGATTGGACTCAATGATCTCAGAAGTGTTTTCCAACCTAGATGGTTCTGTGATTTAACTACAAGTTACTCTGAGGCAGAATTAGCTTAAGCATTCTCAAAAGCTTTCATATAAAATGCTCAAAGAAAAGACTGGACAAGGTGCAACTTGCTGTCCACATACCTTTAGAAGGAGGTGCCCAAATGAGCTGTACTGTTTTCCTTCTGCTCTTTGCAGTTTCAGCAGCGACTGATTCCTGCCCTGTGCAATCTGCCACTCATCCAAAGTGACAGAAAATGGATTTCTGCTGAATTTAGTGAATCCTTCAGTAAATTTCACAGATATATTTTACTTCCTGTGGACCCCCCCCAACATTTTCTCTTTTGCTGGTTCATGGTTTTTATACTCAACTATAAACTTTAACTACATTAATGTAAAATGTCAGAAATCCAACCCTGAGCACATAGGCAAGATCTGTATACTCCATATACCTAAAGTTGGCCTCATCTTTAGGTATGATATGGCCTTCACAGATGGCCTGCCTCGCCTAGAAGACATGTTATTGACACAGTCTTGGCCATTTGTCATTTCCCCTCCCCTGGCTTTCTGGAATTCTATTTTTGAAGATCTCTACTTTTATCCATTTCATTCCTCAGCTCACTAAGGAGTTCATATCTGGATTTATGAGGATCATAGTCTAGAAAAGCAGCTAATGTAAAGTAATACTAAATTCACAGTATCTGCACAGATACTGTGTGTGAATGTGACTAAGTCTGATATTCCCTTTGAATGTATTAACAATAATTCAGAAAGCATTAATTATAAAGCAACCTGCCCACAATTGCATCAGAACCCACTCTGCAATGCACTACACTTTTTGCAGCACCTGTAGGATCTCAGAAAGCTCAGCCAGCACTACTTGAGTTACAACAGCTCTCAGGCCCTACTGGTATCATCAGGCTTTGATTTTCAGGACATCTAGATAGTCTTATTAATATTATTGCTCTTTGTCAAGACTAACCAAGAATGAAAAGTAAACTGCATAAGTGCATTAGGTAAAGTGACTTCCCTAAGGGTAAAAACCAAGTTTGCCGAAGCCTTAAAAACACTGCCTCTAAATACTGAGCCCTTCTCAGAATAGCAGACATCACAGATTGAAGCCCAAAATAAATACACCCCGTGCACAAACAATGAGGACTTACTCCTGGCAGTTTGGTGAAGGCCTAGAGAGGCATAACATACATCTTTTCTTCTAGGGAAAATGGTAAGCTTAGATAAATCTTTCTCCTCCTTCTCTTTTGCAGAAGCAGCATCTGGGTATAACTTCAGTATTACATAAAGCCCAGCATGTGCTGGTAGAGTTGTGATGTGCTTTTCTGCATGAAATTTTCATGTTACACATGAAAAATAAATGATTTGGACTATCAGTTTTATTGTGGTATAATCTGGTGGCTGGGATGAAGTTGTTTCTGTGTACTGCACAAAAAACTAAAATAATTTCTTTCTTCTGCTTCTGAAACCCCTGCATTTTGAGAATTCTGTCCCATAAATGTTCCCAGACCTCACAATTCTCCTTCAGACCCCCTGTGTCAGATGCCATGACAGTTTCTTTCTGTGGTCACATCCCATGTATAGTTTTGGGGCAGAATTAAGTTTTGTGTTTGCAACTTAAAAAGTGAATCTGCAATCCATTAATGCTTTTACACTTAATAAAGATAAGGCCATCAACGAGAGAAACTGGGAATTAACTGGTCAGTTTTGATACAGAAGATATGAATCCCTTGTATATCCAACACAACCCTCCTGTAAACTTCATGGTTCAAAGACAATGTAGACATGCTGTTGGAGATTCTTGACAAGCTCTCTGTGGGAGAAAGTGTATTCAAAATACAGCTGTTAAGTGTTCAGTGAAGGAATTTGAGATATGACAGTAAAAATAGGTCAGCACTCCAATTAGGACTGAATTTGTTTTGCTCATTTTTGGGGCGTTTAGTTAATTAAGGAACAAAAGATCTATTCTAGAGACTGATGCTGACCTTGAAACAGGAAAGAAAACAGCCTAAAAAGCACCTTGGGTGAAGAAAGAAACTGTTTCACTAGACTGAGGATGCCTCACTGCACTACTCAAGAGCATCTGTGACATCTTTGCCTGACTAAACAAATTGATTTCTCCTTCAGTCAAAAAATGTTTTCACACCCATCTGTGGTGCAGGAAAGATGAAGCAACAGAGCATGAGAAGATTGTGAATATCCATTTTCACATCTCAGACACTTTTTAAGCCACTTGACCCGTGAAAGAGCAGAGAAACCCAGTTACATCCTGAAACTGGTAAGAATATAAGTTGTAAACAGCACAATGTGTATGAACAACCTCAGTTCATAGGAGATTCTTTACATCTGCATTGTTCCTTGTAAGAAATTAAAGTCTTGCCTTAACAGGCTGTAAAATGTAATAATGGTCTATTTGACAATGTGAAACTGCAGACAACTTTTACTTTCACCTCTGAAGAAAAACCCCAGAACCTCTCAAGACACCAACCTCGATGACACCACCCCCAAGAACAGTGAAAAGGGGAAAATGAGCCATTGATTTTCAGACAGTTGTTGGCTGTTCACCCTCAATACCTGGCACGTGCTGCTTCCACCGCAAGAGCCAGCAGGTTTCCTTCCCCAGTGGCAGCACATCTTGTCAGAGCATCCAGGCACTGCTGGGCTGCTGCTTTATCTCTGCTGGCCTTCACCTACAGTGCAGGGGAAAGATACTGAGTTAAACTACTAAGTGAAATGGGAAATCAAGTGTGTAAGACTGATTTCATCCTGGAGGCATGAAATTGTCAATACACACTATGTATTTCAATTAAAAGATTACAAGTAAAATGGCATTTCAGACCTTACAATGTGTACAAGTCCATAGCATAACTCTAAACAGGTTTTATCTACATTTTTACTGATTATGAAAGTGGGTGTTGATTGCTAGTTCCATAACCCTACCCCTCAATAGCACTTGACAAGCTGCACCAAACAGTCTGAGTGATTAAGCAATTTTACATGTTTTTAGAGCAAAACACTGCATAGATGTTTTCTATCTTATTTCCAGAACATGTAAAGCTCCCAGGTTTTAAAGATTAGACATATGAGACTATCTGAAATACAATGAGGAAAACCAAATAAATGTAACAAAAACATTTTTGTTTGGATTCTAATACTGTGTTTCTTGGGATTCTCCATCAGCAAGACACCTTTCCTCAAGTTCTATCTGCAATTACAAGATGTTTCCCTTTTAAGAAGGTTGTTCCCACCTTGTTGATCTTCTCAATCTGCTTGGCACGGACTGCAGTGTTATCAATGGCCAGAACTTCTACTGTCTCCTCTTTCTCCAGCTGATGCTTGTTTACTCCAACAATCACTTCAGACCCTATTTCCAGTGGAAACACCAGAAACTCAGAATACATTTCCAAACTACTGTGAAAAGACTCAGTATTAACAGGACAAGAAGTTTTTGAGCATTAGAAAGCAATGCTTTGCTTTATGACATATGCATTTCAAATATGTAAAATTTGCTCTTATAGGAAGGATTTAAGTCTGTATTTTCTGTATTTTATGGTGAGAGAGGATTAGATGCATGAACAGTCAACTCAGTGAATACTGGGCCAGAATAAAGATATGAAATAGAACAATATTTATCTTACAAACTGATTTAGTAATGAGCCCCTAATATACATGGACCATCTTTCTGTTTTTAAGCTTACCTAAGTGAATCTTACAGAATTAAACAGAAGTGCTGCTCTCCTGCACTGCTCTCATTTACTTTCCTGATGTAGCAAATAAAGTGAAGTTCCTATCTAAAAATATTTCATGTGAATAAAAAATTGTATTTTAGCTTTCAGCCAGTATGGACTTATCAATCATTTTTATTTGCAGTGCCTGATAACATCAATATACACTTTGAAGCAACATGAATTTACTTCAATTTACCTTGGGAGATAAAACACAGAGCTTTACTGATTATTCTTTATTGGTCTTTATTAAGACCTGCTTCAAATTTATTCTCCATAAAAAGAAGTTCATGTAACTTCTTTCATGTATGAGTTACCCCTGTTTTCTGTTACTGGAATGCTACTGGAATGCAGATTACAAAAAATGGAATAGAGTTACAAGCACACATGTAACAATATCTCTACATATATATACTATATGTGTATACATTCAGATACATGCATATATATCACTAACAAGGAGCTGTATCATCCTGTGATCTGACTGCACTTTTTCTGGTCTTCAGGAAGAACGAGTTCTCCAGCAACCCCAGGAATTTGGCCAGCTGCATTCCATATCGCCACCTGGTGGCATTCCTGCTTTTAAACTCAGGAATCACAGATGAAAGTTCCGATCAGAAATTAATCGATTAACTATTGAAGGCTCAAGATACTCCTTTGAAATGGTCTTCCCAGTGCCTTGTCTAGAGTAATCTTAAATATGTCAAGCAAGAATTTTCACATTGGTTCTACATTTCAAAAATCTGCCTCTTTCCAGAAACTTTCACTGACATAAAACTATCATCACTCATTTTATCACTCACAGTCTGTTACTCTTAAACTAAGAAGACAAAAAACTAAAATATGTGTAAAAAACGCTTTATCCAAAGGTATTCTGTGGTCAGTTTTCCCTCCTTTTACCTCCCTGCTCCTACCAGAGTCAATCCTGGCTTGTCTCCGGGCTGCACACTCTTCAATACGAAGTTTGGGAATCCCCTCAGCAACAGCTTTGGCCATTCCACCCATTTCTTCTATCTCCTCAATAAGCTGAGAAATTAAGAAGATTGAGAAACTGAGTAGCATCAAGGTCTAAAAAAAATGAGCTTTGTACTTGTACTATCATCCAAATTTTTATCAGAACTATCTGTACAGTCCTGTGCTCTAAACTGTAGTGAAATCACTGAAGCATAAGTGTAAAATAATTAACTGTTTAGAAGTTACCAACTTACCAAACAGTCCCTTAAAATATACTTGTCAAAACTCCTATCCCTAAAATCTTCCCAGGAAAGATTTTGCAAACTGACCTTTAAAGCAGCTTCATAGACATCATCGGTGAGGCACTCCATGAGGTAAGACCCTCCCCAGGGATCTGCCACTTTAGGAATTCCTGATTCCTCTTGGATTATTATCTGTGTGTTTCGAGCAATGCGAGCACTTTTCACTGTGGGCAAACCCAGGGCTTCATCAAAGGAATTGGTGTGCAAAGACTGTGTTCCCCCAAACACCGCGGCCATGGCCTCGATCGTGGTGCGGATAACGTTGTTGAAGGGGTCCTGGAAGGGAAAGGACAGCTCTGGAGCTCAGTGGTTCTGCCACGGGGCTGAGGCAAGCAGGTCACATAGACTACTGCAAGGAAATGCAAGGCTCCCCACTGAAGCACTGTGATCAGAACAAAGGCTGAAAAAACCCCAGTCAATAACAGGCATCAAATCAAACTGATTTATCGCTTGTCAATGTCTTAACACAGAGATTAATCCATAAAGTGAGACCAGGAAACTGGTCATGATAACAAATCAAAGCCTAACATATTTAGTGGTGCTTCAAAGGCCTTAAGGAATCCAAGCTGGAGAGGATGGACAGGTAGCCCTGATGTCCTCCATCCTCAGAATCCAGAATTCCTGGAGCAGTGAAGAGCACATGTGTCAGACAAGTTACTAGTAAAGATCTGTTTGGGAACTGAATGTGCTTAAGCATTTTCATTAATGACAACATTACATAGAGGTAGAAATTACAGCTGCAACTTGCTGGTCCTATAAAATTGCAAGGTATCTATGGAAGAACTGGGACAGCAACAAAAACTAATGGATAATCTGGAGTACAAGGTGTAGAAATAGAGCATTACAGAATATAATCTCAGTCTTTAGGTCAACATTTTCATCTGCTCTTCTCAGACACCTAGGGGGTTGAGTTGTATATATGTGTCCTCACAGTCAAAGAAGAGTTCTGGTGGTCTCCTTGTTCTGAGATGGACTGAAGAATTACACACTGCAGCTGCCTGTTCTGTTTAATGGGATTATTAAGGGAACTCAGTGACAGGTCAAGACTGCTTACCTCATTCTTGAAGTGCTTAGGTGAGATGAATGTATACAAAATAATTAAGAGCCACCAATGTGGCCTTGAAGAAGGGAAACTGAACCATGAGATCTGTGTTACATTATCTTTCATAAAGAAATGGAATTAATATCACTATTTTACAAAGACAAGGTAATTCTAACCACTGGAGTCTATTTCTGGTTCAAGTATTCCATTAAAGAATTAGAGAAGAATGGGATTTGGATAATCAAGAATGTAAAACCTAGTTTATGAGTAGATATATATCTAAAGGCAGGCCAAAGGGAAGTATCTTTGCCCTCTGAAACCTACGGCAGTACACACTGGGCACTGAGAAGCTTCGCTAAGATAAGAGCAATGCTTAGACAGGAAAAAAAGGATTATGATCCAGGCAGAAACTTATTTACACTGGAGACTTGAAGACAGCTGAATATAGTTTTGGTACTATTAATATTCTTGTACTCACATGATACTTTTAATTGGAGGACCCACAAAGGCCACTGCTCAGAAAAATCTATTGTTTTAGTTTTACTGTGTTGTTGTACCATGAGTAAAAATTACATTTACTTTGACCAAAAATAAGAATAAAACCAAGGCACAGAAGTCAAATAACAACAGTTGCAATCACAACCTCAAAATAATTCCTATTGACTGACTTTGATTGAGAAGCAGGCTTTGGAATTAGAGCTGGGACCGAGCTCTGACCTCAGATGGGAAACTATATGCACTCCAATGATTTATTTTCTTGCTGTAATGTAACTGAACAGGAAGAACAGAGAGTGCACCCAGTTTGTAAAGAACAGATGAGCTGTAACCATTACTTCCCCCTTCAGCAGTCAACATCAGGGGCATGAGTGACTTCCTTGGCTCCTCAAATGAATTCTCAAGCCACTGATCCTGAAAAAAAAGTGACTATTTCCTCACTCAGCTGCCTTTTGAAATTATAACTTACAGGACATATCCAAGAGGGAGCTTCATTCTGATTCCTGAATTAATATAAAGATGTATCCAATGCTCATGTGTGCATTTGTCAGAGACAGTGGGACAGGTGTCCTCCTTCAGGAAGCTGCACCTTGGTGAGCAACACCAGCAGCCCAAGCTTAGATCCACACCATGAGAACATATTTAAGTGAGGAAGTTGATGACAGTCCCATTTCTAACCTGCTCAGTGAGTGACCAGCCCGAAGTCTGACAATGAGCTCTCAGCAGAAGAGATTTGGGATCCTTGGGCTTAAACATTTTCTCAATCAAGTGAGCCCACAGCCTCCTCCCAGCTCTCAGCTTCGCTATTTCCATGTAGAAGTTCATGCCAATTCCCCAGAAGAAGGAGAGCCTGTAATAAGAGCACACGGACAGGATAAAACATGAAACCATTATAATAATTTTGTTTCAGTAAAGGAGAAATCCTACAGCAAGGTCTCTGATTAATTTACGTTTGCAGATGATGGCAATGTTCCTGGACACTGATGCATGTTGCTACAGAATGATACACATTTAGGCCAGTAAACTCATTTAGATGCCAAACAGGGTGACTGCAAGCCAAGTGCCAGTGAGAATGGTCCCTGGAACTGCTAAACTGCAGCCAGGGACTGTTTTGGGGGAGCTCTTGGTCAAGCAGTGTTCCAGCAAGTCATTGATACAGACAGTGACACTGTAGTGCTAGGGAATGCTCCTGGCTACCATCTACTAGTGTACAAACTACTTATAATGAGAAAACAGAAACTCAGAAACTACTTATAATGAGAAAACAAGCATGCTTTTATGCTTTTCCTGATGATTTTAATCAAAATCCAAACCAGTTTAATACTGGACAGCATATGAGGGAACAGACTGGTTAATCTACTTTTGCCTACTTATAGCTTTTATTTTTTATAAATGTAAACATGCACAGTTCACACCAGCAAAACTTTTCATACTAAAGATGCACCTTTTTAACAGTGAATTCGCTATGGAAACCATTTGCCAAAAACTCTTACAAAATCCCCATCAATTGAAAGTCTGGAAACAAGGTTGTACCTTATTCTACATGATCCACTTGGATTTTGCCACAGATCTCATCAGGGATGGGTTAATTCGTTTGATTCCTACAGTTTGAATGTGCAGCAGGCTACATGCACCACACCTTTTGTTTTTTAAACTCACTGTATAGTTAGGGAGTCTGTAAATAAACAAAACCACTGAAACTGATTCTTGCCTAGTCTGGCAGTAACTATAGAAAAATACAATATTCTGCTTAAATTAAAATTGATCTTGACAATGCTTGTGCATGAGTTTTATTCAATTTATTAGCCTAGGTGTAGTCTAAGTGTCCGTTGGGCCAAATAGATTTTCCTACAACTGAAATCACCTAAAAAAACCAGAATCAAACCTATCTGCAATGGAGCATTGCCAATATTGCTTGTATGGCTAAAAATACAGAATTTTGTATTAAATCCCATAGAGGTTTTCCTAAAAGTGAGTTTTATACTTGCAAATTTCTTGAGCTCACCTTGGTGCAAATTCATCAATGGTGAGGCCAGCTTTAAGTCCCGTTCTGCAGTACTCCAAGCCATCTGCTATGGTATAAGCCAATTCCAGAATGGTGTCAGCTCCTGCCTCTTGCATGTGGTACCCGCTGATGGAAATGGAATTAAATTTTGGCATATACTGCAAAAAAAAGAGACAACAGGGTATTACAGCAGAAGGGGGGGATCGAATAATTGTTTTATCAACATCCACAAATAAACTGTTCATAAAATTGCAGAATGGATTGGAAGGGACCTTAAAGATCATCTCATTCCAACCCCCTGCCATGGGGGGGAACACCTTCCACTAGACCAGGTTGCTCCAAGCCCCATCCCACCTGGCCTTGGACCCTTCCAGGGATGGGGCAGCCACAACTTCTCTGGGCAACCTGTGCCAGGGCCTCACCACCCCCACAGGGAAGAATTTCTTCCTAATACCTAACCTGAATCTCTTTTGTTTTAAACTGTTTCCCCTTGTCCTATCACTATCTGCCTGCAAAAAAAGTGCCTCAGTCTTTTTTATAAGCCCCACTTAGGCACTGAAAGGTTGTAATGAGGGCTCTACCTGGAGCCTTCTCTGCTCCAGGCTGAACAAACCCAGCTCTCTCAGCTTGTTTCCAGAGCAGAGGTATTCCAACCCATTCTTTGCATTCCCTGCAGACTGCAAATACAACCCATCCATAGGAAATTGTGTTTGCAGATCTTTACTCCATGTGGTTTCAGCTTTTTGCACTATTCACTGTGCCTAAACTGTCACCCACCATGGTAAGTATTGTTCTCCATTACAGGCTGGGTGCCACCTCTCCAATGAAAATGCAGCTAAGAAAACAACTGGTAGTACTGAACTTCCAGTCATCAGTTCCAGATTTCAGTCCCTTCATTGCCTTCTTCTCATGCTTAATTTTGCAGCAGAAGCCTTTCGATTTCTTATGCCTTTGCTCCTGCAAATAATGCTTAACCATGCAGCTTCTTACTTTCTCTGCAAAGAACACCCTGAATGTTCCTCATCTCCAAGCTTCCTGCCATCCTTTCAGGCATAGGCTCACTTTAATCTGACTTGGATTTAGACTGACTTAAAAAAACCTGCAAATTTATGTTGTAAGTGATTTGGGATCTTAAATTCTCCTGCCGGCCCCTTCCATGACCACATTATTCTTCACTATGACAGATCTTCCCATCTTCTCCTTTGTTCTCCAAAGTGCCTCATAAATAGTTAACTCAACCTAGTAACAGAAGTAAATCCATTTAAACAAGGAATACCTTTGAGGTGTACTGGAATATGTCAGCAATAATCCTCATCGATGGCTCTGGGGGGAAAATGTATGTATTTCGGACCATGAACTCCTTCAAGATGTCATTTTGGATTGTCCCTGTCAGCTTGGCCTGAGGCACTCCCTGCTCTTCTCCGGTCACAATGAATGTTGCCAACACAGGAATCACTGCCCCGTTCATTGTCATAGAAACAGACATTTTCTCCAAGGGAATTCCATCAAAAAGGATTTTGGTGTCTTCCACTGTATCGATGGCAACTCCAGCCATTCCAACGTCTCCTCGAACTCGTGGATTGTCTGAATCATAACCACGGTGGGTGGCTAAATCAAAAGCAACAGATAATCCCTGCTGGCCAGCTACAGGAAAAAGCAACAAAAAAGCATTGTACCAAAAGATGTAAAAATGCCCAAACAACTCCTCAGCAATCACAGAATCACAGAATGGTTTGGGTTGAAAGGGACCTTAAAGACCATCTAGTTCCAACTCCCTGCCATAGGCAGGCACACCTGCAAAGGACAATACGGTGCAGAAATATTGCGAAAACCGTTCTCAAATAAGGAAAATACTAATATTTTGTACTTAGTGACAGGCCATGAATGACACTATTTACAGGTATTTATGAGTTCTTTTAGAATATGGGATAGAAACCCAAAATGTCAGAATGCATGTGCACCAGAAGTTGTTATATAGTTCAACATTTTTTTCCACTATAATCAAAACAAGAGTGAAGTGCTCCATGATCTCTGCTGGTTAGGACCCTGGGACGGACCCAAATTATGTCTCTCTCTGTGTTAAGGTGCACTAACTAAAAATAGTACTTAACACATTCCTTTTCCATAGTAAAATGAAACCAAGGCAGTTCCAGAAATTATCCAATTTCCCAGTAACAAAGAAATACAGCACCACTAGAAAGATCCTATCAGAAACCCAAACTCACAAGACAGGATAATCACTTTCGCCATGTAATTCACTGAGTCAATGCTCCCCATTGCTTCATGAGGCAATGCTGTTTCCCAAACCAGCTGCCCTACCTTTAATGTTGTCCTTGTAGAACTTATTGCTCTCCTCCACTGTGCTGAATCCAGCATATTGTCGGATGGTCCAGGGCCTGTACGTGTACATGGTTGGGTAGGGCCCCCGGGTGAAAGGTTTCACCCCTGGCAGCTCCTCAGGGAGGTCCTTGGTGTCCCTTTTGGAGTACAACGGCTTGATGTCGATCCCCTCTGGGGTGTGCCAGATCAAATCCTTCGGGTTCTTGCCTTTCAGCTGCTTTTCAGCCAGGGCAGCCCACTCGGGGTGCAGGGGCTGCCTGTGCAGAGAACGCCACATGCCTCGGCTGGCTGGAATCTGTGCTGGGGGTGTGCGGCAGCACGGCCGCAGCCGCAGGATGGCATCCCTGGCCCTCAGCATGGCTCGGCTCTCAACCTGGGGCAAGCTGAACAAAACAAAAATACACATTCTGCATTATCATGTACATCTGACATAGGAGGAGTGACGAGGGAGAGGTCAAGCAGCTTGCTGAAGCCAAAATAATCAGGAAAAGGACTGTGTTTATTCACCTACTCATTTGACAGACACCCCTTCCTCTTGCCTTTCAACTAGACAATGCATAAAACACAGTTCAGGAAAAATACTACATTTTCCCCCAGCCAAGGAAAACATTCTCACAACCCGTCTCCATCTGAAATGTGTAACTTATGTCAGTCCCCCAGCAGAACCGACATTAATCAGTCACTGAAAACCCAGTGTGAAGCATGAAGATGCCATGCCCATCTCTCTCATCTATGTATTGCTTAATGTGAAAGAGGGACCTTCTTCCAAAGGTGGGGCACCACAGCTTCTCTGGACAACCTGTGCCAGTGCCTCACCACCCTCACAGAGAAGATTTTCTTCCTGATATCTAACATAAAGGAGGCAGTGTGCAGGAAGTGGGCTGTCAGAAAATTGCTGACATATGACACACTGTAGAGAGGGTGGCTTGGGCTGGATGGAAACCAGAGATATACTGAGAAAGGAGAAGAAGATCATGGTATGTGAGAACACAGGGATAACACAAGAGCTGCAGAGCTCATCCCACCAAGTATGAGACTGTTATTGAGGTTAACTTTAATGTTCCCTCTGAGGGTGGGCAGGCCCTGGCACAGGTTGCCCAGAGAAGCTGTGGCTGCCCCATCCCTGGAAGTGTCCAAGGCCAGGTTGGATGGGGCTCTGAGTAACCTGCTCTAGTGGAAGGTGTCCTTGTTCATGGCAGGGTGGTTTGAAGGAGATGATTTTTAGGGTCCCTTCCAACCCAAACCAGTCTGTGATTCTGTAAGCTCAGTAACTCCTGAAAGCTGTAAGCATCTTTGCTTCTGCTCTCCATACCCTATCCCTGTATTTCCTTCTGAAGTCAGAGCCTTTGCAGCTTGGCTCCAATGGCCAGGCACCTCCTCTCTGTCTCACCCCTTCACAACTCCTGGAAACATGCACTTCCCTGACCCCTTTATGAAAAATCCCACATAAAACTGGAAAACATCTCTATCACCATTATGGCGTTGCAGCAACATTCCAAACACATGCTTTAATAATATATATGCTAAGTGTGGTATGCATATAACCTGGTGGGCACAGAGGAGCACCTGAGGAGTGCTCATTCCCTGCGGGCACGTGATGCTGCAGCCAGGATGGAAGGTAACCTGTGCCCACACTGCTGCAGGGTCACAGAATCCCAGAACGGGTCAGGTTGGAAGGGACCACAGTGAATCATTTGGTCCAACCTCCCTGCTCAGTCAGAGCCATCCCAGAGCACATGGCACAGGACTGTGTCCAGACAGCTCTGGAATATCCTCAGTGAGGGAGACTCCATACCCTCTCTGGACAATCTATTCTTTGCTCGGCCTCTGCACAGCAAAGAAGTTCTTCCTCATGTTCAGGTGGAACTTTCTGGGCATCAGTTCCTGCCCGTTCCTCTTGTGCCATTGCTGGGCACTCCGAGCAGAGCCTGGTCCATGCTCTGCCCCCTCCCTGCAGGCACTGACAGACATGGGTGAGGTCCCCTCTCAGTGTCTCTTCACAAGGCTGAGCAGCCCCAGCTCCCTCAGCCTTTCCTTGTAAAAGAGATTCTTCAGTCCCCTCATCATCTTTGTCACCCTCCACTGGACCCACATGGGAGACTTAAAAATCATAATTGCCTTAAACACTGACAAGATCATTGAAGGACTTTGCCCACTATGGCAAACTGTATAAAGAAGCTGAGATCACTGAAGCCCACCCCAGCTCAAATATGCCTCCTGAACTTGGGAAACTGGACTGTGAATAAAGCCACCTGAATTTGAGATAAGGGTGGTAATATTGTCTGATTAACTAAGGTCTAAGGAGAAGTAAACAAGGCTGGAGGAGAGGAATGTATTCACAAGGAAAGCCAACTCAGCAGCTGTGCTGAAAATCAGCTCTGGTTTGGTCTGGCATAACCCCCAGACTAATTTTTGAGGCCTTCCACCACATGATCCAGTATTGCAACAGCTCCAGAGTGTTGCAAAAGAGAGTGTAAAACTTCCCAATACAGGGGAGATGCTTAGGGGTTCCCATATATACCTGAAAGTATATTAATCCATTGAACTCTATGTTTCATGGGATCCCCACTACCAAGAAGCCAGGGGCAAAAGGACTAAAGGGGTGCCACTTGGCTCCATGAGGTGGTGATATTTTTCCACTCTGTGTCACTTTCTTTCTCTCCCCCACACTGTTTTGTATTTCTTTCTCTCTCTCTCTACCTCACATTTACTATTAAATAAAACCCACACTACTGACTTCAGCACATGGTCTCATTTGCACCTTAACTGGGGTAGAGGCATCTCTCAAATAATCCTAATGATCTGATCACAGCAATCCGTTCCAGGAGCTCTGTGCCTCTCTTGTCCAGAGGAGCCCAGAACTGGACCAGCAGTCCAGAAGTGCCTCACCACTCTTACATTTTTATATTTCAGGATATTCCCCACTCCCTCCTCATCATGTACAGATGGGATCCACAGGTCTGCTTTCCATGTCCTTTGACTTCCCGATGTCAAAGCTTCTTAGATTTAATAGATGAATCCGGGACTCCCACAAAATGGTTTTTTCACAGAGGGAGCTTCACACAACTCCTTGAATCTAAGTTTTCCAACATCCCTCTGCTGGTGAAATACCAGTCTGACATCAGAGCAGAAGAGTAGGGGAATCAGAGGCCTCGTTTTTCCTATAAAAATTTCCTCCACAGTGTATTTGAGATCTAGAGAGAATCTACCAGTCTTGGAGGATGAGAGACTGGAAGTTAAATCCTTTCCCCTCCCTTGTGTCACCTTATCTGTCATTCACTAAGGCTCCTTGCCTTCCTTAACATATTCTCCCCTCTTCCTCAAAGGAATAGGGCGCCTTTGGAGTGTGTTGAGTGGATTCAGGAGCTTACAGAAAACAAACCCCAAAACTGGAGAGGTGCTGCCCTCTGTGATTATTCCCTCCCTGCCCTGCTGGCTACGCTGTTCCTGAGGCACCCCCGGCCTGTGTCCCCCCCAGGACAGCTCTGCCCAGGCCCTCCCTGTGCCTGCCCTGCTCAGCACCCACCCCGGCCGGGCTGAGGGCGCACACCGCGGCCCGGGCCCAGCGCCCGCCCCTCACACGCCCCCCGGGCGGCCAATGGGGACGCGGGGGCTGGCACGGGGGGTCGGGACAGGGACGGGGGCTCCGGGCACGGACAGGGACAGGACAGGGATAAGGGATAAAGGGATAAAGGATAAAGGATAAGGGATAAAGGGATAAAGCCAAACCCCCCCCGCCGGTACCTGCCGCCGGCCCCTCCGTCAGCGCGCGGCCCCCGCGCACGCGCGGCGGGCGGGAGCGTCAGTGCGCGTGCGCGCGGGGAGCGCGGGTTTGGCTGGTAACGGCCCGGCGGGCTCGGGAGGGAGCGCCGAGGAAGAAGAAGAATAACAACAACAACAACAGCAGCAGGAACAGCAACAACAGGAGGCAGAGCCGGGGCGGTGAGGGGAAGTTTTTTGTCGGGGTGTAACCCGGCAGCGGCGGGGGAGCGGGCGTTTGGGGGTACGGGGGAGGGGATAGGTGGGAAGGACTACAACTCCCAGCATGCACCGCGCCCCGGTGCCCTCAGGGCACTCACCCGCCGGGCGCGGTGCATGCTGGGAGTTGTAGTCCTCACCTCAGCTCTGAAGTGCGCTGCGAAGGCTGTCCCACAACATCGGGGGTTTTGGAGGAGGGGGAAGACAGGGCTTGTTTGCCTGGTTTAGGGTTTATATACCTTTTATGCGGCTTGTCTGCCCGGTTTAGGGCTTATATAGCTTTTATTTGGCTTGTTTACCGGGTTTAGCGTTTCTTTACCTGTTATAGGGCTTATTAACATGGCTTATTTGCCTGGTGTAGGGCTTGTTTACCTGTTGTCAGTCGCAGCAGGTACCTGGTGAGCTGTGACAGGGCCTCTCAGTGAGGGGGGAAAGTGGCTTTGGGGGGGTGAGACAAAAACTGCACGTATATTGAGTCGTGGTGTTTAGGGGAGAGAGAGGCTGTGGGGCGCTGTGGCTGCTCCCCCCTGTGTGCCTTTGTGGTAAGTAAGAAAAGAATTTATAGCTTTGAACTGCAGCAAGGGCTGTTGTGGTCTGGGGTTACGGTAGAAAGTTTTGGTAACTGGATGAATGCACTGAACTGCTTTAGAAAGATAAGCCACGGAATCACAGAGTGGTTTGGATTGGAAGGGACCTTAAAGATTATTGTCGTCCACCCCCCTGCCATGGGCAGGGACATCTTCCACTATCCCAGGCTGCTCCATGCTGCATCCAACGTGGCCTTGGACACTTCCAGGGATGGGGCAGCCACAGCTTCTCTGGGCAACCTGTGCCAGGGCCTCACCACTCTCACAGCCAAGAACTTCTTTGTAATATCTAATCTAAACCTACTCTCTGTCAGTTTAAAGCCATTCCCCCTTGTGCTGTCACTTCCTTCCTTCATCCAAGTCCCTCTCCAGCTCTTCTGGAGCCCCTTTTAGGCTCTACAAGGAGCTCTCAGATCTTCCTGGATCCTTCTCTTCTCTGGGTGAACACTCCCAGCTCTCCCAGCCTGTCTCCAGAGCAGAGGGGCTCCAGCCCTCAGACCATCTCCATGGCCTCCTCTGGGCTCACTCCAACAGCTCCATGTCCTTCTTATTTTGGGGGTCCCAGAGCTGGACACGGTGTTGCAGGTGGGGTCTTATGAAAGCAGAGAATTTTGTACTACACCTTTAAGAACAAATTAGGCTTTTTCAGGTCTGTTCTGTTGCTTTGCCACTGCTGCTCTTTGACATATAGTCAAGCTTCCTTCTGACTTCAGAAACAAATGTGAAACACATAAGAGCTTGTCTAAAAAGCAAATGGGGATGCTTTTTTAGTGATCCTGCACATCGGTAAATATAGAAGACTTAGGGTAGCAGAATCCTAATACTTGGGCTCACTTAGGCTCATTTTGGGCTCACTGAATTGAGCCCAATTTTCATCAGTTTGTTAATTTGTGGTTTATACTGTATGGATTATAATTGCTGGATTTTAATTTTGTCTTTTCCTCCTGTTCCCATTGGTTTGCAGATAATGAAACCCCATCACACACCTTCCACCAAAAAGGGGGAGACCACTGGTGGGAGATGGGCAAAAAATCCTTTTAAGTCACAAAGTCAACAAAGGCCTTCCAGCAAAAAAAAGGGAACAGATGGAGAAGGAAGAAAACAAGGTCAAAAAAGACAGGTACTCATTATTTCAAATCAAACAAAGCAGAAAAGTAACCAAAGGGGGAGGGGGAAAGATGTATTTTTGCCCATTGTTTAAACTGGAATTTGTAGAGAATAATTAAGTAACTAAATGTAACTTGAGAAAATGCCCAGTGTGAACTCTTTTGAGCAGCCTTCTGGTTTCCAGAATTCCTAGTTGGGTGCTACTGTGCCTGTCACAAGTAGAGGGAAGCATTGCCTGTTCGTGAATAAAAAGGCAAGCTGGCTGTGCAGCTGTGAAGAGCTGCTGAATAACATCAAGTCAGAGTTCATTCAGCTCGGTTTATTGACCTCTGAAAAATATTCTCTGCGTGCCTCAGGACAGGATTCTCCAAAAGGCTTTCTTGCCCAGCCACTGAACTTAGGAATGAACAGCATGATCTCAAGATGTGGCTGAACAGCCAAACATCTTGTGCATTTATTTTGTTACCTCGTTCTTGGAATGGGAGGAATTAGGAAGAGTTTTCCTTAGCCTGCTTGATGTGAATTACTGTTGCACAGTTCTAAAAAGCTCTTCTTTTGTGGTCAGTGTCAAGGACTTCTGCCAGACAGTAACATAGTGGGTTCATAACAGTAGATGGATGATTGCACAGCAGAGGATGTTTCAAAATTGCCACATTTACTCTAAGTTTTTCTCTTCAGCAGGTCCCTCAGACAGTCAAAAGGAAAGTTAACGAGCAGAGGGACTATTCCCCTGTAGGTAGGATCCTGTTCTTTCCTGTTAAATCTGAACTGTTTCGCCTTTGACTCTGATCTGACTGAACTGAGTCACGAAACTGTCTATCCAGGTTTGACAAATCATTTCTTTTCCTTTTTTTCCTTTGTGTTAACAGGAGAAAATGGTTCTTCAAAAAAGGTGAAGCTATCCAGTGCAGCAATAGAATCTTGGCAGATTCTCTCAGAGAGCAGCAGGCAGTTTCTGGAAACTGTAGTGGATTCAGTAATACTGTAAGTGCCAAATATCCTGGTGGTCCTTTTTTGTTTCCACAAGGAATAAAGTAGAACTCGTAGTAATGCTTGAACTGGAAATGCTTTGGAGTTTTTTTGGGCAATATGGCTTGCTGTGTATAATTTTTTCCAGTATAATATAACACTTTTATCTGAAATTTGTAATTTTTACCTAGAGAAGTTCTGACTGTGTTCACGTCATTTGATGTGTTCTGTGTGCTTGCAGGCTTTATGATGGGAATTCTGCCTCTATTTTCTTTCCAGATCTGTTTTGTGCCAACAGAGGAAGGAAAAAGATGATGTTCAGAAGCACCTCAATGTACTGAAGAAAAGGTATGAAATTATAAAGTTAAAAAGAAAAAAAGAGGTTTCTTTTACCCTGTTGCTTTGTACCATGCTTTGAGGGCAAGGTAAAGCTTTCTCTCTGACATAAAGCTATACGTCATATTTCATCAAAGCATTTCAAAGTTTTATTAAATGATCATTGTTTGGAAGCAGTTAAAGATGGTGCTTTTAGAACCTACTTTGAAAAGCAGAATGGTCAGAACTAGGGAAATATTAGGAAAATATTAGTCAGTTTACAGTCAGGGAGTGTCCTGGCCAATGGGATAGAAACCACACAAGGTCAGTGCAGTAGCAAAGGTGAGAATGGTGGGATTTCTTGTTCCTAGTTGCTTCCTTGAATTTCTATTCCACATGAGTTTGAAAAGCAATTCAAGATAGCTTTTCTTCCTGTCTGGAGCCTTTTACTTCACAGGCAGCAATTGGGAAAAACTGAGTTTAGTTTTTCCCCAGAGAAGGAAGTAATCACTTTTGTTCTAGTTTTGCAAAGTACTCCAAACAAATAATGCTTTATTTTTTTATTTTTATTTTTATTTTTTATTTAAGGGTGCTGAGAGTTTTGAAGACTTTAAAGGTGCCTCCAGGGAAGCTGGGCAGCCTGAAGAATATCCCAAGCCTTCAAATGGCAGAGAGACAAATGCTTGAAGCAAATGAGGAATCTTTGGCACAACTGCAGGTATGAAAGGCAAGGAGGGGAAGAAATTACCTGACCCAGCTGCTGCTGCACAGTGTGTTGTAAAAGACTGCTGGATGTGCCTGTGCTGTTGTGGAGGAGTGTCCTGTGCTCATCATCACTCACCTTTGCTGCAAAACAGTGTCTCTTTCTGGATGGTTCTATGCAAAAGACTGACCATCTTTAAAGTAAATATTGTTCTGGTTTTGTGTCTGTTTTGTTTTAGGAAGAAATAACTGAAGCTGAACAATCAGCAGAGCGCAATGAGGAAACTGTCCAGCAGCTGCAGTACAAAATCCAGGTGCTCAAGAACAAGTTAGAGGAAGATGAAAAAGAGGCCAGGAAGGTATTTCCCATAAATTCTTCTGTACTCTGATGTAGAGGAATGGTCCTAAACAAGCTGTTTTGAAGGGAATGCCATTTAAGGAAGGCCTCATTTGCCTTTGGGAGTGGATCTTTTCAATCCTGCCCGCTTTAGTTGCAAAATTAAGAAGTATGATTTTCAGAAGTTGAATAACGACAGCCAGGTTATTTTCCTGCTTGTGTGGCTGACGTTTGGGGTTTTTTGATTATTTTTTTCTTACTCTTTTTCCCTTACTAGATATTCCAGGAAAATGGCAGTGGAGCACTCCACCTTCCAGAACTCCCCAAGCACAGTTTCCAGGCACCCACTTTGCACGTGAGTGTGGATTATATAATGTCTTTTCAGAGACATTTTGGTTATGAGTAGTAAGGCAACAGAATGTGCTTTTATCACTTCTGTCAAAGGGGGCAATTCAGAAAATTCAGAAAAATTGAATGGGTTTTCTTTTTCCTTTTTTTCTTTTCATTGGAAACTACATGCACTTACATTTTAAAAACAGAACAAAACCCTGGAAACCCTCCCTATCCCTGGAAATGTTCAAGGCCAGGTTAGATGGGACCTGAGCAACCTGATCTAGTGGAAGGTGCCCCTGTCTGTGGCAGGGGGCTTGGAACTGGATGAGCTTCAAGGTCCATTTCGAACTAAATCATTCTATTATTTAAAGGATCACTTATCTCTTCCTAGAAAAACCTGTGGTCCTGGGGAACCTGTGATCATACCTGAAATATATAACAGTTGGAAGGAAGACTTATTCTCTGTCTTTGAATCTTTTTTTATTTCTATTTTGGCTGTAGCTGGACTGCATGAAAGTGAAATTCCTGTTGCACTTGACAAAAGCTGCTTTTCATTGGTTGTCTGTCATTCTTTCCTTCTTCAGGAAGAAATTTTGAAGACAAAGAATCAGGAAGGTCTTTTAAAGGATATGAACACTATTCAGCAGTCAGCTGACTTGAAGAACTTGCTAACCCTCATTGAGAAGACCTATGAGAAGGTGGACTTGCTTTGAGAAGCTGGAACATATGGAGTCTTCTTTTATGGAGATAATGTCGATCAGCACGCTGCTAATGTAGAGCAGCAACATGCTGAGCATGGAAGCTGTTTTCTTTCTAATGGCTTAGCTGTTGTGACTGTTGAATTTCTGTTAAAACATTTTCTATGAATACTGTTATATAAATCTGTAGATACATTCTGGGACTCAAGTGATTTGTCATCTATCAAGGGTATTTTGGGGTTTTGACTTGTGATGACTTCTAATGATGATATATATGGTGTTAGGAGAAGGGAGGGAAATGGATCCTGGGTTATTTGGGCATTTTCATAGAATTAGGCAACTATTCCATTATATTTGCACTTTTATATCACTTCTGTATCTATACCTGTAAATCACTGAAGGCAGAATCTCTCAGCAAAGTAAGATTTTAATCCTCTTTAAACCTGGAACACATTGTAAAAATATGCTTATCTGATATGTAGTTGTAAATTCCTTGTTCAATTTTCTTACTTTTTTAATAAAAAAAACCTCCATGGCAGAGAATTGAATAATTTTTATCAAATGTACAGGATTTGTTTTACACTTTCATGTTCACTGCTTAAAAGTAACCCCCACCCGGTTTATCCAGGTGCTTGGGGAAAGCAGATGAAAACATTATAGAGCAAAGCTCTGAACTCTGAGTTTTGCATTCACCTTTTATTTCATTAACTGTCAGATGCTCTTCAGCATCAGAGGATGAAAATGAAGTTAAAAATCTATTTTCCCATTCATAAGTGTTTAGAAATAGTTCTCAAATTTTTGATCACTTGACAAGGGGAGCATTTATTGCCTTTACCCAGAAGTACCTTAATCCAGACTGTGGGTTAATGATTTTCCTGCATGCCAGCTATCTTAATTTTTGCTGAGTAGAGGTATGCTGCTTTGCTTTCATTAAGGGTGATTTACTTGTGAACAATTTACTATGTGGATTTTGAACTGCCTGAACCACATAGATACCTTTTTTCTTTGGATTTTTGCTTTCAAAATAAAGTGTGGAGAAGGGCAGTAAGTAGGAGTCAGATGCAGCTTCCACAGAAAGAAAGTCAGAATAACAGTAAACGAAGAAGGAGCTTCTGCATTACAGGAATAGATAAGTACAGATAGATTAAAATAATTAATTAAAAAAGTTATGATAGGCTGTCTCTTTTTAGGATGTTGTTACTGTGGGGTTGTCATGGACACATAAACAGAAAAACATAAAACAGAAATCCAGATGTTTAGGAGGTGGTCTTAGCTTAACTTTCTTGATGTTGGATACACTTTGTCAGAGCTGCAGAATGATTGTGGTTTTGATTAAATTGGAAGATTCCTCTTAGGAGCAGGTTCACTGTTGATCAATCTGTGTGGATCTGTGAACTTGTGTGATTTGACCTTGGCTTCAAGCAGGTAAATTGTAAGCTACAGATTTCTTAACATATATCCATAGTATCAACCTGTATCCCTCATCAACCCTTTCTCATGTTCAAACAAAGTATCTGCATGTCCTCTCATGTATCATTTGCACATTCCTTCTGTATTGACTCTTCTGCCTTGTCCTGTAGGTTATCCAGTCCAAATCCAAAGGCCAGCATAGGTTAACATCAAACTGGACTGACGGGGACATTGAAAACTCAGTCAAAAGGAGAACAGGGCTGCCACCTCAGAGTGGTGTCTGGGGCTGCTGAGCCCAGTTGGGTTTTCTGGTCTCAGTTTGCCTCAGGGCAAGAACCTTGGCACTAAGAATGAGAATTGACTAATTTCCCTCCCACTAAGAAAAGACATCGGTGTAAGTATGTGCAAAGCATATCATGCACTGGTATGAATGCAAAGAGATTAAGTGAAAAAATTAAAGGCCCTTTCCTGAGCCTTATACTCTTGAATAAGCCTTGCGACACTTTCTTACAGAGTCCCTCCTCTGAAGGTGTGGCTGGCTCTGGCTTTTATTACCATGCTCCCCCCAAAAAAAAGAACAAAGCCGGTAAGAGCAGTATACCAATTTAGAACAATTTGGATCAATAAAATTACAGATGTAAGATTCTGAACAAGGACTTTGATCATTCCCTGTGCAGAAGCAGCCACAAAGCGGATGAATTTTATAGTCTCCTCACTTCAAGTTGTTGCACTTTGGAAGGACGAGCTCCAAGACTGAAAGCAGATAATTGATCAGGTGATCTATCTATATTGAACTTGTTTCCATTCTGAAAATATTTCCAGGCATAAAGGTCTAAGAACTGTCCTTGAGTAAAAGCAGCTGTGTATTCAAACATGTACTGATGCTGCCTTTAGGTATAGTTGCATGTATGTTGATGCTCTGAGACACAGAGGCAATTCTTCCATTGAAAGTGGTGTGAAAATGGAGTATAAGCTTCAAGGGAGGTAAATACCTACATATAATCATAGAATCATAGGAGAGTTTGGGTTGCAAAGGACATTAAAGCTGATCTTGTTCTAACCTTCTGACATGGGCAGGGACACCTTCCACTAGACCAGGTTGCTGTTCTGTGATCCCGAGAGGTGGCTATTCATAAGATGTTGCTTAGTAGGAAGGTGGATACTTAATGACTGCAATAATTCCTAAGGTATGTTTATAATAAATGCTTTTAAGATTAAATGGTGCACATTTAAGAAGTAAAAGAAAGAATGAAGGGTGTGGTACTTTTTAAGTGAAGTTACACTTCTTTTTTTGTTTGGGACATTCTTTTGTTTGTTTTACAAAGGAAAATTCTGAGACAGGGCACTTGTGGGAGATACTGTATTTTATAAAATGAGCAATTATGCCACTCAGTTCCTCCACATTATATTTTTTTTTTCTTTTGAGTGAATCTTTATACCTAGTGTGTGTCCCCAGCAAGAGATGCTGGTACTTAACTGCTCCAGGAAGCTGCAGAAACTGGAGAAAATGCTGAGGAGGAGTTTCCCTGAGTCTCTCAAGGTAACATAGCACTGACCTTAATTTTCTGTGGTATTTCCATCAGTGACTTTAGATGTTTGCCAGGGAATCAAAGCTGTAGGGAAAGGTCTGTGCTTCCTCTGGACTGACTGATAGTTGCTGTTTAAATGACTACATCTGAGATATAGAATCAAGGAAAGGTTTGGGTTGGAAGGGATCTTAAAGTTCACCTAGTTCTATCACCTTGCCATGGGCAGGGACACCTTCCACTATCCCAGGTTACTCCAAGCCCAATCCAACGGGACCTTGGACACTTCCAGGGATGGGGCATTCACAGCTTCTCTGGGCAACCTGTGCCAGGGCCTCATCACCCTCACAGGCAAGAATTTTTTCCTAATCTAATCTAAACTTCCCCTCTTTCAGTTTAAAGCCATTTCCCCTTGTCCTGTCATCCAAACCCTTGGAAAATGCTCCTCTCCAGCTTTCTTGGAGCCCCTTTACATACTGAAAGGTGCTCTAAGGTCTTCCCAGAGCATTCCCTTCTCCAGGCTGAACAACTCCAGCTCTCTCAGCCTATCTTATCCTTTGATCCTGGTTACTAACACAAGTCCATATACTAAAGAAAGAAGCACACTCATCTTCTCTCCATAGTGATTAGAATTGGCATGATCAGACAATGGTTTATTTTCATGGATTTATGCCTTACTGGTTGATGTGTAGGTATCAACTCACACCATGTGTGTGTGTATGAAGCTTCTGTGTCACTTGTTCAGTTTCTGGTTTTTAACACAGATGACATTCTAGCATTTCTCAAACTGTCTTTCTTCTCTTGACTGTTCATCTTTCAGGGTTATGGAGCTGTGATGAACATCAGCTGAGGGAACCCCTTCAGGACAAAAGCGGTGGTGGACTCATGGCCAGACTTCAAAGCTGTTATCACCTGGCCACTGAGGGAGGTAGATGGATGTGGATTTTGTTGCTGAGAGGTGGATCCAATGTGATTAGAGCTTTCTTCCCAGCTTTCTGAGAGCTTTGTGGATGGAGCCAGCTGGATGTGGGAAGTGTGTAACAGGGAGGTGGGAACCACAAAGTGCCATAGGACATCCCAGTGGGTGCCAGCACAAAGCCCACTATAGGGAATGCTGCTTTTTCCTGAAACATTCTGCGTAGGAATTATAGTATAAACAAACTTAGTCATGAAGTACACACTCCCATTGCTGGCAATTATCCTGATTACACTGACTGAAGATTAACTTGCAGAGTTTATGGAGAGACACATTTTAGCTGCACTCATGCCCTTGACCAGACTTCCCAAGGATTCTTTGGTCTTTCCAGCCTTTGTACAGAGACAAAAAAAAAAAAAAAAAAAAAAAAAAAAAAAGGAGAATGTTGGTGACCTTATGGTGGGGCAGCTGCAGCTACTAGGTGAAAGAAGGGTCCTTCTGCACTCCTTTAGTCCATAGCAGGCTGTGCTAAAGAGGGTCTCGGAGGGGGCATTGCCATAACCCGCTCTGTCCATTGTGATAAGGCAGTCTCTGAGCTGCATGAATTTGTGAATGCTTCTCCACCTCCAGGCTCAGATAACAATCCCGTGTTGTTGTAGGCTCATATAGGGCACAGCTAAATCCTTGTCATGGTCTCTGGGACCACCAGCAATGAAGGAGTCAGCACAGGGCATGGACAATCCCCAGATGGCTGTTTGAGTGTTTCCAACCAGTTTTTGGAGCGTGAGGGGGTGTAATAGCATTGATGAGGCCAGGCTGTGCTATTTCAGCTCAGGGGCAGAGAACAGATTTTGTTGCCAGAAGAGATGTGGTCTAAAGACTTTGACCTTGGCAACCAGGGTTTTTGGGACAGCAGTAACAGAGGTGAACTTTGAACAATGAATTAGGTAAGTGTTTCAAGAAGCTGCCAGGAGGTTTGGGTTACTTGACCTACACGAGGACTTAATACCATTGCAGATTTCTGCTAATGTGACTCTGTGACGAGGAATAGATATTTCTACTCTTTTGCTTGAAAGTCGCTGGTGAAAATGTCTTGAAATAAGCCACTCTCAAGTTCAAAGCATTTTTTAGGTCTCTGGAGTTGGCTTTCAGGGAGTTTTGATTTCAATGTGAAAAATTTGTGTGTGGGAAGGGGGAGAATTTTTAATTCTTACATATCGTTTCTCCCCAGAATGAGGTGGATGACCTTGACCATTATACCAATGCTTATGCAGTTTTCTGTAAGGAGATAGAGACTTACTGGGAGCTACTGGAAAACAAAAATGCCATCAACTGGGGACAAATTTTTCAGATTCAGGGTACAGTCCAGCCTTTCTTGGTTTAGAGTAAGCAAAACAGATGAAGTCTTCATGGAGTGTAAACTGCCATTCTGCTCTGCAGAAAGGTTTTTTTGTACTTAGGCAAAAATCAAGATCTAGGATATGGAATTTTTTTAGCTTCTTGAATTTCATCCTTATCATATTCACTACTACCATTTCAAGTTCTGCTTTGACGTTGATGAAGTTATCCCTTTGTCAGGAAAGCATGTTTATTGATGTTTAATTTTGCTACTGGCCATAGGATTCTGTAGACAACATACAGACTGAGCTGAGCAGTAATTAATGTCTAATTAGAGGTTTAGTGAGAGCCAGTGTTTGAAAGCTGAGCTCAGACAAGACCTAAAAATCTTTTTTCAAAAAACCCACTTTATTTGTGAAGTGCCTTTGTATTTATCTTTGTATACACAGGTCTCCAGGATGGAATATGTGAAATATCCAGAACTGTGGCTTTATCCAAGCAGGTAGATGTGAAAACATCCTCTTTCTACATGGTTATCCATTCATACCTGGACACGCTGCCAGATGTCAAACTTCAGTATGTCTAAGCACTCCATGTCACTTATTGAAGTCTTTACTATAGTAACGTATTTCCTAAAAGTACATTTACATCCAAAATCCCAGGAAGACTGTTAGGCTTTCTCTGTGACTGGCTCAAAAACCTGACTGAGGAATTACTTGGTAAGGAAGGAAACTTAAAGACTCATCAAGATTTTCTTTAATCAATCACTCTTGCGTTTTTATATTTCAGGATATTCCCCACTCCCTCCTCATCATGTATAGATGGGATCCACAGGTCTGCTTTCCATGTCCTTTGAATTCCCGATGTCAAAGCATCTTAGATTTAATAGATGGATCCAGGACTCCCACAAAGTGGTTTTTTCACAGAGCGAGCTTCACACAACTCCTTGAATCTAAGTTTTCCAACATCCCTCTGCTGGTGAAATACCAGTCTGACATCAGAGCAGAAGAGTAGGGGAATCAGAGGCCTCGTTTTTCCTATAAAAATTTCCTCCACAGTGTATTTGAGATCTAGAGAGAATCTACCAGTCTTGGAGGATGAGAGACTGGAAGTTAAATGCTTTCCCCTCCCTTGTGCCACCTTATCTGTCATTCACTAAGGCTCCTTGCCTTCCTTAACATATTCTCCACTCTTCCTCAAAGGAATAAGACACTTCTGGAGTGTGTTGAGTGGATTCAGGAGCTTACAGAAAACAAACTCCAAAACTGGAGAGGTGCTGCCCTCTATGATTATTCCCAAATCTCCAGCCTAATGAACCCAGCTCACTTTGATTCCCCTTTCTGATACAGACCTGGAAATCCATTTGGCTGGAGGAGGCAGCTTTAAGTGTAGTGCAGTTGCTTGGAGAATGAGGGGCACAGCTTTCAGCCTCACACTCTTCCTGTGCTGTCTCTTAGGATGGACCCCAAACTGATCTTGGCTCACCTGGACATCTCCCACACCGGCCTGGTCAGCAAAACCTGGTCACGGGGAGGCAACCCAAGGTGCCAGAAATACCTTGCTGACCTCATTTGCTGCTTCCCCAGTGTCTGTGTCTTGGATGAACATGGGAATCCCCTCTCCTGGAGCCTGACAGACCAATTTGCCACCATGATTCATAATTACACTCTGCCAGAGCATCGGGGGAAGGGTTACAGCAGGCTCGTGGCTACCACTTTAGCTAAGACACTGCAGAGGTGCTGCTTTCCAGCTCAGGGTAATGTCCTGGAGACAAATATACCATCAATAACATTGCTAAAAATCATGAATGCCCAGTTCCTTCCCTGCTCATTTTTCAGAGTGATTCACACACCTTTTCATTTTTTATCCAAATCTCACTTGTAGCAAATCCTCACAAATCTGCATTCAGATCAGCTTCTGTGCACTGCAGAAGCACTTTGGTGGAATTTATTAACTTAGGTGAGATCAGAAATCAAAGGAGAGTTTCCTGTGAAATCCTAAAATCGAAAATATTAACTGTTCATGACTTCTCTGCTCAGGGAAAATTGCTCATGGCAAATCCAAATGACTGAGCCATGGTTGTACGTGTAATAGTTTTCCTGTAATTAGTTGAAATTGTACTGCTTCTGACTGAAGAATGATTTCTTACGTATGAAAATTTTCTGGGGTATCTACAGCAGAATTCTTGGACATTTCCTACCCCTTTTGTCTGTCATGGTGTAAGTCCTCAAGCCTCTCCTTTCCCTAAATGTGGCCTAAAAGAGATTGGTCTGTGAAATTAAGCAGAGAAATCTGCAAGAAGCTGTCTGAATTAAAGAAAAGCTTTGTAAAGAAGGTTTTTAAGGTTTAATACAGCAACAAGTCTGTTTATTTAACAAGACTTTATGCTCAAGATAAATCTATCCATCTTCTACTAGAGGCAGATCTAAACATGCCAGTGCTGGATAAAATCTTGCATCACTGCTGATAAGGTTCCTCACAGTCCTGAATTAAATACTTAATGGGATCTATTAAGATTTGGCCAAAAGCTTGTGTTTATCTACTGAACTGAAAGGGGCCATGATTGCAGTGCCTCACCGGAATTCTGTTCAGGATAAAAGGAATCTCCTTTTGAAAAGATTAGCTAAAGCCTCTGTGAGAACCAGTTTTGCCAGTCCTGCCTGGCAAAGGAGGGAGAGTAGAATGTGGAGGATGGACAAAGAACAAAGAGTGCAGGTGGTGGAAGGGGACCCTCTTAAGCTCTGCAGGTTTATTCCTGAATTTATCTGTGAAACAGAGAAAAAGATGTGAACAGAGAGACAAGCCACGGGGAGAAGGGAAAGAATTGCAGGATTAGTATGTTGGGGAAACCTGGTTAGGTCGGTCTCTCTTCCTGAGAGAATGAACCACGAGATTCAGGGGAAGGACCTTAGAGAACAAAGCCTACAGCAAGGCTCTGAAGGAGGGCAAATGATGGATTGAGACATTTAATTTCCCTAGTAGTCAAATATTCCATTAATACTTTAGCTTTCTGAGTTTCCTATTACATTAAATTTAAGAATGATGTTTGTATGTGCAGTGCCATTTGAAAGAGACTTCAGTGTGTACCTGTCACTCACACAGAGCTGACAGATTTGGTTTTGGAAAACCAAACCATGATTCTACTTAATAAATTTTTAAAAAACTGAATTTATTTTTTGAGTAAAGCAGGGAATCCTGGCAGGGGGAAGCTATTGGCACACAATGGAGATTTTTTGAAAGCCCATAGAAAAGTGAAGAATTTTGAGAAATGGGTCAAAGGCCAATTTGGGTTTAAGGCAGCTTAGTATTTTAGGATAACTGAATTCATCACATTATTGTCTTTTTCAAGTCCAGGTAATTGGATTTGGTAACTCTACTATTGCCTTCAGTAGGGCCAGATGTCTACCTCTAGATTCTTATTCAGCCTAATTAGGCCATTTTTAGAGAAGCTGTGAAGATTCCACATGTATTGAGAAGGAGAATAATTTCCGGGTAGCTAAATCCAGTGGTTTGGTTTGAAGACAGAAATTAACTATCTGATAAACAGAGACACTTCAGCAAAGAGCCTGAGGTGATCATGCAACACAAGACCCTGCCATATGAAAGGCAGAATGTCAGGCTGCCTCAGCAAACAGAGGCTCAGAAGGAAAGAGCAGGGTCAGCTCAGACAAGACTGTCAACTTTTTGATTTTTGTCAGCCAAGGGAGATGGATCAAGGTGTTTTGCTGCTGAGCCAACAACCAGGTCAAACATCCTCCTCAGGTGCCAAGCCATGACCACCCCCCCCAATTAGGTATGGTGAGAGAACTTTTTACACCAATCAGAAATAAGAGATATTTATGACTAAAGCCACTCAAGCTCCACCTAAACATAAAGAAATAGTATAAAAATAAGTTGAGGATCTGGGGAAAATGGCAAGAAGAAGACTCCACCAAAACTTCTGGGATCAGTCGACAGGCTGAATCTGTCTCTGCCCACCCTCACAAGGACACCTATTGGGAAATAATTATACTTTACTCTTGCTAACTGTTGCTTTTAGGACTAGAACTTGTGCTTGTTTGATATATTGGTAATTTGCTTTAGAGCATATTTTTGCAGCCAGACACTATCGCTGATGACCATGAACCTTATTAACCTGTCAGAATTTGTATTAATAAAGAGTGGTGTTCTGTGAAGTGTTAGAGTGAGCCCTCTCGGGTGCCAGCAGTGAACAACACTTGGACAGGGCCTGCTGAGGGGTCTTCACAATGTTGGTTGCGACAGACTGGTCGGGCACAAGGGTCTCCACTTTCCTTTGGGGACCAACAGGCAAAAATCTAAACTCGCCCCCTTTCACGTGACACAGCCCTTCTGTTCTGAAGGCCTGAAGCTCTGAACATCCCACATTCACCACAGAGGCTCTGCAGTTCTTGTCTTTAGGCACAATAGTACAAGCTAGGCATGGCTTCCTGGTTTGTGAGTCTTTGGAGAAACCCGCACTTGGGAATGTTTTTTGAGCTATGCTTTCAACAAACATTCATTACCAAGTGAAAACTCAAATAAGAATAAGAAAGCTGAGGGTCTGTAGTATTTAACCTAGATTAGGTGATCCAACAGCCATAAATGAGCCATAAATTAGTTCATATTTCTGGTTCATTTGTCTCCTTGCCCAATAAATAAAAGAACACCACATTTGTTTAGAAGTACTGGAAACCTTCATTAAGTTGTGAATTATTTTGATCAAAGGATTAAGAAGGCAGATGTCATGGAAAAGTAATTTAAAGTTTTTGAAACAAATAGATGCTGATTAGAGCTCTAGGAACGTGTCACAGCACACATTTTATAGGGTTTGGGGATGAAATTAAATGAAACAGCAGGGCTGAGGTCCAGGTCTGAGGTGGAAACTCCAGGTGGAGGGTGGAAGGTGAACCTCTGCATGAGGCTGGTGAAGAAGAGGAACAGCTCCGTTTTGGCAAGAGTCTCCCCAGCACAGATCCTGCGTCCTGGAATGAAATGCAGAACAACCGTAAGAGAGTCAGTGGGAGCTGCTCTGCAATGGTTGGAAGAGAAAAAAACCTCTGAGCAGCTCTTATTTGGAGAAGGTGCCATAGGAATTCAGAACACTTTTAAAATTGTTGAGTACAAAAGTCTTCAGAGAGAGAGGAACCTTGGTCTTCAGAGGTATGATAACAAAGCCACCTGGTAATGGTTTCTTTCCCTTCATCTAAATGCTTGCATTTTGGGGAGAAATGTATGGTAATGTACTGAATTCCTTAATTCTAATTTTCAACAAAATCTGCTCTCTATTTTATCTATGCTAATATTCTCTACAGAGTTCTTCCATTTTAGGCATCAATTTATAATCATTGAATACTAACTGAGTCACCAGTAACATCCAGAGTCTGGAGGAATTAGCAGCCATTTGGGAGTACTTGCTGTTATCAGAGGTGTCCCCTGAGGAATCTGTGAACCTTGGGGTGTGAAATGGCCCCATGAAAAGGATCGCGTTGAGATCAGGCTTCGGTCACAGAAAACACAAGTAGCCCTTGTAGAAAGTAGTTACTTGTAATGAAGGCAAATGGAAAAGGGAAAGCACCTGCTGAAAAAGGCATAAAAGCATCTTTCTTCACAAATTTCCCATTGGCATCAAGAAAGTGCTCAGGATAGAACATGTCTGGTTTCTCCCATTGTGATTTGTCGTGCAGGACCGAGGTCAGCAAGGGGACGATGTAGGTTCCCTGGAAAATAGAACAGTGGAGTTAATTCCTGGACAAATATTGTGGTGGCAGTAAAAAAACTACAAGACTCAGCTTAGAGAAAGATTATTCTGATGCTGTTATGTGACTCATTAGATGGTGATATTTATGACATTAATTAGGTTTGAGAAAGAAGGGTGATGAAAAAAATCCAACCCTGTAGGCATCTCACCTTGGGAATGAAATAGCCTTTGAGGGTGACATCTACAGTAGTCTCGTGAGGCAGATCCAATGGCAGGATATTGGCAAACCTCTGGATTTCATGGATGACAGCATCTGTATATGGCATCTGAGTCCGGTGCTCGATCCGGGGTGGGTTTGACCCTATCACTTGATCTATCTCTTCGTGGACCTTTCCTGAGGAAAGAATCAAAAGTATGAGGAAGATGCAAGGTCTCATTCATCCCTGAGACACACTGTGCTTTATTGATGTAAAGCGTAAAAATGAGTGAAAATCATTAATTCTCCCTAAATATTTTTTCCTTTTGGAAATAATGGAAGGCGAACAGGACTACAGTGCTTGTTTTTTTCTTTACCAACAAGAAACCTAAAGACTATTTTTCTTCCCTCTCTTCTATCTAAAGTTCTTGCTCTGCCTTGGAGATACCTCAAAAAACCTGTTTGGACTCTGAACAACCCTGTACCATTAACTGGAGTGGAGGTGTCAGACAAAAGGCAATTCCCTGAATCTTCTCGGGTATCTAATGCCTCAGTGCAGTCCATTTAACATCTGCACAGGCCTTTGGTTTATCAACAGCCTGTTTCTGAGGGAAAGCAGGACAATTTCATTGGCCAACACAGAACAGTTCTTGTCTTATTAATTAATCAGCTTTTCCTGGGTGAAGGGCCTGGCCTGTATGAACTCTGTTTATAATCTGCTGGTAGGTTGACTAGTGTGCCCCTCACTGGGTCTGAACCGCAGGGCACAGCACTACCTAGACTGTAATTAACTGGAAATCTTGGCTTTTTGTAGCTGTGCATTAACAGATACGTTGACCCTCCGGGTTCACATTTGGTTCCTGAGTGTAACAGTATGTGTCATAAAACCACTTACTCTGAATATCAGGGTACTTTAGCATCAGCAGAAAGCCCCAGTATAGTGTGGTGGACGTTGTCTCGACACCAGCAGTAAATAAATTGCTCACTAAGGTTAGCAAGTTTTCATTATGGAAGTACCCACTGGTAGTGGATTTCTCCTGAAAAAAGTGATTGAGATAAAAGGATGAAAAAGTAAAGCTTTCCATGTGAGAATGCAATTTATGTAGATAAACATTTACTAAAGAAGTATAGAAGAGCTTTGGGCTTGTACCTGGAAAATAATGCTGACCTAGGTTTTATATTCTGCATGATCTCTGTTTTTGCTGGGGCCAGCTGCAAAGGGAGCTGGTTTCTCCATGGAGAACGTAACTCAGATATATCAGAGACCCCAAATACGAGTCCCAGTAAAGCCCAGGTAGCGATTTTATTCTGCAATGCATTATGTTTCTAAAAGAGCCAGAAGGGCTGGGACAACAGAGAGAGCAGATAAAAAGATGCAGCCTCTGTAAATATATTGATGCAATGTGAAGAAAATAAATAAGGGTAAATGTTTGCTGGTTAAAAGGGGTTGGAACTGCAACAGAGTGAAATATCTGTTCAACTCTACCACTTTGTTAAATGTGTTTTGTCAAAGGCAGATTCCATAAAGAAATTTAGCTGTAATTATAGGGATTGGAAGGAAATTTTGTCTTCATAGAACAATAAAAGTTGGAACGAATGAGAGAAGTTTCAGTTACCTCCTGCTGTTTAACCAGGAAAGCATCGATAAAACTTCTTTGGTCATTTTTGTCCAGGTTTTTGAGATTTTCTACAAAAGTAACTTGTATGTAATCCTGAAATTCAGCTCTGTTTTGGAGAATAGTCTTCTTAGCCTTTAGGAGGAATCCCAGGAATGGGAAGATGTTGTATACCTACAAGAGTGGAAGTTGTTAGAATTTACCAGCCAGAGGTCTGAAAACATTACAGAAACACATTAGAAATATTGTGCCCATTTTGCAGATACAAAGACAAAACAACTTTAATATTTTGTTCTTTAGAATATGACTAACTCATAGTAGAAAATACACCAGAGGCCACTGAATACAAGGCAAATTCTCAGCCCCAAACTATTGTTTTGCAGAAATAGTGTAGACGTCAGACTCAAACAGCTGCAAGTTGCCACCATGGAGATGAAAATGTTGTCCAGCAACTTTTGTTTTGTTTTAACCTGCTTTTCCACTAATTTTTTTTTGTTTGTTTTATCTTTTTCAAAGCCTTAAGGAACAGAAAAGGATCTGGTGTGTGGCAGCATTGCATGAAAGTATCCAAGACTATTTGTTCCTCATTAGCATTCTTCAAAGTATAGTTTAAGGATGTTTTTGAGAGACTGGGAGTGATTGTTGAGCATCAAGATTCCCAGCCTGTCTCCCAAGGTTTGTTTTGCCTAAGCAAATGCTTTATAAACCTATTATCTCTCAAGCTCTCAGATTTTCTGTTTAATAGAAGACACTGACTACCAGTATTGCTACTTTCCTCTGGCATCCCGTGGAACAGCAACATAAACTTGTTTATTGTTACCGTAATCGAAGGTTTCCCAGCAAGCCTCATGCTTTCATTGGTCAGATTTATAAGTCTCACAAATCTGGAGTCTTTGTAGTCAAATCGTTTTCCAAGCAATATTGACACAATTATGTTGGCAGCTGCTGCATTAATTATTTTACTGGCATCAAAAGGCTTTCCTATACAGTGAACAAAGGAACATATTACATTGTGGCAAGGCATGTAATTTGTAAATGTAAATTTAATTCTAATTATTGCTATGTATTGGCTGTGATTGATTGCTGTTATTGATTATTATTCAGTGCCAGAATACCATGCCATCGCACAAAAATGCCAGAGGAGACAAATTCATCAAATTGATTCAGCCTGAAGAACATTTCTTGAAAAAGTCTCAACTTAAAAAGGTCCAGAAGTTCTCTGGGCACTTGAACAAAACCTTAGAGGTGGCACAGGAAGAGATCGCCCAGAGAAGCTGTGGCTGCCCCATCCCTGGAAGTGTCCAAGGCCAGGTTGGATGGAGTTTGGAGCAACCTGAGATAGTGGAAGGTGTCCCTGCCCATGGCAGGGAAGCTGGAGCTGGATGATCTTTAAGGTCCCTCCCAAACCAAAGCATTCCATGATTCCTTGATTCTATAGGTCTGAAGAAAGGATCATCCACCCACCTTCTTGTGAGGCGAAGGTGTCTGCCAGGTACCCGTACTCCTCCACAATTCGATCCTCAATGGCCCTTTTGCCCATCCCAAAGTCTCGTAGGGTTGTGAGGGTAAATCTTCGCATCACCTTCCAGTTTTCACCATGAGCAAAAATAATCCCTGACACAGAGAGGACATTTCAAGCTGGCAGTTGAAATAACTAATTTTTCTATATACAGAATGGTGCTGTCTAGTAGTAGTCTCTTCTAAAAGCTAAATTACGCCTGTTGAGGAAAAACAACTCTACCTTCAGTATTTTCAGTCCTCAACAATAGCTTTGCTGCACAAGAAAAAGGATGAACTATTTAAGATGTATTTAATAAAATCTTAAGAGACACTTGTCACTGAAAGAAAGATAGCTTTGGAAATTCAAGTTCAAACCACTGATCATCATAGTTTAGAAGTGGAATTGAACTGAGATTTCGTATGTCTGATGATTTCTGGAGAAAACTGATTAGGCACTAATGTCTTCAAAATTCAGGTAACATCTTAAAACCTCCACAATCAACTTTTTCTTTCCCATGAAATTTTTATACCATATAACTAATGACTTCAGCTATATATTTTTCTTTTCTCCCAAAGAAAAAAGTAAAGTGAAAGGAAAGCTTGCATGCAATAATATGCTAAAAATTTCAGCTGTTAAAATGTGCACAGAATTATTCCTGACTTTGTCCAAGGGTGTAATCTTTGGAGATGTAAATATGAAACTCATGCTAAAATAGAATGAAGTTTGGGTATGAAATTCTCATTTTGAAACCCAACTTGGTATGCAGTCTATCCCTTTTTAAAATAGATCCCCAGTTCTGTCTGTTCCATTCTATTGCAATATACAGAATTTAAAAGCACTGTTTACCACCCGAAATGACAAGCAGTGGTCTAATACTAATGTCAGAAAGATGGTTCTGTCATATGCCAAAAAACCCGCAATTCCAGAGCCATGTCATGAGAGCTAGAAATGCTTCTGTGGCATGGGTGTCCTTGATCCTGAAATGTTACAGTACCCCTTATCTGTTGCTGTGGTTATTTTTAGAGTTATGGCTGTTTTGTTGTCACTGTCAGTAGTTTCAAATTTGCACAAATGCACTGAAATCAAGGGGATTGCTCCTTATTCCCAATGCCTTCTACAGCCTCTGATCCGAAGTGATATCCCAGCTCCTGCTTTGTCTACAAGATGAAAAAAATATTAGATAAGTCAAGTTGATAAAAAAAATAAATAAAACCAGCTTACCAGTTCCTTTGGTCAAATCTTCAAAGAGTGGGATTTTAGGTCTCTCTGCAAATGCATCTGCCTGGTTGACAAGAGCCTCCTTCACTGTCTCATACCCAGAAATCACAACCTGTTTCATCTGCCCCATCTGAACACTGAAGACTGGGCCATATTCCTTTGACAGCTGGCAGGAGAAAAGAGGGATTTACAGCCTTTTCAGCTTATGAAGACATTCACCAGACTTTCAGTGCTGCTTCTTTTCCTGCCCTGTCTCTGAGTTCCTACCATGCTAAATATATTCCCAAGTAGAGGAAAAGAGAATTGATTTAAAAGATGTGAATGTGTGATGGTTAATGACCAAATGAAAAGGTTGGGAGTGAAGTCCCACTGCTAAACTGCCAACAGCTGAAACACCAGATCAGCCAAGGACTGCTGACAGCTCTGTCTTCCCCCAGAAACCCCTGTAAATTCAGTTTTTTGACTCATGTTTTCATACTTACCTCTATGCTATTGTGTTTCTTTTGGTCACAGGCTAAACCTGTTTAAACTTTTGCTACCGTTATCGTATAAAAAACCTCAAGTTTGTTTTCTGGGCCAGGATTTAGCATTAGATAAATTAAAAATTTTTATACATGACTGCATCCACCATGACTCTATCTCTGAGACAATATGGTACTTTTTGGCTGGTACAGGTAGATTTATTTTTATATAACTCATTGCTCCTGATTCTCTTGACAACTGGAGGGAGTTTTCCTGACTGCACTTATTTTCTTGTGTGTTTGCAGAGAGAAACAGAAGACAACTATTTAGCATCAATGTGCAAAATGTTCAGACACTGCTAAGCAAGTTCAGCTAATTCTATGAAATAATAGGAGCAGTGACACATATTTGAATTATACTCAGGTCAGAGAACCAACCTCCTGCATTAGAATGGAATCACTGGATTACAGCAGAGACATGTTGGTTCTGTTGGCCTGAAAACACATACAGTGATACTCCAGATATTGCATCTAAGCAGTCCTTTGATTTGTGTATCCAACACACATACAGCTATGCAGGTGCAAATATCCCTTTCCAAATCTTCAGCAAGGAGGATGTGGAGTTTCTGTCTAAGCAGAAAAAAGCTCTAAGAAAGCAGCAGGTTCATTGAAGCCTTTGACTCAAAGTCAGGAAAGCCCTGCAATAAACTGGGTAGAGAAAGCACTAGAGGAAAACAAAAAGATTTATTACTCAGGCAACTACTGGCCTTGAATATTAAGTGTATAGAATTATCTTCAGCTTTTGAGGAAGGGAGGAGGAAAAGGAGATGAGAAAGGCTGCTAAATTAGTGGAGGCAAGAAGCTACAGTCACAGCTCCAGGCACATCAATCAGTGGAAAGCAGAAGGAGTTAGAGCACAAATCAAAATCACTCCTTATTCAGCCGCCTTTTTCTCAAAATTACTGCAAAAATAAAATGGGCACTTGTTACTAAATTGAGAGTTGAGGCTTAAACCTGGGTGCATGAAGATACAATTATTACAGTAATGAGTAAATCTTGCTGCATTCAAAGTTTCCTTTCTGCTCAAATCACCATGTCTGGTCCCTTACTAAAGGACCATGTTCCAGGAGAAACTCTGTGACATCTTGGTCTGTGGGGCTCGGTGATATGTGCAGTTATAGGAGCAATAGAAAAGAAAATGACTACCTGTAGATAAGTCCTGTAAGGTCTCTTCAAATCAAATAAATGAAGGTTTCCAATGATTGGTAATGCTCTTGGTCCTGGAGGAAAGTTCTTTCTTTGGCTGTTGTCCCAGAAACCTCCTATTTTCAAAATGTATAGAACAGTCAGGATGAAGACTAAAACAATGGAAATGCTGCTGCTCCACTCCATCTCTAATCAGCCAAGTTCAGCACATAAGAGAAAACATGGACTCAGGATCTCTGTCTTCCTGCAAAAACTTCCCGTGACAGATTCTTGTGCTAGTCCATAAACCTGTTTCTCAGATGTTCTTCTTGCAGTTTGTGACTGGTTCTGTTCTGTCCCTCTGTGCTTGCTTATGAACCCTCGGTAGGGTATGGAGGCAGGTAAATGTTTGTGAGCCAAGTGTGTGCCTGGGTGAGAGTGTAGCTCAGTGTCCAAGTATGAAAGTCCAAGAACGTGGAGAACTGCAGGTCATTGACCTGGTGTTTGATATAGAAGTCATAAACTCCACACGCTGCCCAGGTTACTGATTAATTTTTTGTCATTAGTACAGGCACAGCCTCAATATCCTAAAACTGAAATAAAAACACCGCTGCCCAAGGGAGTGGTGCACTGAGATTTGTTTTTTAAAAATGTTTAGGAATTGACATAGCTTTGCTTCCATTGAACTAGCTGGGAATTTCAAATCACAGAATGGTTAAGGTGAGAGGACTCTGGAATTCATCTGGTCCAACCCTCCTGCTCAAGTAGGGCCACCAAGAGCCAGTTGCCCTAAACTATGTCCAGACAGGTTTTGGATATCTCCAAGGAACTAAACAATTCTGTGATTCTTAGGAGGGAGACTCCACAACCTCCTGGGCAATGTGTGCCAGTGCTAAGTCACTACCACAATGAGAAAATGTTTCCTGATGGTCAGAGGAACCTTCTGTGTTTCAGTGTGTGCCCATAGCCTCTGGTGCTGGCACTGGGCACACTCTGGGAAGAGTCTGGCTCTGATTTATTTGATCCTTCCTCCAGGTGTTTATACAGACTGGTAAGATCCCTCTGAGTCTCCTCTCTTCTGGGCTGGACAGTCCCATGTCACTGAGTTTCCTCATATGCTGCAGTTCCTTCAGCATCTTGGTGGCCCTTTGCTGGACTTTCTCCAATCTGCCTGTATTTTTCATGCTGGGGATCCCAGAACTGGACAAAACAGTGAGAAAAGATGTCCTCTGCTGAGTGAGAAAAGAGGGCTCAGGTACAGTCTGACTTGTGCCGTGGAGTTTGAGAGAGGGAGCAGCAGAGAAGGAGGTGTTAAAAGAAGCAGCCATAGAAGAGAAACCATTGATTGCTTCCATTGAGACTGGCCAGAGAAGCTGAGCTGCAGCCTGAAGAACAGTGTGTGGAAGATTTTAGCAGGAACGTAGAGCACTAAACTGTAGGTGGTCTTGAGGCAAGAAGGTGAAGGCTGTGTGAGGGGAGGTGCCCAGGCTGAGCCCCTCATCCTTCTCTCCTAAAAGCATGAGGATCTCTGCAGAGCTGTGACCAAAGGCAGAGGGTTCGGTCCCCCAGGGATGGGAGAGCAGAGACCCAGAGGGAACAGAGCCCTGGTGCATGGCTGGGAGCCTGGAAGAGGAGCTACAACCAACCTGCTGATGTACTGCCTTAGCCTGAGAGTGCTGCTGTCCCAGGGTCTCTGAAGGAAAGACCAGGACATTTCACCTACCTGGAATGCGTCCTGGAAAAAGTCCAAGGCCTGTGTCTTGCTGAGTGGCCTGATTTTTACTCCACCTTCCCAGAGTGGGTAAAAAGGCACAGAGAATGTCAATCTTTCCATATACATCTGCAATTTAACTAATAGCAAGGAACTGAGGGGTGACTGAAGGGTGAACTCCTGCGGGAGACGTGTGAAGAGGCTCTCTTTTGGCAAGAGCCTCACCATACATACTATATTAACAGATTGATCTCAGTGAGAGAGAGAAAGACTGTGCATCCCTGATAAATATCAAACAAATACTGTTGTTCACCTGATCATTTAATTAATGCATTTAATCAGCAGCAGATTTGAATACAAATGTTAAAAGAAACTTTGAAAGCAAATATTCAGCCAATGGCTTTAACATAAATTTGCCTTTCAGTAATGAAATACAAAGATACTGCTCTGACAGAGGCAGCACTGAAGAGCTGCAAGGTAGTCTTCAAAGTTATGACCATCCACCGGTGTATTGGAAAAGGACTGTCAATGAGCTTGACCTTTGGTTAGTTTAAATAAGATATAATTACTCACTCTAAAAAAAACACCAAACCTTATTTAGGCTTTTTTAATGTAAAAACAAGTCAGGGTGAGAACAAAGGTAAGACAGAGTCCTGAGTGGTTATTGGAAGGGATAAATCATTCTTTTATGAGAAAGAACAGAAACACTGATAATTGTGAGCCTCAAATTTAGAGTTGTTGTAATTTACCTTTAGTTTACTTCTCAGTCCCATCCTCTAAGCTTATCCTCCCCCCCCATGTTTAAATCCTTTCCTTTTCTGCCAGTGTACAGCTCCCTCACTGAATAGCAAAAGGGTTCTTGGTAAAATATTTTAGGTTTCTCTCTCGTAAGTGTCTAGTGATATATTACACAGAAGTTGTAACTAATCACTGAAGAAACTCTACTGACTCAGGGTATTTAAAGGTTTGGTTGATTGGGAAATAACCAACCAAAGAAAATACCCAAATGCCACTGGCACCTGAAGTATGAAGTTGAGCAATTAGGGTAATGAACCTTCAGAGGAACAAACCATACAATTCAAGGACACAGTGGCATCAAAAAAGAAGGTAACATTTTAAGCTCTGATTAAACAAAAGGATTTATCTCCCTACTCTGTTCTTTTGAGAGAACCTGAAGGACTGATCTCTCTGTGGCAGCAATCTCCTGAGAGAAAAAGGCAGAGGGCAATAATGAATTCTTAGAGGATGGGGGCCTGGGTTACTATGGAAAGATTATAAGGAGAACAAAACTGCATAGTTCATTTCTCCCCTTTTAGTTTTAAAAACTAAAGATAACTATTGAAGGCATCATTCACCAGGGACGGTTCGGCTTGGATATTAGGAAAAAATTCTTCACTGAGAGAGGGGTTAAGCATTGGAACAGCTCCCCAGGGAAGTGCTGGAGTCACCATCCCTTGAAGGGTTAAAAAAATGAGTAGACACAGCACTTCACAATATGCTTTAGTAGGTGATATTCCATCCAAGGTTGGACTTAATGATCTTGGAGGTCTTCTCAAACCTCAATGATTCTATCATTCTGAAAGACTTACTGACAGTGAGTGGTACTTCCTCACTCAGGTGTTCCTGTGTGGTCAACACTCAGAATCAGTGAAATTACCTCACCAGTGTAGGGTGAATGAATCCCCAAGTAGGATTTTGAGGGGTGAGATTAACATAGTGAAGATATTTACAGGCTGTCCACATATGGAATCTTTCCCAAGCACTTCAATACTTTGCAAATTATTCAAAAAACACTTCTAAAGTCTTTACATATGCAATATTTACATTGTTAAATACCTTCTCCATTTTTACAAGAATGATTGTGCGAAAGCTTTGAAAGGATAAAGGATGTCTTACAGCCAACAAGGGAGAAGAGTGTCAGTCATTGCACATCTGCAAAAGAGCATATCTGAACTAAAGTGTAGTACGACAAATGTGTTTTCACTCATAGGTAGAAATGTGGCACATATAGCAATATACAGCTGATATAACGTGAGACAGTCCTGTTCAGTATCTTTCTAAAGTTTTTCAGGGAAAAATACATCAGCAGAACTACAAATATATGAGAGTTTTCCCCTTAAGTCTGATAAGTAACACTTGAAATAAGAGTTATATATATTGAAAGTTCACCCACTTTAGCTTGTTCTTCTGAGACATCAGTGTCCAAAGGATGCCCTGAGGCACCGGGTTCCTTCTGTTTGATTTCCCATCCACTGCCTCTGCATGGATTTCTCCATGCACATGGGCACAGATGTGTGATGTGACTGCTCCCAGCTACTCTCATCCCATAGAGTTCCTTCAGCTCCCTCAATTTCTGTCTCTTGTGACTGAGCTGCCACTGCCATCACTTCTTGGGTGCATTTAATTTATTCTAATTCAGCTACGATTTTCTTCTTTCTGCTTTCCCTTGTTTTAGGACACAGTGACTTCAAAGTCAGCTACTCACCACATAGAAGTTCTCTGCTGAGTCTTCTGTTCCTTTCCAACTAGTTCCTAAAACTCATGGTTTTTTGGAGCTAGCTTTGGTTCTGTTTATATTTACTAACATTAACAGGGCTACAATCCATTTATTACTGTCGAAAGTAATAAGACATATTATGCAATTACCTACTTTTCATAGCTTCTACTTAATTCCCTTATTGTGTCCTTGAAACAGTCTAAATAAACTTATGACAATAATGATTTCTTTCCACAATTTCACTTTCTTCTTCCTTTCAATAAACATATCAGCAATGAATCTGGATACTCCTATTGCCACTTAGAATACCTCATCAGTCACCATATTCTGTGCTTTGCCATGAGAATGACTTCAACTTTTTGTGTCCTGTCATAACTGACCTTCAAAATACAGCACGTTTCTCCCCCCATCCAAAAATAGGACAACACGCTTTCTTAAAAAGTTAATCTGGGATGCTCTGGTTTGTTAGAATCCAAATAAAAGTTATCAATAAATTTCTTCTTGATTACCCCTCCACAGCTGAAGGATGTGATTGTAACTAAGAAATCTTGCAGTTAAATGTGTTATGCTGTAATAGTCTTGAAACCCAAAGTTTCATACAAGAGTTATACTGACTGAGTGACAATAAAAGGTAAAACAGAGATAATTTTGTAGAGCGCTTTGTGGTGCTTCTTTCTGATGAACAAATACATTAGAAAGACCTAATTAACTCTCCTGGGCTTGGCATAATGGCTGTGCACTCTAAAAATCAAGCTTGTTTTATATTACAAAAATATAGCTATTTACATCCCCTTCTTGAAAACCTGGTATGGTCAGGGCAATACTTGGATGTTGTTTCTTAGCATTAGAAATAGGACAAATATTACAGATTAGTTATTTTTCTACATGGCGGCTTCAAATCTGCTGTTCTCATCACGGCTGCCGGACTGAATTTCATGTCCTTTCTCCTCTTCTGGAACCTGCCATGAAGAACAGAGAAGAGTTCAGTTAGTGAGATATAGACTTGCTTTTGCCATAAAAGACTAAAATGTGCTGCGAATGTAATTCTGTTTGTACATATTATGTATCTGTTTGTCAACATTGACACAGCCTGACATGAACCAGCTTGGGATTCTAAGGGATGAATTCAGGGTTTTCTTCAAAGAAGAATTCCTTAACACTGATGTCAGCTGTGAGAGTGCAGAAGTAATATCCGTGATTTTCAAGGAGCTGTAAAGAAACAGGGTGACCATCTCTAAGGAAGTGCAAATTATGTTGTATGCCAGATACCAGTGTCCCTTCCCATTACCTGATAAAGCTCACTCAGAACTGAGTATTTCTGATCAGTGTTAATGATACTACAGGTCCTCCAGTTGAGCAGGGTCAATTATTATTGCAGGTCAGCACAGACTGTAAATTCTTCAGCCACCCTTTAAAACTTCCCCTTTTCTAACATTTTTTAACATTTACATATGACACCATATTTCAGGTCTTGCCAAAACAGTGCTTTGACTTTCCCAAGGTCAGAGAGTGAATGACTTGCAGGGATATAATGAAAATGTTTTCGGTTTGTTTGTTGCCTTTTTGTTTTGTCGGGGTTTTTTTTTGTTTGGTTGTTTTTTTTTGTTTTGTTTTGTTTATTTTCTGATTGTCATTGCTACAGCTGATCTTTTGGCTCAAAACTTCCCCTTATACTGCAGACCTTCTCTCACCAAAAGCCAGATTGTGAGTTTGGTTCAAACTGGAATTTAATTTATTAAAAAAACCTAATAAGACCTCCTTTTGGCTTCACAACATTTTATTTCTAAGGAATGTATATCATGTATTAATTCTTGCCTTGTCTTTTTGGGTTTGTTCTGGCATAAAGGATAAAATTGCCTAAATTAGGAATATGTCATCAGTCTCTAATAAGGGAGAAGATACCTGATACAGTGAGCACTTAAAACTGAGATGAAGACCTCCACTGAGATATCAAATTGTTGTCCCTATTTCTGCTTTTTTGTACAAGTTGAGTCCAATGTAAAGGCCATAACTAGCTAAGAAGTCCAGAAAAGATCCTGAAGGTGGGCTTGATAAATCCACAGCCTGAGGCAGAGCAGCAGTTTTGAAAGCTGACTCAAGTGTGCAAACCAACAAGCCTAGGAGAGCAGGGCTGCTGTGTGCTATACATCTTCCAAAATCATGAAAATAAAGGAGGTTGTATCTTACCTCCCAATAAACAGAGTCATCAAAGCAGTTCTGGTCAGGGAGTTGTCCCAAGAAGGGCAGCTTTAGAATAGCACCTGCAGGAAAAACAGCATCAGAGGTTAAAAAATTGAGAAAATGACCAACTAATGTCCCTCAGATGTGCCATGGGGAGCCAGCTAAGTTTTCTAACTCATTTCCCTTCCTACAGATATGGCCAACCATCCTGGAACATCAAGTCACTCATTCTGAGAGGTGATGCAGATTTCTTCATATAGACACAAATAAGAGCTTGTTTTTATTTGCTCAAACTTTTCCCAGACTTCAGACTGATTTTTTTTATTTTTTGTTTGGAAGTATTCACTAACAGATGGAAACATACGACATCTCATTGAATATGTATTAATCTCAAACTAGCTTCTGTTCAGAATTTTATATCTGGAGAAGAATTTCATCCAGAACAAAATCTTACTATACATAACTCAGTATCTTTGAAACATGTAGGATATCCAGAATCACAGAATCATAGAAACATTAAGGTTGGAAGAGAGACCCCTCAAGATCATCACGTCCAGCCCCTGACCAAACAACCACCTTGTCAACTAGACCAGAACACCGAGTGCCACATCCAGTCATTTCTTGAACACCTCCAGGGATGGGGACTCCACTACCTGGGCAGAGCCCCTTCCAATGCCCGACAACTTTTTCAGTAAAGAAATTCTTCCTGATGTCCAACCTGAACTTTATTTGAAGACAAAAATATTGGAAAACTGCTTTCCCGTGTTTCAGTTTCTGCCAGTGTCCCATGGTGCGTTATTTCTATTTTGTATTATGCATGTGAAATTGTTGAAGCATTGAAGCTCTCCATGAAAAGAACATCCAAATTCACACATATTTCAGTTGCTGCATGCATCGTACTGACCTGTCAATGCTCCTCCCACCAGTGCAATTCCAAGTGAACTGCCCAGGGCAGCAGCCTGCTTGCCAGGAGTTAGCGGTTGACCATTCCTGAAAGGGGGAGAAAACCAAACCACTGACTATTAGAAAACTATTATACTTTGAGGTTGATAATTGGTCTTACAACATTGTACTTGCTTCCTGCTGGACAAGTTGGCTCACAGGAAAACATCCTATAATCATTACGTTTGGAAAAGGTCTCCAAGATCCAATTCTAGAAAATCCTGCTGTTGTTTTGTACAATTCAGAAATCGTGACTTTAATTTGGTTTTGGCTAAGAGTACAGATGAAAACAAGTTCTTTGAAAAGGTTATTAGTGTCCTGTAAGCCTTCAGATAATGCTTCCTGCTATCTGAAGACCAGCATCTCATCTTCTTGGAGTCTTATGAGATAGTGGAAATAGCCCAGTTTGTCAAATTTTTTTTTTGACACATTACAGTTACCAGCAGTGAAATTCTAGAATCGTAATAAAGATTTTTCTATGTTTGAATGGTTCTGTGTGCTGGGTTTTTTTTATGATGATTTTTTTTTAATTATTTTTATTGAGCTTTTAATCTGGAACAATCTTGGCATTTAAACAGCACATTAAAGGCAGGAGATCAAGAAGAATCCCATTTAAACCAAAACATGATGCCTGTCATCAAATCAAAGATGCATTTATGATTTAAAAAAAAATCACATAATTAGATCCAAATAAGGTAGAAATTTAGGATAGACCTTCAAAAATACTAATAAAAAAAATCCTCTCTCATCTCTCTATAACTCACTTTTCACTTTTTATTGCAGCGACTACGATGCCAGTGATACCTCCCAGAATTCCAGGCAAACCATGTAAATTATGAACTCCACAAGTGTCTTGAATGTTCAGCTTGGATTCCAACAGAGGCTGAAACGAATCAGAAGCGTATGGTGAGTTTATAGAATTCTGTGGTGTGTAGAATGGTGTGAAAGAGAAAGTAGTGCAGAAGTACAAGAATCAAAGAGTTATTAAAAAGTGACCATTATCTGGAGTTTGGTGCGTCAGCCAGTTTCTGCTCTCTCTCTCCAGCAAACCCAGGCAGCTCCAGGAAAGTCAAAGGGCAACAAGTAAGTGAGAGCAGGGGTGGGTCCCCAGTACTTACACTCAGGAATTGGAACCCAAGGACAGAGACAGTTCCAGCAAGGACCCCAATGCACATGGCAGCAAAAGGGTGGATGTTCAGGTCAGCACAGGTACCCACTGCTACTCCTCCTGCCAGGGTGGCATTTTGAATGAGAACCTGCCAAGGGGACACAAAAGTGGAAGAACAGAGGAATAGAGGCTTCTCTTAGGGCTGAGTGCCTCTGAAGGCTCTCTTGCACACTGGAGTTTTCCTTTCTTCAGGTGAGATTTTTCCAGTGAAGAATGACCAGGAAGCAGGGTTCCCTGTTACATGTTCTTGCTGTTGGTTCAAAGTTGCTCTAAGCCAGTTTGTTGAAGTCCAGCCTTTGCAAAGTTACCAAAACTTGCTTGATCTCTTGAGAATCCGGGCTGAGCCGGTGAGAGCTGCCTGCTACAACAGCAGCAAATCCTGTGGCTGTGCCTGCTCTTGCTGGGCTCAGACAAAGCTGCAGCTTTGGATCAAAACACGGGGCTGGATTCGAGGGCAAGGAGATGAAAGGATGCCAGCCTGGCAGCCCCCAGCTAGTTTGGTTTTGCCTGTTGTGCAGCTGCACTGTGAAATTGGCAGGGAGCAGGTTATTGCCTTGAGAGACCTATTTCGGCTTTTGCAATAAGGTAACTCAAATAGGACTGTCTTTGGAATAAGACCCAAAAGTCCACCTGAATTTTGGACTAATATCACTATGGTGCAGTAGGTTCTGTGGACAAGAGAGAATCATCAGAGATTCTTAGGATCATTATGGTTGGAAAAGACGTTTAAGATTAACAGGTCCAATTGTCAAACCAGCACCACCTCCTTGTTCCTCTAGATGGTCTTCTCCAGTGCTTTCCAACCCTTTCTCTGAAGAAACTCTTCCTAATTTCAAATCTAAACCTCCCCTGGTACTTTTTGAGGCTGTTTTCTCTCATCCTGTCACTTGTTACCCGGGAGAAGAGGCCAATCCCCACCTGGCTCCCCGCTCCTGTCAGAGAGTTGTAGAGAGCCAGAAGGTCCCCCCTGAGCCTCCTTCTCTCCAGGCTGAGCCCCCCCAACTCCCTCAGCTGCTCCTCATCAGAATTGTGCTCCAGATCCCTCACCAGCTCCGCTTCCCTTCTCTGGACTCACTGCAGCACCTCAATGTCTTTCTTGTCACAATGAGCCCAATATTAAACCCAGGATTTGAGGTGTGGTCTCACCAGTGCCCAGTACAGGGGGACAGTCACTGTCCTGGTCCTACTGCCATGGTATTTCTGACACAGCCCAGGTGCCACATTGACCTTCTTGGCCACCTGGGCACACTCTGGCTCATGTTCAGCAGCTGTCAACCAACACCTCCGCGTCCTTTTCCACCCTGAAGCTTTCCAATCACTCTACCCCCAGGCTGTAGTGCTTCAGGGGGCTGTTGTGAACCAAGTGCAGGACCTGGCACTTAACCTTGTTGAACCTCATACAACAGGTCTTGACTCACTGATCCAGCCTGTCCAGATCCCTCTGTAGACCCTTCCTGCCCTCCAGCAGATTAACACTCCCGTCCAACTTGATGTCCTCTGCAGACTTGCTGAGGGTGAATTAAATCCCCTCAGTCAGGTCGTCGCAGAATATGCTGAGTTGGAATGGACCCACAAGGATCATCGAGTCCAAGTCCTGGTCCTGCACAGGACCATCCCCAAGAGTCACTCTGTGCGTGTGAGAGGATCATCCAAACACATCTTGAACTCTGGCAGCCTTGTAGCTGTGATCACTGCCCTGGGGAGCCTGTTCAGTGTCTGACCACCCTCTGAGGGAAGAGCCTTCATCTAATATCCAACCCAAACCTCCCCTGACACAACTCGAGGCCATTCCCTGGGTCCTGTCCCTGGTCCCCACAGAGCAGAGATCAGTGCCTGCCTTTCCCCTGCCCCTCACAAGGAAGTTGTACCTGCAACGAGGTCTCCCCTCAGTCTCCTCTTCTCCAGTCTGGACAGACCAAGTACCCTCAGCAGCTCCTCACACACTTCTCCTCATGGCCCTTCATCATCCTCATTGTCCTCCTTTGGTCACTCTCTAATGACTTGTCTTGGGAGCAGGACTATCACTATAATGTCTGAGAGCTTTGCACTTCCCAGATACAGTGATCCCACTGAGGAATCATCAAATACCTAATGCAGGATAGATTGCCTGAAGGCTCAATCTTACTTTGGAGCTTTTACAAGTGTAATAGCTGTCAATTCTGGTCACAGTACAAGCAAAGGCTCCAAAGAGCCTGAACAGACAGACAAACATTGGGAATTTGCCTCATTACCCTTATTATAGAGGTCTGACTCGATTTAACAGAGGTTATGATGTGATTCTTACCATACTGAATTTGCCTCTTTTGTCCACCAAGCTGGAGAGGGCAAATGTTACGATGGTACAAGCAGCCAAGGAATAGTAAGTGTTGATAATTGCTGTTGTCCGGCCATTATCTGCAATGGCAGAGTTAAAACTGGGCCAAAAAAGCCAAAGGAACAGGGTACCTGGATGAAATAGAAGTCAAAACAAAACAAAGGCTATTCAGTCACAGGGCGTATTTTAATGTGAAAGACCCAACACAAGAAAGCTAGGTAGAAGAAATGAAGGAGGTGATTCATACGAAACATGGACTAGCCAAAATGCTGGAAGAAATAATAGAATATGCAGAAGCTTTTGACACTGGCAGCTGGGATTTTGGCACATGGTCTCTGACAAATCTCACTAACATCTTGTGACCCCTTGTCATGTATCTCTCATTCCCAGAGCTGACCACCACTGTGAAAACCCAACCACAATGGAAGGCCTTAGCAAGACAGTTCACATGCAAATCCTTTATCATTTATAGTTATAACTGATAGTTCTAGCTGGTAAATTAGTCTATGAATAGATCTCATGAGCAGATACTTGTATAGTTTCTAACATTCATTATCATGACAGGCACAGTTAAATCCTTTTAATTACAGCTAATTTCTAAGGAAATACTGCTTAAAAGCAGAATATTTAACACAAAGGAAGTCACCACTAATGCACAGTGAAAACACATCTTTAATTTGATCTCTCCTTTCTTTTAACCAAGGAAAAACTGAAAAAAATGTGTGTGTCACTGGAGTCATGGTGCATGCATTAGGCTCTAAAGAATGTGCCTCTAGGGTGTACTTAGAAAAATTAATGCAGTGCAATAATAGGTAGTCAGTTAAAAAAGGAGGTGGAAGAGGAATGAACAACAAACTGACCAGCACTCACTTTTCCTACACTTACCAATCATAGCAAACATGTCCGAGTGATAGGTGGATTCATCATTTTCATGTTTGTTTTTCAGACCAGGACGATACAACACTAAGGCTACAGCCAAACCAAAATAAGCTCCAAAGGCGTGGATAGTCATTGAAGCTCCAATATCTGTGGCCTGTAATAGGGACCCAAAATAAGGCCACAGATTTTATACAGCAAAAAGATTAGGATTTGATGAAAGAGAAGTCTGGATGACTTTAATGGTTTCATTTTTATGGTAGGAACTGGAACATGCCAACTGGAAGTATTACAAAGTGAAAGCATTTGTTATAAAGAGAAGGCGATTATTGCTGAATAGTTGTACCTGAAGTACTTCGGTAACTAGATGTTCATTGCATGCAAAGACAGTGATCTCCAGAATCGTCAAGATCAGCATCTGAATGGGAGTTGTTTTCCCCAGGACTGCTCCAAATGAAATCAAAGCAGTTGCTGTACTGAAGTCTGCATTTATCATGCTGAAGGTAAGAAAATGAATAAAAACAAAACCAGGCAAAGCAAAAAACCATGAGAAAAAAAGAAAATTGGTTTAAAGGCTGCAATATCAAACATGTCATATCATTAAAATAATAGAGCTTTAACTCTTCAGGTATAAAATTATCAAGATCATCTTTGGGGCTAAAAATTAAATCAAACCTTTCCAGATGGATTTTATAGGGTTTTATTATTTTATTATAGGGATTTATTTTATTATAGGGATTTTATTTAACTGGTTGAAATTATAGTGAAAAAGCAGATGAGATGTGTATTGCAGGGATATCACAGAGTCATTTAAGTTCGGAAAGAACCTGTCAGACCATTAAGTCCAGCTGTTAAAGCACCCCTGCCAAGTCCACCCCTCAACCATGTCCCTAAACACCACAGCTACGTGTTTTCTTAAGCATTTCGAGGAATGGTGACTCCACCACTTTCTGCACAGGCTCTTTCAATGCATGACAACACTTTCTCTGAGGAGATTTTCTCCCAATATACAATCTAAACCTCCCCTGGCAAAACTTGAGGCTGTTTCCTCTTGTCCTGTCACTTGTCACCCTGGAGAAGAGGCCAATCCCCACCTGGCTCCATCCTCCTGTCAGGCAGTTGTAGAGAGCAAGAAGGTCCCCTCTGACCCTCCTTTTCTTCAGGCTGAGGCCCCCCAGCTCCCTCAGCTGCTCCTCATCAGACTTGTGCTCCAGACCCTTCCCCAGCTCCACTGCCTATCTTTGGACACCCTCCAGCCCCTCCATTTCCAGTCCTGACTGCCACTTGGATTTCAAAGATGACAGGGAGGTCTTAGCTTTGGTCTGATGATTTATATTCTGAAAGCCTTGAATACCTTGAATACACTGAGCACCATGTTTGCATGAGCTGCCAGGCAGGTCCAGTGTTAACATGTTTTGGGGAATGGCAAAGGTAAATAAAACCACAAATTAGTCAAAAACTTGGAGCACAGAGAAGCACTAACTTATGGGTCCTTCTACAAATTCCTGCCTGTGAGCATTAAGGAGCTACTTAGAGTATTCCTGCTTGTCCCTCAATAATGTTTGAATGCTGTTCCTTTCAAAATTGTCTACAAGTTGCCTCGGAAAACAGAAGTGCGGATGTGGAAAACACTCTGAGACCTTGGCAGCAGCAGGACAGAGGAATGGGAGGGGGATTGAAAGTTCCTAGAGACATTGCTCATGAGATCTCTTATTCTATGGTCGGTGCTCAGAACCTACTGCTGTGTGATCCTCATGAAATCACTCCCTGGGAAGCAGAAGAAGACTTTCTGAGTGGATAGAGATGCTGTTCCAGACTTTCTTCTATGATCCCGTGTCTCATGGAAAGACAGATCCTTCCATGCCTTGCTGTGCTACTGCTGGAAGTCTTCCAGCTTCCACAACTTCAGAGATTCAAAGCAATCTCTCTACAGGACTTATGGTCCACACATAACACAGCCCCTCAAATTTCATTCCACCCTTTGGTTCCTTTGGCCCAGATGTGGCCAAAGGATGGATGGATTTTCAGAGGTGGACAGTAAGGCCTAATAAAGTTTAGGTGAACTTAGAGTCTGATCCATAGATTTTGTAGTTTATGGCTTCTCCTGGTATCTTAAGGGATAGACATATCAATATTTTTAAATTCACATGTACCTTTTGTAATCAACGCGGATTTTCTTCTCATGCATGTGCCAAAACCCCTGCATCAGGGTTCCCCACTGGAGACCGAGGGCAGCAATGAGCATGTTGATGCCAACGCTGCTGAATCCATATTTCTTCAGAAAGGTCATCAGGAAACCAAATCCAACAAATATCATCACATGGACATCCTGAAAGTCTGAAGGGAAAACATGTTTCTGTAGCAACAACGAAGAGTGACTGGGAAGGGTGGAAAGCTAGGGACAAAGGAGGATTTAAGAAAAGAGTCCCAATGTCCTGTTGTGGATGTGATCCATTTTTCCCCAGTTCATGACCAGCCTACTAGTCGAAGACTGAGTGTCTGGGAATTGCAACACCTAGTTATTGATTATATTCTTTCCCATACCATTACAGAAAGAGCACTAGATCTCTATACCAGCAAATTTACTGTGTCTGGCGCTGTCCTTTGTTTGTTAAGCTGCCTGGAACATCATCACAGCTTCATGTTCTTACACAAAAGTCAAGTTCCCCGTCAAATAAAGGTTGTCAGAGGCAGCCTGTCCTTGTTAACTCCAAAACTGTACATGGGATTTGTTTGGGTGAGACCAAGTGCAAAGGAATGCTTGGAATCCCTAAAAATTACTGCACAAGACATGGATTTATTTACATGGATGAAAGAAAAAGTAATTTTAAGGTAAAGTTTAAATTTAAAAATTATTATCACACACTAGTCCTCCTTTAAATGTTTGGATTTTTTCCAAATATAAACTTTGTGGTTATTTTTCTATTTTTTAAACGATTTTTTAGGCTTTTAATACAAACTGGGTCTATCNTTTTGTTAAAATGTGGTCATTTTTCTAATTTTTAGCCTTTTAATACAAACTGGGTCTATCACTATAACATGAATATTTTATATTTTAAAATATTTTCTCACTCTTAAATTTTATGTGAGTTAATTGACTCAACACCAAACAGATTTGAGTACTGTAATAACAGCTTTTTCTATGATTTTATTTTTAGTAAGAACCTCTATTATTTCTTTTAAATTTTATTTCACTGTTTTTTCCATGCCAATATGCATAAAAAACTTGAGACATTGAGCTGGTTAGAATAATATTTGGCTTGATATTACAATTCCAATTACTTCAGGCAATCCTTAATTTTGCTGTATGTGTTACCAGGTTCAGCCAAAAGAGGGCCCAGCAGTATAATAAGTTACTGGAGATTCCTCATAAACTCTTCTGTACTTGCAATATCATATTCCAGCCCTGACCTGGCACTGAAATACTTACAAGAGTGTAGCAAAAGACTTTATGTTGCATCTGAGAAATTATATTGTCGGTTGACTTGGAATTAGGTGGTCTTTAATGTCTCTTCCAACCCAGACCATTCTAAAAGTCTGTAGAAATACAAGTGGTTCACAAACATCCCCAACCCTTTTGCTTCCTCTTCAGACTGGACATTTTAAAGCTGTGAACTTATTTACCCAAATGATCAAAAGTCCTGGTTAAAACTAGGTTAATTCATGGGTATTGAGGGCAAATTCCAACCAGTTTAGCCTATACCTTGGGCTTTAACTGCCTTTATGCATTGTTTTAGAGAAGAGTAGGTCTGGAATAGTTTTAAATGATGAAGAAAACAGCATGATTTGAACCCAACTGTTTCAGTAACTAGTTGTGTTTAGCAAAGCATACTAGATCTATTCTGTAAGACAGGAAAATAAAGATTGGGGAAAATGCTCCAGCAGATCTTGAGGAAAACCTCTGCACAGGATTCTGCAAGGCTGTCCAAGACCAACACATTAATTCCTCTGCAAGGTGGTCAGTCTCAACACAAAGATGCTTGTGGCATCTAATTTTATACTAAAACTGATTTTGTTTTGCCTAAAGCAGTAAACTATAGAACCCTGAACCAGAGGGATGCGCAGGTTTCCCTAAGCCATGAGTCATGGATCAATCACAGGGCAACACATACAGGATACCAGCACTAAAAAATCCTCTTGGAGTGCTTGATGGACCATCTCACCCCCTTGTTCTCCCATTCCAGTGGCATAGCACACCTGAAATTGTCCATCCAATTTGCCATGCCTGTACTTGCATCCAGAAGAAATAGATATAATGCAAAGCTATACCTTGGAAGTGATCCTAGCTCAGGACTCCTTAGCTGAGTGCAAAGCTATGGTGATCCTCCATTATTATTTTCATTTTTCTTCTGTCCAAAACCGCTGAAACAGCTTGAATTTATGGTTTAAGGCATATAAAATCAGGTCATGCACTGCAGTTCTGAGAATATAAATTGACCTCTGGATGAAAAAACTAAATCTCTGAGATGCAGATGGGTTAATGTCCCTGGGGATAGCCAGTTTGAACCCATCATTTTGTGGACTCAGGGGAAGTCCTGGCTCAAGGTATGTCCTAATAGATCTTTACAACCATAGCATTAACTTTCTGCCAGGTCCTCAGGCAAACTGTGCTTTTGTGTGCACTTTATAGACAGGTAAATTCAAGAGGAAGGGGTCCTAAAAGTGAAAGAACAGGTATTAGGAAACCCTGCTTTTTATTCTCATTCTTCATTGGGAATGAGCTCTGTCAGGTCAATATGGGAAAGTTCAACATGACACCCGTGGAGTTTTCTTAGTTTGTGTCTCTGCTGGTAAACCGAGCAGCCTGGCCAAAAGGCACATGGCATAGGTGGACTCACATCTGTACAGCTACAAAACACTGTTCCCAGCTGTACTACTTCTTAAGAGCAGTCTCTAAAACCATACATAGGAAAAGGTCAAGGGGCTGGTTTGCATGAGCCAAAAGCATTCCAGAAGGTTGCTCACAGGTCAATAGGGTGGGCCAGCATGCAGAAGTAACATAGTCATACTCAGTCTGTGCAGGGGGCTCTGGAAGGCAACAGCACGAATTTCCTCCTACAGCTTTTAGACACAGATATTAGGGAAAAAATAACTACAGGTGATCCCTAACTGGATCAGTTACATATAGAGACCTGTGTTGTAGTGTCAGCATCCAGAGTGAAGAATCCTTTTCTCTGTGACGTTGATGAGGCTTCTGCCCTCTCTCTGATGCCTTTTTACAATGGAGGTATCAAATTAAAACAGTCTATCCCAGGAGCTCCCCAGGGAACACAGTGCTTACGGTGATGTGTATGGCACAGGCAACCTCCATCCAGAAGACTTGAGGTTTACTCAGAAATGCCCAATGAAGACTATTAAATTACTGGCATTAAGCAGAAGGATCCAATACACCTTCCTTCATTTTCCTTTGTAAAGGAGACTCCAAGAAAATGCAGCCAGTTTAGTACCAGAGCCAGCAGGTGGGATACTGGGAATGGAGAGGGTAATTTTCTGTGTTGTTGAGGGTCAAACAAACAGTAATCTGAACCTGAAGGTCCCGTCTCCTAGACATCATCGTTCTGGCTTACCAAATTATAAAAAAATGCCCCAAATAATTTTGTTTTGTAATTGTATCTGTTGTTGTTGTGTTCTTTTGGGATAGAGCCAGAGAAGAGGTAGGTGGACAGGTGTTCTGGGCAATAGCTATGTTAAAAAAATAACAGTACATAGTACAATTATTCTTGCTGTCAAATTAGTGCTGTGGTTCCTGACATAGATTTGACTAGGTGTCGCCTCCTCGATGACAGTGGACCAAGAGTCATTCTCAATATACTGGCCAGAAAAGGCCACCTAATTTAGGAACTTGGATAGTTCAGTGCAATTAGGATAGTTCAATATGACCCCAGCTAAGAGAGCTGGGGTTGTTCAGCCTTCAGGAGAAGGCTCTGGGGAGACCGTAGAGCACCTTCTAGTACTTATAGGGGGCTTATGAAAAAGAGAGAGAATGACTTTTGAAATGGGCAGAAAATGAAGGAAGAAATCCTTCTCTGTGAGGGTGGTGAGGCCCTGGCACAGGTTGCCCAGAGAAGCTGTGGCTGCCCCATCCCTGGAAGTGTCCAAGGCCAGCTTGGACTGGGCTTGGAGCAACCTGGTCTAGTGGGAGGTGTCCCCGTCCACGGCAGGGGTTTGGAAGGAGATGTTCTTTAAGGACCCTTCCAACCCAAACCATTCTCTGACTATGAGCATCATCAAGCTGTGCCACAGAGGGAGAAGAGCTCTGGCATAGCCTAAGTCCCTGCATCTCAGGGATACTGCTGCCTCTCAGTGGAGTTAACCCAAATGTGAGTGATTAGCCCCTGATGTTCATCAGCTGACTTGCATCTGGAGCTCAATAATGCTGTGCATTCACTGTTCTGTCAGGCAGACAATGCTCTCTGTGAAAATACAGGACACAAGACTAGACGCTGAGATCACATTCCCCTGCAACATTCCATGAAAGGACAGTTAGAATGAGACAAAAAAAGAGGGATACATTCAAATTTACATGGCTACTACGTCCAGGCAAGGGGTTCTATACTGCTGTGATCCCCATTAAGAGGATTGCAATTAGGGCTACAAGTTATTGAGGCATCAGAGCAAAGAAAAAGAACAAGAAACCTTCAATACTGCCAAGAAAACACAGTCCGCAGCTCTGCAAACACTGTTTTCTATTTATTCACAACAGTCTTATCTTTGTAAGAGGAGGAGGAGAAGGGTGAGAGAAGTCACAACTACTTCTCAGGCCAAAAGCCTTCTCCTTGATCTTCATCAAGCGTTTGCAGAGCAAAAATCAACACAAACATTTGGAGGCTAAGCCATCAATGCCTAACAAAGCCACGGCTTTGGAAGATAGCAGGAGATTATCCACCTTCTCACAAAAACTATGGAGTCCAACTTCTGCAAACATTTTGGAATGATGATGCACATGCTGTCCAATTTCCACATTCTCATAAGACAACCTTTCTAAACCTGGATGATACATTCTATTAACTCTAATTATTTAATACAGTAGTCAGGATAGAAGGTCTGGCAAGAAACACTCCCATGCAGCTCTGGAAAACACGGGAATCTTTCAAAGAAATACGTAGTACTCCAAATTTTAACCTGCTCTGCAAACACTAGAACTATTTTGAGGACTCTTCTCTCCCAGAACAGTGAAATTCTCAGCAATTAGCTACTTTCAGAATTTTATATGTGCTCAACTTGAACTTGTCTTTCAAGCCTGCTGCTTTCACACCTCAGAAAACTTCATTTCTCCCAAAGCACCACTTTCTTTTCTATCTGTATCAATCAGTCTTATAAGTTACTCAGAAATCTTGCATACAATTGGTTTAAAGAAATTCTAACTCTGATAAGTTTCAGACAACAACAACTTACGTGGGTATAAGTGTGTGAATTCATCATTCAGTTGATATTCCACAAATATCCCAAACAAAACAATGATGATCACTTCCAGAAGAAGCGCCAGGATGGAGAACTTGAACCTCATGTTGCTGTCCCAGGCTGAAGGCATTGCTGCAGAGCAGGTGGCTGTGAGAGCTTGATAATGGGTGTTTGCCTTCAGCTGAGCTGCCTAATTCAGTGGATCTGGGTGATATAGCCAAAAAGAAAAAAAAAAAAAAAGAAACAGAGAACACACCGTCACACCCACTATGGGAGGGAAATATTCTGGGTGAACATAGTGATTTCTATTTCCCAGGCTGTTTCTGTGTGTAAAATGCTGGCTTTTATACTTCCCCCCCCCCCTCAATTTATAATGAAAGCCAGCTCATTCAGCCACAGTTGTGCTTCTTGCTGCCTTAAATGTATTTTAAGAGGGAAATAACCTTAAAAAAGTCTCAGAGCCTTGTTTGCTACATGTAGTAAGGAACACAGCAACTGTCAACTGTGTTTCCTGTAGTCAATAGGATTTTCAAGTTGTTGTTTTTCTTTTAAAAAGTAAATAATTTCTCATCTGAAATGAAACGTGGAAAATCTCCTACCTCTTCATACAGGATGTGACAAGCAAAGGGAATCATTTCCATAAGCCTGAAGATGTGCTTGGTTTTATTTCACAGTGAAGTTCTCATTCTCAGAGCACAAGTTCTCATTGTAAACGTTTATTTAAAAAGAAGATGTTTGTACTTCTTTATAAGTAAAAAGGGTATTCTTAGTTGTTAGAAAAGAAAGCTTAACATTATTTAAAAAGGATTTTTTTCAGTTGAATTATTGCTTTTTGTTTTTTTTTCTGTTTGCATTTCCCTTAGCTCGGACAATGAAAATAGGTTAGAGACTAAATTACTTACATGGTTTTAAAAAGCTCAGTTTATAAACTTCCTCAAAAATGGAGGAGAAAATCAAATTTCACTTACATTACTGTTGGATGATCTCTTGCTCTCGAGAGCCACATTGTGTGTCAAAATTTGTCTTGACTCCTCAGAATTTTGCGGATGAAATACTGTACTGATGCGATAGCAAGTAAATTTGCCTGTTAATGCAGTAGTCAGAAGATAGGCCAAAATTGTACAGTAGGAAACTTTTTTCCATGGAAAATTGTATCTAATTAAAAAAAGAAAAAAAGGATGATATTGCAGTATTAGACTTATTGGTCCTTTAAATAACTCCATTATTTTTAAGGTACCTCCATATCGGTGTATGAGGCAGTGCCATGGCTCTTTTTTCTGTTCCTAACGCCAATTCAGTTTTCTAATATAAAGGTAGAATTAGACCATTATCCAAACTAAGTTTAAAGTTGTCTCAGCCCATGCAAATGAGTCTGTGGCTATGGAAGGGAAACCAAATTATTCAGCAAGAACACACCCATCTATCATAGAATCAAGGAAGCAGCAGAGCTAAAATAAGCACGTGTGGGTTTTTTTTTTCTTCATAGAAAGAGACTTTATTTCATTCAAACAGCTCAAAGAGAGGAAGTAGAGCTTTGTTAAAAAGCTATTGCTCATATTTGCTGTACCACAGGATAAGACAGAGAGCCAGGTTTGACTGTGAGGACCTGTGAGCTCCCATATTGGCACAGAAAGTGGCTAAAGATGAACTCAAGAGCAAAGTTCATTGTGTTTTAGCCACAGCCTGGACATGAATATCTTGTGTTATTCATTGCATAAAGTTTTCCCTGGTGAAGATCTCGCATGGCATAGGTGCAATCCTTAGTTGAAGTCCTTTCGGGGGTGCAGAAAAAGTTCTTTGTTGAGATCCTACTGGAAAAAGTGTCTTTTAATACTGTTTAAAATTTAAAATTGGTCAAGTCCATTCAATCAGGACTTTCTCTGTGGTTATTACTTTATATGTTAAATTGCATGCAGGGGCATAAACACACAGAGACACCACTTACACCGAAAGAGTATTCATGCATGTATTTTTAATTTTTTTGGCCAGAAAGAGCAACTAAGCTGTTTTCCCAGTGAGGTGAACTAATGTCCAGCAGCCACAGGTCATTGGTTCCTAGATCTGTACAGGTGATTTGTATGCAAATAAGTACTCTGAAGAAATCATATTCCAATATTTATATACTCCAATATTTGTCCTTCTAAATAAATGAAACACTTATCTCTCCCCTTAACAATGTTGAATCTGCCAACAACCTTCAGATACTGGGGACTTTAAGCAAAAATGGACTGACAACACAAACTGCCGGGGAGAAATAAGATGCTCTATCCAGTGGACAGAGCTGGAGTACTTTGCTCACTGAATTTTTTGGGAAAACTCGGTTTGGCCTGACTCACTGCCTCTCTTTTTGCCTGTCACGATGGGTTTTGACTCGTATCATGTTTGGGTTTGGGCACTGCTTCAGGAAATGGCAGGTCTTTTGGATATTCTTCTCAAGCCTCTCCAAGGGAAGGACAATGAATAGCCACAACCTGAGTGGAAAGGAAAACAGTCTTGGCTTTCCTCTGCAAAACCTTGGATTGTTCTTTGTGACTGTGACAAGATGCTGCTCTACCCTGAACACTGAAAAGGACAGTTTTAGACTCTTTGTAGCTCATCCCAACCTGATAAGAATTTCACAGGACAGGGGAAAGGCATGTTTGCAGCAAGTGGACTCCCTTCTCTTCCAAATCTGCTGAACACTGGGAGTCATTCCTCAAAGAAAAGAGTAAAATGAAGTCTTGAGAAGCATTTGGTTCTGGCAGTGATCTGTAACCATTGCCCTCTGTACACACGGCTCAAACCAGAAACTGCTTCATTTCTCTAGAGGAAATTCTCTAAATGAAAGGAGATTATTCCCACTTTTTTAGTTTTTTTTTTTTTTGTGAATGAAGACCCCTACTAGATAGATAAACTTCTACAGACAGCTGTGGGCCCTCAATCATGCCATCTGTGAAGAGTACATGTTTATGCTGTTAGATCATGAAAACAAGGGCTGGATCCTGCAGCCCTACATCACAGAGGAAACTCTGTGCATAGAAAAAATTTGTAGGTCCTGCATTTTAGTCTGATGTATTTCCCAGGTGGAGCAACTTCCATGTCAATGGCTGTTGGTCATTCCCATTTTTTTTTTTTTCCTGACTGCCTTGTTCCTGATGAAGCCTTTCCAGGTGATGGGGAACAGCCACCTGCAACATCTCATTTCAAAGAGCAGTCATTTTTGTGTTTCTACCCAGCTGCTGCACAGGGCAATCTAAATGCACACAGCCGGACCTGCTGATCTATAGGAAATTCCCTTGTGTCTCCTTATTAGCTTCATCCCGATCCTGATGGCTACAAATGCAATGGAAGAAGTAAGGTTGCTCTTTGGTAAATATTGTTGCACATGTGATCTACTAAGTAACTTTAGATATTTGTCTTTTAAATAACTGTAGGGTTTTTTATCCTCCTTTTCCAGCTGATGGAAAAATAGGGTGTTAGTGGCATATCATGACCTTTATGTAAATAAATGTGAGTAGTTATGGCAGAGTTTCAAGCTTCCAGAAGGATAAAATCCCTTTTGGTCATGTTTGTTGGCTGACACAGGCTCAAATGAGGTCTAGGATGTCTCCTAGAAGAGGTTGATCTTATTTAAGACTCTGAGCTCAGTTCACTGAAGTCTGAGCTATGAGTATCCCTCAGGAAATGTGCATTTACAGAACATGACTTGGGCGCACACCAATCGTCAATCTGCTTCTTGGAGTGTGCTCTTATTGTAGCAACAGCTACAGAGATGTAGGATAAGGTGCAGCTCACCTTCACACAGTAGCAGAAATATTTCTTAAATCTCCTGAACTTTGAGCTGAGGAAGTCTTTTTGTGAACATTGACATTTATCCCACTTCTGTGGTGTCACGGTAGAAGAGTTTTTTCATTAAACACTAACTTTAATTCTTTGAGTCAGCAGACCCTCTACCTCTCCTCAAATTGAAACTTCAGCCAAGTAAATGCAGTTTGTCCATGCAGGCCTTAAATAGCCTCCTTCACCTTAAAGAGGCAAGTAAGCAGTGAGGGGGCTTTGCGACTCCTTAATTATCAACAGTGAGATTGTCTTGAGTGGATCCGTATCACCCCCACCAGCCTCTTCCCTGGTTTCTTACAAATGTGGGGAAAACAAGGTCCCTGATGTGCCACCAAAAATCTTTTGCAGGGAACACTAAGATGTCCATCAGAAGAGGAAGGGGCAAAGGACAAATAACAATCAGATTATAGATGATGGTTTATTTTAGGTCAATATTACAATGTTTCTTGCTGAAGAAGCTGTGTTTTATTTCTCCCTTTGAAAGCTCACAGACTTTGTTCTCTAAGTAAGACTTTACTCAATTACTATACAATACTTTTAATCTTTCCAGTGCACAAAGAACTAGTGGTTAACACTAGAAGGAATTACTCAGCCTTTTTTTTTTCCTTCCCTCTAAATAAAATAGGCCAGAGAATTACATCTGGTAAAGCTGTGTGGGACTTGAAGAGGATCATGGTTGGCTTAAAAACTCAACTCTTTCATGTTCTGCTTTTGTTGCATGAGTGTTGCAAAGCAGGAATAAAATGCAGAAGCAGAAGCTTTTGGTTGAGGTGTATCCCAAAGTTGCAGGAAAGCTGTTTACCAAAGATAACAGGGTTCATGCCCCTTTCACAAGGGCCAGTGAGCCTGTTTGTTCTGCTCTGGGGATAAAAAGGGCCTCCATCCGCTAAAATGGATGATTTACATACAACTGAAAGCTCTATTATCCTTTGAAAGCAATAAAAAATAGTAAAAATTAGGTGCCTAAGTCTCAGATGGTGCTTACAAAAGTTTTTAATGATAAATCATATGTTTATTAACTTATGTTACTGTAAGTGTTTCTCTTGGTCCCCACCAGTCCTCTGTGCTTACTTGTAACTGGGCAATGGAGGTGGCTTTTCCTGCAGGTGTGGAGTCCTGTACCAAACCTTGTTTGAAGGGCAGGCGGGTGTTAAGCTTCTGAGAAAGCACAAGCAGATGACTTCAGACATGGCAGTGTGCCACCTCAGCTGTCTTTCCTAGCAGAGGGCTGCCTCTAGGTTTCAAAATCCACTCCATAGCTGTGGATACAGCTATGAATTTGCGTTCACTCTTTGCGTCATGGCAGAAGAGCACTGGGAAAGGGCATTTCTAAAGGAATTTGAAGAGAATTGGGTTGAGTCTTGGATAGTAGGAAGGAAATCTTTACTGTGAGGTTGAGGAGGCCCTGGCACAGGTTGCCCAGAGAAGCTGTGGCTGCCCCATCCCTGGAAGTGTCCAAAAGCAGGTTGGACAGGGCTTGGAGCAACCTGGGATAGTAGAAGGTGACCCTGCCCATGGCACAGAATTGGAACTGAATGTTATTTAAGGTCCTTTCCATTCCATTCGCTTCTGTGATCCTGTGACTCTACGAGAAGTCTTTTGTTCACCACTGGCCTTTCTTGATGCAGCATTCATTACTTGCATCAGCAAATGCACGTGCAGGTCAATCTGAGCAATCTCCAAGTTTCTCTTGGGTTGTGGACATTCTACAGCATCCCTTGATTTGGTTTGGGTGCCTTCAATGTTTTTTGGTTACATTCATGTTAATCAAAACAGAATTTTCCCAAAATATAGGGCATTTGCAAAGGGAAAGTTTCAGCTTGATAGAAGGGATGCTCTTAGAAAACACACCTAAAAATATTTTTAAGATTGTTTGCAGGATTTCTTAGCTGTGTTTGCTATAGAGTTATTGGAAGCATATTGGAGTTTGGAGGGTTTTTTTCCAGTGTCAAGGAAGTTACAAATTCTTCTGAACCACCTTTTGCCTGAAGGTCACATTATTAACAAAACAGTTTGTAGCAACTCCTTCTGTGCTCATACACCAGTTCAGCTAAAATTTAAGTGGACTTTGAGCTCTGGGTAAAAGTCCTGATCATCTGTGAGTCTGAGCAGAGTCTGTAACATGCTGATTTCCCTTATTAGTTTCACCCTTTCCAGCAAGTAATAAGAATTTTCTCTACTTATTCTTTACTTCCTGAACAGTTTCATTTACACTGTGGGTTTTTTCCCTCTCTTTTTTCCCTTTCTTCTAAGGTAGCTCTTGAGTTCCTTTGTACAACAATCCATCCATAGCAGCCAGATTGGAGGGGGTGTCTGTACACTGAGACTGTAGGAAACAGGCTGCAAGGAGCTGATCCCAAAGACCTCCTGCTAAGTGTGGCCCTTCCATCATTTATATAACCAGCAGCCTCTCAGAGGCTGAACTGTGGTGCTCTAGTGGCACAGCATCAGGGTGCTGTTTAGTGGCAACAACCAAAATAATTGATGTGACCTACACAAAGATTTGTCAAGACAGAGGGACAGTAAATATCTAATTTCTATGATTCAGTCAGTGCTCTAAACTCTGAGCAACATCACAAGTTAAACCTCAACATAAACTGTGAGGTTTGTACTTGTGTTAACACTGATCCACAAGTACTAATAATTCTGACCTTGGAACAAGTTGCAAATGTGGGGTAGAACAATTAGTACATAACAAATTCCTACAAGAAATCCCCGTATTGTTTGTTTTTCCTGTGTACAATTCACATCTCCTGAAGTTGTTTGAATATTAGGAAAGTAGGGACTTTGTTTGCAGCTTGAGTGCTGACCAGATGGAAGACATAATTTGTGACCTTCATAATTAATTTACATGGCTGTTTTTTAGTTATCAGGAAGTAGGTACTAAATCACTGAGTAACCAGAAGTAGTTCTGTGCTATTGAACTGACAAGATGGATTTATTATTTCCTCACAATGGGCCAAGGCCAAATTCAATGAACAACTGCAACCCAGCTTACTATCTAAAATACAACACCCCTTCCTGGACAAGCCAACACTGGAGGTACTGCAATGAATTAGGAGCAGATAAAAGTAAGTATACAAGGAAAAATAACTTCAATGGAAAAATCCAGTCTCTGAAGTGTTCATACCAAGCTGTGGAAGGTACAGGTTTTCATGCCATAGCTCATTAGGCACCACATTCTTCTTGGATACTTCCCATTTATCTCTAAAACATGCATAAGAGCAATAAATAACTCCTATAGGACTGGATACAAATATTTTATACTGGTTTGATCTGTCTAGATCTGCAGTGTCTCCTAGTGTGAAGCTGCTGGAATAATCTAAACTCCAAAGGTTAAAGCTTGGCTTATGACATGTTATGATCAGGATTATGTCAAAATGGTCTGGATCGGTTTTGTGTTTCAAATACACCCATCCTTATGTTTATTGATTACATAAAGGATGGTGCAAGGCTTCTCCAGGAGACAGGGCAAGAAACAAGACTAGAGACAGGCACACTGAGATGAGACAGGCTGAGCCAAAATAGGACTTCTGGGCCCATCGTGGTGGGAGGACCTTCAAGGGAGGCTGGCCTTGATAATGGGGACATTATCAAGAGTGCCCTCAGTGCACTAAAACCTCCTCAATGCTCATTATTAAATACTAAGCTTGGATGACTGTTGGTGTTTCTGGGGATTTTTGCCTGTCCAGCAAGATTTTGGATGGCTTCTCCCTTATCACAAGGTTTGTCTCCCAGCCTTCACACTCTATAGCTTGCTTTCATTTCACTTTTCCCTTCTGGTTCTTTATACATTTCATTTCCATTGTCTCTTCTCCCCTTTCCCATTTGTAATCTGATCTCCTCACAAACACAGCTCCAGTCTGTGGAAGAGGCAGGATTGCTGCTTCCAACATCTTATTTATTATGACTGGCATTTTTTTATCTCTTTAATCCCTCAGCATTTGACTGTTTAGGAACCTGGAATTTTTAGGTCATTGAGGACTTTTCCTGCAATTGTAGGAAGGCTAGTACATGCCACCTCAGATAAATGTTTTTCCCTCTATTTGTAAAGTTTTTATGTCCTTCTTCAGTCAGTTGGAGGGCTGCTGACGACATTTCCAGTTTTAATGCTTAGAAAATTATTTTTCTTCACTAAATTTGTTAACACAGTATATATATCTTGGTTTTAAACATAAAGAAAAAAGATCAAGTTGTTGAGAAACATCTCCTGTCATCAGAAGTAGTGACAACTGCATGGGAGCCACTCCTAAATAAAGGCATCAATTTAAGAGTCTATTTCGAAAAAAATAGGAGACATTTTATATATTTTCTGATACATTGTTGGGTGAGGGTGGAAAACTCCAAATCTCTTCCAGTCTCCAGCCAGAGTCACATTTGCACAAGAGGTGAATCCATTATTGGTTTGAATTTACAGAAATCGCATAATTCCTGCCATAGAAGCAATAATTCTTAGAAACTCTCCCTAAACCATCAGTGTTTCAGTCCTGTGCAAAAATCGTAAGGCTTTCACCTAAACTTTTGCCAAAGTAAAAATTTTTTGACCATCAAGGAGTCACTTTGTGGGAAACTTGAGTTATCATATGTGCCTGCACAAAGAATGCTGTGTAACGCTAAATGAAAACAACACGTTTTAACACATATTTCCTTATTTTCTTCAGTATAGGTTTCTGGAATTTGTTTCTGTTGGGAAAAGACCTTTTGAAGAAGATAGGTGAATGCTTTTGCGCACCCTAAAATTAAACTTGGTGTTTTAAAGTCAATGAATGAAATAAAAAATCTTGTGCTTCATTCATAATTTTCAGCAAAATGAATAAAAGCCTTAATTCGATTTTAGTGTGGCAGCTTGGCCTTTCCTCCTTTACTTCCATCACTTTGTGCAGCAGTGGGAGTAGAGGAGAAAGCAGAGGAGTGTTAATGATGCAAAACAGAAAACAACAAATGTAATTTTATTTGAAATGGTCATTTTCATTACTGCAGAAAACCCCCCAAAGAATCTGACGATGACCATTTTAAGGAGTCACTACTGATGTCCTGAGCCTCAGGTTGTCCATCAATAACAGAATGAATGGTTAACGTGTGCCATTTCCCAAAGGTAACAGGGAGTATTTCCATGCCAATCTGGTGACTCGACTTTCCCTAAAATTTGTCTTTCTCCAAGACTTGTTATCGATGCTAGTGTCAGAGTCTCTCTGTTAGTCCCAGGAAACAGCCCAAGCCAGAGGACTGAGCCCAGTGACCAGCACATGAACCTCCCGATGTCACCGGGAGGGAGGGAGTGTCACTTCCTTCCTTGTATCTCCTGGAGACCTGCGTGCCCTGACTTGTGGTCTAACGGAGATATAATTATGCTGGAGGTGTGGCTATCAAATGTGATACTATATTTAATGGGTCTCAATGCTTCATGGGCTCTTTCTCAGCGTTCACTAATCTTCCTTGCCCTGACTCTCTTGGTTTATCTCTGTGTTGCAGTGAGTCTGAAGCTTGAGGTTAAATGTCTTAGTCTCAGCCCAGTGCAGACACAATAGCTGTCAAGAAACTTCTTAATGAGAAAATCCATCTCCTGTTTTTCACAAATTAACTTTGGCCTTTACATTTAGAGGAAAGCAAATTTTTGGCAGCCTGACCTAGAAAACCAGGAGCAGCCCAAGGGTGGGGAACATCCTTGTCCTGTCCCTGCTGTGATGGCTCTTTGCTGCTTGGTCCTCCTCAACCATCTTGCCAGAGTTTTGGTTTTTTTGGGAATAAGTCAGATATTCTGACAACACAAATTTCTAATGGCATGTGAAAGTTTCCATTGCTTTCTTTCCATTGAGTACAAAGTCTTGAGGGAGTGGTCGCAAGATGCACCAGGGGAGGTTTAGTTTGGGTATTAGGAAAAATTTCTTCATGGAAAGGGTTGTCAAACATTGGAACAGACTGCCCAGGGGAGTGGTGAAGTCACCATCCCAGCGGGTGCTTAAAAGGTGTGTGGATGGGACACTTGAGGATATGGTTTAGTGGTGAATGTGGTGATGCTGAGTTTAGGGTTGGACTCGATGGTCTTAGAGGTCTTTTCCAGCCTTAATGATTCTGTAATTCCATGCTTAACCTGTTGTTAGTGTAGGTGAGATATGTTAAGGACATGAGTGAAGTTTTATGGAAGATTTATTCTAACATACCATTATCTGGAGAAAAACAGGTAAGATACAGGCCCATGACTCTCAGCAAGACTTTGAGGTACTGGAAGTGACTTTCCATTGGGTTTAGCCCAGGTCCTCACACAGCCAGATTAGATAACGTGAGTACTGCAGTTGGTGCATTCTAAACATAAAAAATGCTCTTTCTTCAGAAGCTGTCAGACTGTTGCTGCTTCATAACATTTGTTCCAAAGCGTTTAAAGCCCTTGCCATGTAAGTTAACTGCTGAAGGGCTCTTACACCACTCCCCACAGATAAGACTTACACTTGTACCATAGTAGTTGCTCTTATCATCTCACAGCATATGTGCTTCTTGTGAGTACATCTGGAACCAGAAGAGAAATGGTAAGAAATTTCTGGTATTATTTGCTTCATACCTGGACTAACACCTAAAAAGTAGCACAATTCAGCACACACCAAAGAGCATGTGCTAGCACCATAAAGGAAACAGCTGCATAAGGGCAGCAGTATACAGATAAATTTGTGAAAATACAGGGAATGGAGAAAAATGTCATTTGATGTGCTGGATCTCAGTGAATGTCATATTGCTTTTGCCTCATCTCTATGTGATAATGTTCAGCAGCATCTCAGCCTGGCCAGGGATATGAACAATTAAGTGACCCAAGCGCATCTTGATGTCTGTGCTGAGAAACAGTAACACCCAGGCAGCATTTCGTCTCTCCTGCTACATGTTCCATTCCACATTGATAGAGAATCAGAACCTTTTGAAATCCCCTACAGGAGCACAGAAGTTATGCCTGGATACCTTGCAGTAACCCAGCAGAGTGCCTGGTGCTCCATGGTGGTACCTCAAGTTGCAGAGGATCCCTCCCGGCTCCTGCTCCTGCCATGCTCGAACACCATAACCAGATGACCTGGCTCTTTGGGGAGGCAGCTCTCTCAGAAATCTCTAATAATAAAATAATTCCTTGTTAAATATTGATCAGCCCAGAGAGAGAAAGTGGGAAGCGGAAATGTATGTGCGGAAGGAGTTTTAACACCCATCTCCTTGGTCCTAAGCAGAAAATAAGTCTTGGAAAATAACCCAGAGAACACCTGAGAGTTTTGTCCAAATTCTGTATCCTTCTGTAAGACAGTTGAGATTTTATAGAACAGTGTTTTCTGAGGAAAACATAGATTTCTCAGGAAATTGTCATGCAGCTTTGGTTTGAATTACATTTCCTACAAATCCAGGAACTGCAGAATGGTTTGAGCTGGAAAGGGACCTTAAAGATCATCCTGTTCCAATCCTGCTTCCATGGGCAGGGACACCTTCCACTATCCCAGGTTGCTCCAAGCCCTGTCCAACCTGGCCTTGGACACTTCCAGGGATGGGGCAGCCACAGCGTTTCTGGGCAACCTGTGCCAGGGCCTCACCACCCTCACAGTCCAGAATATTTTCCTACTATGCCATCAAATCCTGCCCTCTGTCAGTGTGAAGCCGTTTCCTCTTGTCCTGCCACTCCATGCCCTTGTTCAACGTCCCTCTCCGGTTCTATTGGAGCCTTACATAATAGTCCGCAGACATGATTGTGAAACTGAACTTCAGGCAAGTGGAAAGTCAAGCCTACCAGAATTAGTCACTGATATCCTGGAAACCATAAATTGCCTTAATTTGATGCTATCAGTTGCCTTAATATGATAGTGACTGACCAACAGAGAGAGGATGAAACAATGGAGAGGAAGAAGCCACTACCAAACTGTTTCTATATGTGGAGATTATTCATTCAGCCACTATCAGCTAAGAAATTCTGTGCAAGCATTAAAATCAGGTCAGGGTGAGCCCAGGAATTTAATATCTAATGGAAGAAGAAATCCTTTATAGAGGTAGCAAAATGAAAAAGTGATGCAGATTAATGTCTGGGTATGGCTCACCCTCTTCTGTCTTGAACCAGAATTGCAGTCCTATGGAGAAAATTACATTGGCTGGTCTAAAATAGGAAGGGAAGGTGGCAAGTGTGGTCTGCCCTGCTCGGGGCTGGTGTATGTGACTCAGGAGCTATGGGAGACCAGCACCAATTTTAAGGAGCAGCTGGAGGGTCTCTGGGACACCCTGAATGGCACCAGGATGTATCGCTTTGGAAAAGTGTCAGGAGGACAATTAGTAGGAAGGAGCCATTTACCACCTGTATGCACAGATTTATCAGAATCTTTGTGTTTAGGTCACAGAGTAAAACTTGGCAGATTCAACATGTGTCTCTTATTTTGCCCATACAAAAATTGAATCCCCTTTTGATTTCTATTTCTCTTCCTGTCTCATCCACAGTCACGTGAAGCATAAAAGAGCCTTGAAATTTCCATAAAGAATTTTCCAAATTAAAAACCAAAACAAACAGCCCTTAATTTATAAATAATTTCAATTAAAAGCTGTGTTTGTGAATTGGTGGTAAATCGTGTTTATTTAGCAGGAACACATTCCACTGACAATCAATGAGAAGGTAACAGAAGAAAGTTTAGTGGCACTTAAGATATTATGCAAAAAATAATCCTGAAGTGTTTTAAAAGTGTGTTTCCCATTAAAAAGTAATTAGTCAGTGGCAGATCCACTGCAAGGAAACCCACAAAACAACACTGTAGTAGCTTAAGCATGATTTCTACAAAGCCTAAAATGACATCAGAGGTTATTTTTAGGTACTAGTCTAATTCAGGACTAAAGAAATGGTCAGATTTCAGACAAAATTGTTACCTATAGGTCAACCTGAGCAGATGCACTGAGAGTGAATACACTTTACAGTGAGTTCTACTCTTTCCTTATGAGTCTCACAGCAGTTGTAACAACATCCACTGGGGTATTATATGATTTGATTGGTGCATTTGCAGGTTGCAGGACACTTCTGCTTCACCAGGGAGTGGCTACAGCCAAACAACGTTTTCAGATTTTTGCAGTTTCCAAGGAGGTCTTGATGCTTGCAAGGGTTGGCTAAAATCAAAGAGAAAGAAGCACATGAAACATTAATTGCAAACCAAGTCCTGGTTTGATACTTCTACATTTTCAAAAAAAAACCAAACAACCAGCAACTCAGTTTTTCATGTCTGTGTAATCTTTATACTTTTGTTCTGCTGCTTAAATTGCTTGAGGGAGGGAATGTGAGTGGAAAAGCAGAAACCTGGTTGAGGTTGGAAGGGACCTCTGCAGATCATCTAGGTTGCGCCTGTTCTGGTGGGATATTTAGCCACTCTTATTGCAGGGGGTTAATGAAAGTGGAACTGGGAGTATTTATCCAGATTAGCAGAAGTACCTCTACAAAAGTGAAATGCTACAAAGGATCAACATTTAGTGGGGTAATGTGATGTTTGTTTTAAGGAGGAGAACAGAGTCACTTACTGCAAAGCCCTTTGTCACAGTGGTGAGGACAGTCTGCACATTTTGGTCCACTCTTGTAAGGTGTAGCTATTTGCATTGGGTTATTTCCCCTAAAATTTGAAAAAAATACAAGACATGACAAAATCGACATGAAGCTCTGGACCATTAATAGGAGTTATTGCAGTGGAAGGCACATACAAGTTTTTGGATAAAAGTATTTTCATAGGCAGTCATGTTTTAGTTTCAGGTATTCATGGAATACAATAAATTTGATTTTAGAGAAAAGGAACAATGGGGTTTAGAGAAACAAAATTAATTGATTATTTGCACAACATTATCCATTAAAAAAATATGTTCTTCCTAGATCTGCTTTTCTCATGTTTTGCAAATGATTTATAAGGCAATCATAGAATCACAGAATTGTAAAATTATTTGGTTGAAAGGGACCTTAAAGATCATCCACTTCCAACCCCCTGCAACGAGCAGGGACACCTTCCGCTAGACCAGGTTGCTCAATAAGCCCAGAACACCCTTTCTGACACGCTTGGGGTGGACTATTTACCTCTGAATATTCATTTGCTCTTGGCTTTCACTTTGCATCTGATTTCCTCCTCTGTGGTCAGTGTTTTAGGATGATTTATGCCTGATGCCTGATTCTGTCAGAGGTACACCTTTGTTCATCTACTAAAGTTTCCCTAATATCTGTTTCAATGTGAAATAAAATAAATACTGCTCTTTAACCTGCTGTTAAGCCCACAATTCACATCAATATTTTTAAAATTATAAGTGGTTCAAATAGACTGCAGCCATTTTATCCTACACATGGCCAGTGGGGAGCAGGATATTTTGGAAACGTATCCATAATCACTGGGTGTTAAATGAGTAAGGAGGCAGTACGTACGCAGGGCAGTATTGGCAGACATAAAAGTACTTGTATGAGTTCATGGGACAGTAGGAAACTGCACATCCCACCTGGTAACTGTTGTACCAGATTAGCTGTAGAATAAAAAAATAAGCACATTATTTCAGAGTCGTCTTTATTGAATTCTCATCAAAAAGCTCAGAAAATAACAGAAGATGTTTTTCTTTCATTTTGCCTATGGAGCTTTTAAGTTTACAGTTTAGCTATCATGAAGAATGTATAGAAAAATGAGTTAGTCATCTTCAGGTTTCAAATGTTTGTAAACAAAGTTTCTGTCAGGATATTAATGTTTAAATGAAAATATTTTCATCATAGATATTTTGCTTTGCCATTTCTTAATCTGCTATTGCAATCCCTATATAGGAAGTATTTATTTCTAAATTAAAGATATTGAGTTAAAAGTATTTTTAAATTAAAGGTATTTCTACAGAATAGCATTTATCTTCCTGTCAGCTCCTCCAAAATGCTGGTTCCATTGCCTCAGAATTAGACAGAAAAATGTTTTAATTTATCAATCATGTTTGGATCAGAGTGTGAATGATACATAATAGTTTGATGACACTGATACATTTTTTAATCATTATAAATAACTCCCAGCTGCCTTAAGTGTATTCCTTTAATTCCAGTGTATCCCTGCACTGTGTTTCATCTCTCCTTACCTGAGTGTAGCTCTCGATGTTGACATTTCTTGAGGTTGCTCCATATCCGTACTTGAAATTGGATGACTGACTGTGCCACGTTTGGATTGTTTCAGCCCATGTTTTTGGGTAAGATGACAGTAACACATTCTCACCACAGGTGACACCTGGAGTAGAAGTAAATCTGTTTTATTTCTTAGGAGAGAAGCCAGCTGTGGGGTGGGAGGTGGAACAGAGTGGTTGGAGCTACAGTCTAAGAAAAATATCTAGGCTGCCAATGCCTTTGTCCAGTGATTTTAAGAAGAAGACAGTACACATCATCCCCTGAGAGCTGCAGGAAATGTTACTCTGATTTTGTTGAGCTTTCAGACACAGAGACCACAAAATGTTACACAAAAATGTCTCTACTTAGTCACTCCAACAGTCATGGATGGCACTGTCTTGTTTCCAGCAGGAGACAAAAGTGGACACTTAATAAAGGTATAAATATAGGGTAAGTACATACTCTCTCCAGTTCCAACCAATTGTCTTTCAGGGTATTTATGTGACAAAGATGATGGTTTTGTGTTGAATAATCATAGATTCACAGAATGGTTTGGGTTGGAAGGGACTTAAAGATAATCTTGTTCCAGCTCCCCTGCCACATACAAGGACACCTTTTACTACACCAGGTCCTAAAAAGGTATTCTAATAATAATAGGTATTCCAATAAACCTCAGAAGCTGTTCTACAACAGATTAAAGTTATCCTTTTTTCTATTTCACATTCCCAGGCATCCTCTGCAATCTGACATTAACCCATCAGCTCAGGTTCCATCCTTGTCAGTACCATTAAGGACTCTCTGCTCTCTTGGACTGATTCTCATCAGACACTTATTTGCCCATTTCTGAGCATTTTTAGCAGCCTTCTCACTCCACATCTGAAAGACACAAAGGAAGAAGCATCCAGGTCATAAATAGATTAGTGCTGTCCATGAGAATTAAAAAAAATGGGGAATGACTTGGGTGTTGTGCACTGAGTTCTCCTGTGGTCCTCAACAGAAAGAGGAGTTGTACCAGTTTACATTCCTGGGGTAAGGGAACCACACTTCTACTCTCAAAGGCTTCAGAGTAGGTAATTCTGCACTTATGTTGGACAGTTCTGATCTTCAGATCGTCCTGATTAATAGGATAACATACTGTTTTATAACATACTGTTGCATTCTTTCAGTTTTGTGACTGAGTGAACATTGCAGGGTGCAGTGCACTAAATAGTCTAACACTGACTTTCAGCCCAGGGGCAGCTGAGCTGTAGTGAGAGACACCAGCTGGGCTTTGAACCTGGGGAATGTTTGCAGGTCTCACTGTGCAGGCTTAGCCACAAAGCACCAACCAGTTCATCTGCTCATGGCATAGGAAGAACAAGCAATATCAGGGGTGAAAGGGATGGGAGAAGTGATGGGCAGAGAAAGCTCAGCTGAGGACAAATGGTTATGCAGATCTGTGTCTTTCATCTCCCCCTCGACAGTGTGTGAGTCAGAAGCTGTTGCTTGGGCTTCCCCTTTGCTTCACATGCTCTTTGCTTCACCCAGGCCACATGTTTCTCTTTTTAGAATTGCAGAATCATAGATAGTTTGGGTTGGAAGGGACCTTGAAAGGCTTATCTAGTCCAACCCCTCTGTAATGAGCAGGAACACCTTCCATTAGATCAGATTGCTCATATCCAACTTGGCCTTGAACACTTCCATGGATGGGGCAGCCACAAGCTTCTCTGGGCAGCCTGTGCCAGTGTTTTACCACCCTCATCATAAAAATCTTCTTCCTGTATCTAATCTAAATCAACCTTCTTTTGACTGAGAAGCATTACCCCTTGCGCTATCGCAAGAGGGCCTGATAAAATGTTTTTCCTCATCTTTCTTGTAGACCCCCTTTAGGCACTGGAAGGAGCTCTCAAATCTTCCTGGAGCCTTCTCTTCTCCAGGTGAACACCCCCAGCTCTCCCAGCCTGTCTCCAGAGAAGAGGGGCTCCAGCCCTCTGATCGATTTTGTGGCCTCCTCTGGACTTGCTCCAGCAGCTCCGTGTCCTCCTTATGTTGTGGACCCCAGGGCTGGGGGCGGCTCTGCAGGTGGGGTCTCACCAGAGAGGGGCAGAGGGGCAGAATCCTCTCCCTTTCCCTTCTGCCCACACTGCTGGGGATGAGCCCAGGACACAATTTTCTTTCTGAGCTGCCCATGGGCATTGCTGGCTCATGTTGAGTTTCTCACCCACCAACAGCTCCATGTCCTTCTCATCAGAGCTGCTCTCAATCCCTTTATGCCCCAGCCTGCTTTGATACTGGGATTTCCCTACCCTTTCTTTTCAGAGAAAAGCAGGCTAGTTGTAATGCATGGCTTACCATCTTCAGCATGTTGCTGGCTGTGGGAATTACAGACCTCCGTATTTCATTGTGTTGATCAAGAATCTCTTTTTGGTTGTTGGGCTTAGAATGAGGAAAGGAGAAGATGTTCACTGGTTTATATGGAAAACCCTGGAAAACAATAAAAATGAAAGTTTCAGTTAGCAGAAGTTTAATAAACAAGATAAATTATGAGCTTCTCCTCAAAGTAAAGTTTCTTGGAAATTCCCAACTTTCCTTTATTTGTTCTTCTATTATTATAAAACTTTTTATTTCCTTCCTTGATTTGAACTGCACTTTTCATTAGGAGATGTGACCTTAAATGAAATTTGCAGATAGGAATTCAAGTCATGTTTGATTTCTCCGTATCAAACATGAAGAAAGCTTAGCTGTGCAACCAAACCTCGAGGGTGGCTTAAACCTCTTGTGTATACTGCAAAAAGTCCCTGGGGTCTTGTGTACTGTAAGCTTTGGAAGTATGTGAAGCTGCATTAGCACTTAGGACTGTTTGCAGACCTTCTGAAGTACCTCGGGTCAAGAAAGCAATGAATGGCTTGGATTGTCTCTTAAACTGTGATGTCAGGGCATCAATCCTTGCACAGAAAAGGAGTTGCAATGCTTACACTGGAGTTTTCAGGCTAAAAAATTCCCTGAGGAAGTATTCTTCCTACTTAATATCTAAAACTGAGACATCTCAGTTTAAGCTAGACACCTTCATTGTCTTTGTCATTACTGGAGAGGGCACAGGCAATTAAACCTGTAACATCTGAACTTGGTTTTAGGACTGGAAGAGCCATTTTCTAAAGTACCTCTTTCTCCTCCCTTTGTAGTGAGGCTGACAGAGATGTGAGTGACATACTTTGCTGCCTAAGTCAGTGAGATGGGTTCTGCCATTGCTGCAAAGGTCTCTTTTCTAAGCACTGGTTCATCTTATTTAATTTTAGTTATCCATACAATACATGTAAATATCTGAAAGTCATCTCAGTTAACCTTTATGGTCAATGAGAAAAACATAAAATGAGACTAAATTCCGAAATGTCCAAATAAATCCCACTGCTTTGCCTTCAGAGCTCAACTCTAGATTTTAAAAAATGTAGTCAGTGGCTTACAATGACATTTAATACCATTTGAAGTGTCCACAGAGCCCTAGATAGCCTCAGACTGCTGCTCCAGAAAGGTGTACCTGCCTGTGCAGGCACCTGTGAGCAGCTCAGGTACCCACGAGAGTCTCAAGCTGCAGTGAGACTCTTCTGCTTGGGCAACTGAACCCACCCCAAGAAGAAGTGCAGTGCATCTTTTTTAATTTAAGACATTTGCAGTGGTAGAAATAACACCTCAGCCAGTTATTTTAGGTTTCTACTATAATCAGGTAAAAGAAAAGAAACAACTTAAGACATAGTTCACCCAAGAATTACTGAAGAAGATGATTTGCTTTCCTACTTATTTCTTTTTATTCATTAATAAGAGCCTGATAAATAGCTGACATTCAAGTTCCTATGTAGTAGATACCTACACCTTACATGACTGATCCTCTCTAAGAGATTTAAAAATTAGATTTATGGTTCTTAGCTAATTTTTTTATTTATTTGTGGCAAATGTGTTTTTACAATTAGTCTTATGAGGGGAAGAATATTTTGACAGGCAGAATCACAGAAGGGTTTGGGTTGGAAGGTGCCTTAAAGATTAATTAGCTCCAAACACCTTCCACTAGACCAGGTTTGTATATTGGTTGCTCAACCAATATACAAATAACAATAATAATGACACAAAGACCTGTGAAAAATAAGAGTTCATCTCTGATGTGTTATGTTAACATGTTAACAATATTTTCCCCCCCAACTGTAAATACCTGGAGATCACTATACCAGACTATACCAGGTCAGATACCCACACAATGGGCTCAGATATGGCTGTTTTGCATAGATGAATATTCCTACCTGTCCATCAGATTGGTGCAGCAGAGCAGTCAGGAAAATGATTGTAGTTAGTAGGTCCATTTCTACAGGGGAAAAAAAAAAGCACAGTCAAAACTCCCAAATCCATTAACCTCTGTTTAATAAAGTTTAGGGCATAATGTGGTATGTGAGCAAGATACAAAACTGTTGCGAAGTCAAGTTTGTTTTAGTGGGTCCTGAATCTAAGTTGGATGTGCTGAAACTGTGCAAACAGTCTGATGCTGCCTGGGCACTGCTGTCTCCAACTGAGAGGTTCCACCTTGCACTGAAGCAGGGACTGTAAGTAGCATAAAATTTTGTGTTGCTTCTAACAGGTGGATCAGCCCCTTTTGACTTCTCTATTCAAGATATCTTGAATTTGCAGCATTTCCTTAATTTTCGCTTCCTCGTATTAAAGAAGTGTTAATTTTAATTAATGTATTCAGTGCTGTCACATCAGTGTCCTGCTCCAGCATCATTTGTAGTGAGAACTGGTGTTTTGGACTGGAGCACTGAACACACCGACAGTTGTCTTAATTTCTGTCCCTGCTCCCTGTTTCCTCATTAAATCACCATCATAAGGGCTGATTTAATGGTGGTGATCATGTTACATCTGACACCCAGACACAAAGAAAACCATATATGATAATATTAACAGAAAATGTTGGTTACTGCCCTCTTGCTCCTAAGACACCTTGTAGAATCAAATCCTACAGATGTGCACAGACAGTCTGAAACCCACTCATGTATATGGGATGTTTCTTCTACATGTCAGAAGAAGCAAAAATTTATATATCTTTGTATTGATGAGGATATATAGGACATAATGCAAAGATGTGGCAAAATCCCAAGGAAGACAAGCTTTGAATGCAACAGTTACCTTAAAACAGACTGAAGCAAGGGGAAAATAGATAAAATAAAAACTAATATAATAAACCTTAGGTCTGGCCACTGAGAAAAATCCTCAATGTGAGCAGTACAAGTCAGTGGTAGAGATCTAGGAAATCCTTCTTGATAGGGAAGCTATTATTGTAAAATTCCTTCTTATATGTCCTCCAAATTGACCCTCCTCTGGTTTAGAACCATTACCCCATGTCCTATCATGCCATTCAGATATTCAGTCTTTAGCCTGTTTCCCCATGACTTCTTAAGGAAATCACTTGCATGAGGTAGAGGCAGGGATTCTCCCTGATAATGATGAATAAATTCTGAAACTGAAGGGATATCTTCGACCACTGAGGAGCTGTTTTGCCCTTACATGTATAAACAAAACCTCTGTGAGACTCCCCACATAGGTGCTGCAACTGGAAACATAAATGATTTTTAGATCCAGAGTTAAACTTGATTAAAATGCTTCTGCACATCTTCGACTGTCAGCCTGTACCTTCAAATCTGCCCCTTGGACTAAATGTTTTGAGCTTCACTTTTGAAGTAGAAGGTGGTGGTTCCCAGAAAACAATTGTCCTTCACTGTCAGGAGTGTTCAATCCACTAAATGGCTTCTATGCTTTTGAAAAGACAAATGCCAGCAATGCACTTTTAGGTAGCTCTGCTTGAAAACCTCAAATTTGATTGAGTGTAAAAAAAAAATATTCTCTTCCATTGTTACAAAGCTAGAAACCATGTCCTATTTGAAGAATACAGCCAGGACTTTTCATGTTCAGTCCTGGTGTTTCAGTCCTCAGCAGAACCTTTCTCCTGCCAGCTGACACAGCTTCCAGGGTATAGCAGGATTGAAAGTTTGGAAAAGTGGGAATATTTTTCTTTTCAGTTACTCTGATAAATTTTTTCTCTGACTTCTCTGAGTTTACATCTCTTCCATTAAAAAAAAAATTCCTCTCTATTAAGTAAAGGCAATCAGCATATTGCATACTATGATATATTTTAGTAGCATAAATACGTGGAAGTTTGGTCAGATAGTTAACATTGAGAGATGATAAAATTCTCAGCTCAGCTGTCCTGGTATATCCCAATATTCAAATGAAATAAATTCAACATAAAATTAACTCAAAAGACACTAGAAACACATTTCCCATTGTGGACCACACTCTGCAAAACAAATTAATTTATGTTCACGTTTGCAGAGTGAAGTAAGTGGATCCAAGTGTTACAGTTTGATCTAAAGGGAAGTAGGCTCCGCTGAAGCCATTTCTCACTCCCGTTGGAAGATGTGATTTCAGACCAGGAGATATAATTTATTTTACATTATTTCCCTGAGCTATTATAAGCATTTTCTTTTAATTATCACATTTGACAGTACTTAGATATTAACTCCATTAAGCTTCATAGCACAGTGCCTGATCAATACTGGCCAAGTGACTCTTTGGATAAAGCCCTAAGACTGAAGTTAAATTCTGCATACATTACCTTCATCCAGGCAGAACCCCTCCGTGTCTGAGGAAGTGTCAGGAGTGAGAGGCTCTCCTCACTCCAGGGCTCTATATATACACACATGTTCCCTTCTTTTTCCTTGTCAATATTTATTGATAAATGACATCACCTTTGGGGCTGCCCATTGTGGAGGAAACAACTCTTTCTCAGAAACAGGTGCCTGAAAATGAACCAATCCAGCAGCAAAGTTCTGGATTCCTTTTGCTTGTCTCCAGGGCAAGGAAACAGAGAGGAAAAAATACCTTTCGCAGCATTGCACCTTTGACTGGTCCAAAATGCTTCCAGTCTGATCAGCAAGCTACAGTGCTAAAGTGCTGACACAGTAAAAGCCTGAGGTTCGGGCTGCTTGCTTTGCAGTTGTCTTTCCTGGCTCTGGCAAAAAAAGTGGGATAAATGTTTTCAGGCAGAGACCTAAGTCAGTATCTTCTTAGCCATGGACACAATGACCTGCACAGTGGGAAACATGATGATATTTTCTTCCAAGTGGTTCCTGAACTTTCGTTTGCTGAATAAAATTTATATGCCATTTAGCTCACTGAGGCTGTGGCACTAGGCATCACTTTTTATAAGGGCATGTAGTGACAGGACAAGGGGGAACAGCTTTAAGCTGAAACAGGGAAGACTTAGATTAGATATTTGGAAGAAATTCTTAACTATGAGTGTGATGAGACACGGAAGAGGTTGTCCAGAGAAACTGTGGGTGCTCCATCCCTGGAAGTGTTCAAGGCAGATTGGATGGGGCTCTGGGCAACCTGGTCTAGTGGAAGGTCCCCCTGCTCATGGAAGGGTGTTGGAATTAGATGGTCTTTAAGGTCCCTTCCAACCCAAACCATTCTGTGATTCTGTGATTGTTGTACACATAATTGACTCCATGTTTTGCTCAAGAGTAAGCTACTCACAGGATGTTGCAGGTGTTACATCTTCCCTCTTTGGAGGAACATGGTGCATGTGTTTTGCTCTAGTGCACTACAGAATGGCTTGGGTTGGAAAGGAACTTATAGATCTTCTAGTTCCAATCCCCTGCCATGGGCAGAACACCTTCCACCACACCAGGATGCTCCAAGTCCCATCCAACCTGGCACCAGTCAGCCCTTTTTGCGCTCTTTGCTTTTTGCGCTCTTTGCTTCCACTCACAAGGTAACAACACAAAGGCAGCTTTGGCAGGTCCTCATTGCTAAAACACAACCTGTCTTGCCTCCTTCCTTGCTGTTTGTTGGCTTTCAGAAGGAATAAGGCATCAGCACATCACTTTCCTTTCTTGAGATCCCTTCCTCGTCCTTGCCTTTGCTGTGGTGTGTTGCACCGAGCCCCCTTTCCACCGTGCTGGGTTGAGGTTGCTGCCCACACCACAACTCAGCATTGTTTCACTGTCTCCAGACTTCTGCAGAATTTCTGCCGCTAGTTTCTGTTGCCAGCATTTTAATCTTGAATTATAATTCCTGTGTTGGAAAACACAGCTGCCTTTGTTCTTTATTTGTGTAGTAAGCAGCACTCATGGAAAGTAATTTGTGATAAGGTCTCCCATATCCTTCCATGTTCTGAGATAAGGGACAAGGTGCTTTTCTATCTGAACTGCTTGGGACAGTTATGATGAGACTGGGGTTATCACCAGCAGAAAGCCTAATAAACCACCCACCATGGTTATTAAGACTGCATTTTTATTGACTGTGAGGAGGAGTTTACAACCTCCAGTTTCTCAATGTCCTGGGAGATATTTCCATTGTTTTACCCCATCCACTGTACCCAGCAATTTTCATTAATTTGCTACAGTCACCTGGGCTTTATTTGTACTGTTCAAATGATATTATACTACTGCAAGTATTTCTTTGAAATGTGCCACACCTGTTTAAATACTTAAACCCATTTGTTTCATAAAGAATGACTGTCAGATATGCTACAATTCATGGTCTATGAGTAAAATACTTGGGAAGTTAAAAAAGATTAACGAAACTGACCTCCGGAACCATGGCACAAAGAGCAATTTAGCACAGCAATACCCACTTCCTCATGTGGATTACCTGAAGGGATGGAGCAATTTAATTTAAAAAATAAAGAATTAATTCCAGAAGGTTCTGCAAATGTATGTATATTATTAAATCTATAGAAAGTTCTTAAACAAAAAAAAAAAAATCAGCTTGAGGGATTTGACTGTGGAAATTCTTCCAATTCTTGTGTAAATCTGATTTGCTTACAGGCAATGAAGACAAAGATCCAGTTTCTTCAGCTCTCTATTTCCACTGAAGTTAATGACAGCTCAAGTATCTCTTCAAATTAAAATCCATGCAGTTCTGTGTGGTTCAGACTTTGTATAGATCTTTTTCTTAGCTATGCAGAACACCTTGCAGACCTTACCTTGTTTGGCAAAAAGGAACATTATTGATGTCTTCCAACTCATCTTCCACTCTGGATTATTATCATTGAGGAGACAACCAGCAGAGTAGTCAATCAAACAGTTCCTGTCAGAGGGGGGTAGATACCTCAAAAAAAGAGCAAACCCAGGCAAAGACAAAGCTTGTAAATGCCAAAAGTATCTTTGAAGGCTGTTGGACTCCCAGGGTTGAGATGTTTGGCATGGATGACACACAAATTCAAAGCAGCATATCTAATTTATATAAAATATCAGATTAGTGTAAGAGAAACTGTCAGATACAGGTCAATGAGAGAGATAAGCAACATCCTTTCAATCACATTTCTCCCATAAAACAAATAAACCAATCGTTTTTATAAGTGAATGTTAATGATATGGAAGGATAAAACAGAAGTGAACACAGAAGAATTCTGCATGGAAACCTCACGTAGAGCAACACTGTGAGAGTCAGGTGTAACCAAACCAAACATAGTCATGCCCAGGTGATCTTTCAGATCAAATCTAATTGAAATAAATCTAGCCAACAGGAAACAGAGAAAACTAACCAAAGTGACATTTCTTAGAATCCAAACTGACCTTTGATAGAGGTGAGCTATTATTTTTTTTTAAAGGATGGGGAAAATACACCCATTTTCTTCTAACTAATAGTGAGAGGCACAAAGAAATGCAGACTCAAATTATCACAGGTATCTCAAATATAATGCTGATCTGGAGATATTTGTTTTTTACCCATAGATTAAAAACAGTTTCATGGAGTCAACTTCAATTTACACTGTTAACAACTTCAGACATGGATGTCTCTGTGAAAAACAGGCTACACAAATTGAAGGTTTTCATTAATACCTTTTTATTTCCTTCATGTATTTGTTGGGGAAAGGTTTTCTCTAATTTAACAATAGTGACAACAATGTAGGGTCTTCTACTGTGAAATCTTTAAAAAAAAATGTCGGGCCTAAATTAATTCCTTAAAATGCTTAAATATGAGCATTTTACCCTTCTCATGCATTTGACAAAAGAGCAAACCAGAGGCATTGCAGATGGCACAGAAAGGTTGGTCTTCTTGTGGTTTTGTCCAGTTGGTAAAAAATATCTTGAACTTGTTGCCGCAGAAAATTCTGTTAAAATGGAGAAGGAAACAGGAAAAGCTGATTTACAAGTCAGTAAGTCTTACATGGATCATTCCATTGGACTGGTTGCAGTAATCAAATGATAAAGATTTGGAGCAGTGAGAAGAAGCATTCATAGAATATCCATTTGAAATCACAGAATCCCATCTTGAAGAGTCTTTTGGGAATGATATTGCTGATTAATTGCAGTTTGATTTGTAATAATTCCTGAACTAACTGCATATGGCCACAGCCAAGGTTCTTTGTGGAGTGGCTTCTCACCTTTTTTTTTGTAATGGCATGATTTACAACACTCTGAAATGGAAGATACTTGGTAAAAGATGAATCTAACCCACATGACCTGAGGGCATTTTACACACCCTTTCACAGCATATCCTGAGTGAGAGGCGTTTCCACATCCCTCACTGAAGCTGAGCCGTTCCACAGCCTGACATGCAGGAACCACAGGGATAAATGGGAAAAAAGGCAGGAGGGAGTATTTAATTTCCTGAAAAACGCCGTGAGAAAAAGTGCTGTCAAAAGAGGCATAGATTTTTGGTTTCTTCTATATTTTCCTCTTTAGAGAGACATGATCTAATGGAAAATGCACACGCATCCCATAAAGAAGAACGTAGAGCACTCTGTTCTGTAATGGACTGCAGAAAAATAACTGGTGAGGAATTAATATTTCCTGATACACATCTTTTGCAGCTTTCTGCTGTTGGAAAATATCCAGTTATTCACAGCAGTATCAATGGTATCTCAGTACATGTGCTTACGTTAGTGCTTTTCTGTGGTAAAGGCAGGGAAAAGCAAATACATACAATTCTTCATAAATCACTCAGTAGGCTCTTTTGAGGGAAGTCATAAAATACAGTTGTGTCTAACTTAAAGAAGGTATCTGAAATGTACATCTGAGCTAGTTATCCCAACAGAGCGAAGGAGATCTTGTAGGTCAGTGGAGACCTAAGTCTAAATGCAATAGGCTTTATGGAGGCACGTGGCACCATTGAATATAAAACAAGATGTCCAAGTCACCTTTGCAGTGCTAAAGATGTTGCAAAGTACATATAGATCCACTATCAAATTACAATTTTATAAATAATGAGACCAAATCCTCTTCCTCCTACCAAGAAAGATATTAAGCTGTTTGAGAGTGTCAAAAGGAGGGCAATCAGGATAGTGAGGGGCCTTGAGAGGAAGCATGTGAGAAGACACTGGGCACACTTGGTGTGTTCAGCTGGAGGAGACTGAGGGGAGACCTCACTGTAGGTACAACTTCCTTGGAGTGGCAGAGGAGGGGCAGGCACTGATCTCTGCTCTGTGGGGACCAGGGACAGGACCCAGGGAATGGCCTGGAGTTGTGTCAGGGCAGGGTTAGGTTGGGTATTAGAGAGAGGTCCTTCCCCCAGAGGGTGGTGGGCACTGAACAGGCTCCCCAGGGCAGTGGGCACAGCCCCAAGGCTGCCGGAGCTCCAGGAGCATTTGATGATACTCTCAGGCACTCTTGGGGATGGTCCTGTAAAGGGCTGAGGGTTGGACTCGATGATCCTTGTGTGTCACTTATAACTCAGCATTTTCCGTGATTCTATGTTGACATTGGGTTGTCCAAAGTGTGGGTTCCCCTCAGCTGTCCTGGTGGACTCATGTCCACAGGTTGGCATCACTGATGTCTGTAGGTGTCCATGCTCTTGCTACCAAATGATTCACTTCCTGCTGTTCTTTGATTCTATTCTTCATTTTCCATTTTTCTGAGTCTGAGCCCAGATTTTCCCTAACCTTACACCCCATTATCTAACCTCCAACCCCTCTTAAATAAAAAGTCCTTTCCTAATTCCATTTTCTCCATTTTGCTTCTAGTGTATCTAAACCATGATATTTTTGAGCATTCCCTGTGCAATCTCATCTGTATTTAGTATTGCTGGCACAGTGTGAGTTCCACTGCAGCCCAAATCAGCCCTGCCACTTTCTAGTTCATACTGATTGTATTTACCATATCCAGCCACTTGACATAATTATTCTGCTTCAGCCTTGATTGTCCCACTTGAACACAAGCAGATTCTTATCTAATATGCCAGCAGTTTCCATACCAGAGCATCAGAATAAATTGTTTCCCATTTCTGCTTTGGGTACATAAATGGAAACCTAAAAGTTGCCTTTAAAGGACTTTGTTACCACGAGGTCTCTTCATCTCTCGAGCTTGTTTGATGGAAATTTGAAATATTAGATGTTTTTGCTATCAATACAGCACCCATGGATTTATGCATTGCTTTTTCAATAATTTGAATCAGAAATCTTCCCTGGGTAAAATGAGGTCAATGATGGAATGCTCCTTTAGTTTCCTTTTTAGGCAGAAGTTCCATATCTATCTTCCCAAAGCTCTAAATTACTTCTTCTCTGTGATGAATGCCCTCATGTAGTTTGTTGCTGGAATCACAGAATGGTTTGGGCTGGAAGGGACCTTAAAGATCATCTCCTTCCAATGGGCAGGGCTGCCACAGTACACGAGGCTGCTCAGATCCCTGTTCAGCCTGGCCTTGAACTTTCTTCATGGCTCAAAGATTTGTTCAATTAGTTCTTCAAGCATTGGAGGTGAATTCCATCAGCCTTGACTCCACCTCTGCCATCCCACTGCCATCTGTAATCTTGCAGGTGTATCTGCCCTGTGTTCCATTGTAGTGAAGGCCATTTACATGGAGATTTATTGCATTTCCCATGTGTATGGCCAGGGGTTCAAATTTCACTGCCTGGCTTATCCCCATATCTGAGCAGCTTTAGGAGAGAAATAGAAAAAAAGGTTTTACATCATGTCAATCTCACATGACAGATCTGCAGGTTGCAGTCTCACAGACTTTTGTCTGGCTTGTCCTTTGCTCTGTGCAAAGCAAACACTTTGGGTCAGTGAGGTACCACTCCCACAGAGCCAGAGAGTGTTTACCAGGAAACTTGCTGTTTGCCAAAGTACTTTTCCTTTAATATTCCATGTTGTACAAGCAGGGCATTTTTCATCTGCTCCAAGCAACAAATCACAAACTCTGTTCAAGTTATCAAATAAACAAGTTAATGTATATTTACCTTAAAAGCAAAGAATGCCATCATCTGAAAAGCTGAGTGCAAGACCAAATTACTACTTGATCTTTTTCTTTTTCTTTTCTCTCTTTCTTTTCTTTCTCTCTTTCTTTTCTCTCTTTCTTTTCTTTCTCTCTTTCTTTTCACCCTTTCTTTTCTTTCTTTTCTTTCATGTGGTTGCTGAGCTGGCTCTCAAAGCTGTTAATCATGGAGATTGTTCAGCCTGGAGAAGGCTCTAGGGAGATCTCATTGTGTCTTTCCAGTACTTACAGGGGGCTTACAAAAGAGGAAGGAGAGCAACTTTTTACATGGGCAGATAGTGATAAATCAAGGAGGAATGGTTTAAAACTAAAAGAGGAGAGATTTGGATTAGACTTTGGGAAGAAATTCTTAGGTGTGAGAGTTGTGGCAGAGGTTTACCAGAGAAGCTGTTGCTGCCTCATCCCTGGAAGTGTTCAAGGTCAAGTTGGATGTGGCTTGGTCCAGTGGAAGGTGTCCCTGCCCGTGGCACTTTAAGGTTCTTTCCTGCCCCATCCAGTCTAAGATTCCATGATTCTATATGCTGCGGTTTGGCATAGGTGATTCCCCAGGATACCTCAGGGAACCACTTCCAACGTGTGTGGAGATTTTGCACATCCAGCCTGCAGGAACGACCAAGCACATGAGTTAAAACGTAGGCTCAGCCTTTTAACGTGGAGAAAGAGAAGGCAACCAAATGCACTGCCAGATATTCTCACTAATAAGGAGCTTCAGGCAGTAATTGTCCTGTGAGAGTGGTGTCCCTTTGCCCTCGGATGGAGAGCAGCCACCCATCCCCTTCTGGGCAGGGCAGGATGACTAAGGACACGCTGCACACAGAGCAGCTCACTGGGATGGCTAATCTAGGGATACAACTGAATGGGTGTCATGACAGAGGCTTTTGCACCTCTTTGCAATCTCAATTTTCCACTTTTTTATATGATTTTGGTAGATTTGTTCAGGTGGTGGTATCTGACTGAAGTTTCGAACCTACATACCTTGACACACAGACAGAAAGGATTCATACAACACAGAGTTGTCATATTAACACAGACCTGCTCCCAGCAGGGGCAGCTCCATCACTGTCACACAATTTCATGGCAGTGCAACTGAAATTACAGTCTTGGCTTGTGCTCCTTTAGTTTTCCTTGGGTTAATGCAGTATCCCTAGGAGTTCATGGAAATTTTCACTTCAATTCGAAATACCCTGCCTAGTGTTTTTTCCCCTATGGAAGATGCTTTTCATGGGTACAAATGGAAAGAGGGGAAATTTAGGTTAGACATTACAAGAAATTCTTTACTGTGAAGGTGGTGAGATGCTGGAATTGGTTGTCCAGGGATGTTGTGAATGCCTCAACCCTGGCAGTGTTCAAGATCAGAGTTGGATAAGGCTTTGGGCAACCTGGTCTAGTGGAAGGTGTCCCTACCCATGTCAGGAGTGTTGGGAGTAGATCATCTTTAAAGTCCCTTCCAACCCTTAACATTCTCTGATTCTCTGATATTTTCACCTAACCATTGTCCCTGTGTTAACAATCTGGAGCCTCAAGGCTCTAAAGTCTTCCTTGCAGATTGACAAAGCTCAGGACCAACCTGGCCTCGAAATATCCAGTGATGTAGCTAAGAACTGACTTGACCTTTTAGTTTACCAGCAACAAATTCGTAGTAGCATTTGAGGAAAAATGGTGACTTTTAGTGACACTGAAACTCCATTTTCAGCTGTTCAGTTTTCCACCAGAGGGCACTCCTATATTTTCAATGAAGGCGAGTTTCTGAACAAGACTGAGAGGTATTTCATAGCTTGGTGTGTGTATTGCAATTCCAGCTGCAACGTGACAAGGGGGAAAATGCAGGAGCAGAATCAGCTGGTCACACATCTGCAAGCACTGGGCATCATCTGGCCCCCTCCTCTGCCAGCTGATGGGACACAGCAAGGCCTCAGCATCCCACGTGTGTCAAATAAATGTGAAATAAATGATCAGTTCACACGCAGTGTGTGATGCGGCCAGGATATGACCCAGGTTAATGGACATTCAAGAGATCTGTGTCTTCCTCATGAGGGGGAACAATGCCACCTGTGTCGCCAGAGTTGGTACCAGACTCCAGCATTTTCTACGGAATATTGCATCCCCTGCACAGTGCTGTGATTTTATTGTAGTTCATGAAAATACAAATTGTTATAAAAGTTAAACCACTTTGGCAGTTGTTGCAGTTTGGGTTGATTGTGTGGATTTGATACTCAATAACTTATATTAATATACAATAAAAAACCAGAACTATCTGCAGTCAAATCTGTGGAAAATGAAGAATCTGTTAGTTTAGCTCGACTCTGTCCCTATCAGGGACACATACTATATGCTCATCCTTATATATGAGTATATATCATGTTATATATTTTATGATATTCTATATTATATATAGAATATATTGTAGGGCTTTTTTAAGCCTTTTAAAATGTGTTTTTAGAATGATATTTCAGTAGTTAAGGTAAATACTTGGATGAAGAAAGTCCAGGCAGTTTATTTATTGATGAAAGAAGAGAAAGCATAGTGTTTTGGTGGGAAAAGAAACCCAAACAAAACACAACTAAGGCTCTTTGAAGAAAAATACTTGAGAAAATTAGATTTTTTTTTTTAATCTAGGCATACAAGAGTAAAGCACATTTCTTAACAGGGTCTGTCAAGGCTGAATTACTTCCTAAGGATTTATTAAAGTTAAGTTCATTCTTTAGTTACTGCAATAGTTGGCAAAGGCAGTTATAGGAGGAAATAACCTCTTTTGAAAATTTGACCAAAATATATATGAACAGAGTCAGTAGAGATTGGAATTATCTCACACCAAACAATTTACACATTCTGGCACCATGTCAAAAGTGACAGATTCTCACAGCAATGCATAAACCAAACAGGTGGATACTTCTCCTTTCCTCTAAAGAGAGTGAGAAGGAACAGCCTGAAGTCAGCTCTGCTCCAAGGAAACATCTCTGTTACCCTGCACCCAGGTGAGACAACACAAGGGAGAGCCAGGCTGACCTAACATGGGTGTGAACACGTGTCCTTTTCTCAATTCTTCCTTCTCGTTTGTGTTTTGCCTGTGGAAACCTTTGGCATGTTTTTTTATTGTCACAGTCATTTTTTTTTCTGCAGCTGGTTATAGCTCTGCAAGAGGTGCTGACAGAGTCACTGATTTTCCCTGGCCCTACAGATGTCACACAGCTGTGACCTTCTGGTCTAGTCAGAAAAAGAGAAAACAACAGGGGAAAGCCAGGCAGCTTTTAGTTACAAATGCACTTCATAATAAGGTCCTTAAGGTCCCTTCCAACCCAAGCCCTTATGTGATTCTGTGGAGATGACTTTTTGGCCTGCATTCTTTTGTTCTGTGGTGACACCTCTCCCCCTTGCTACCTCTCTGTGCTCCAGCTGATGCCTCAGCCACTGTCTGCTCTGACCAAACTCATCATCCATAATGTAACCAAAGGGAGATTGAAGATTTGGGGTCTCCTGTGAACTCTCTGTGCCTTCAGGATTTGAATATAGGGAAACTCTAGCTAGTTCTTCTAACGGAACCAGTCACTTCCCTTTTCTGGGGTGTTTTGTGACTACTTATCTCAAAGTGCTTCTTAAACCTCTTCTTTTGACCCACTGCAGAAAATCTCTCAGTGTTAACTACCTGCCAGCATCTCCACTGTTCATTCTCTGGCTTTTCAGCCAGCATCCTTTTGCTCTGCAGATCTCCCACATCTCAGCTGTCAAGCCTGTTGTCACTGAAGTTAACTTCACTATAGCTACAGGTCACTTGGATTTGCAGATGATGAAGAAAACCTGTCCCTGCAAGAGCATGATCAAGACTGCTGGAGTGGGATTCATCTCGCCCAGCTCTAGAAGCCAGGGTTCTACTTCAGAGCTGTTCTCCTTATGCTGCCTTTAGAGGTAATGGATGCACTTCAGGTCTGCATTTCACCTTCTCTTACAGCAGATGCCTGAGACAGGCTGGATGACCAGATATGGTAAATCACTGCCTTGAAATTAAAAAAAACCAACAAACCTATGGGTCAAGCCATTTACTATTCTATATCTCTTTCAGGGTAAGGTTTAGGAAAGCAATTGTTTTGGAAACAGAAGTAAGGGAGAGCTGTAAGGATATGAATGCTATCTCTACAGTACTGTGTGTCTAGGATAAGTTTTTGAGTCTCAAGACCAGCTAGTTTGGCTCTGAGCAGTACAGCTGAACTCTATCTCTTCAACCATGTCTTCCAAGCTGCTGGTAATGAAGGGTCCTTGGCATTATTAACCCCTCAGCTATGCCAAGGCTTTTCTGGAAGGTAATGCCGATTGGTCTAAGACAAACTAATGTCAAGGACTAAGATTATAAAAGTACAGAAAACCGTGTCAGTGCTCAAACCTGTCTTCTGTCTCTCTGTAACATGTCAGTACAGACAGAAATAGGAAAAAGAAAGGAAGGAAAGGTTTCAGAGGAAGATCTAGGAAAAAAAAGCCTAAAGCTAAGAATAAATTCAGGTCATGCCATGGGGAAGAAAATCAGATGGGTAAAAGTGCAAAATCTCACAGGTTGAGATAAAGACACTTTAATAGGTGGGGCAAAACATGCACACAAATGAAGGAAAATATGGAGTTCATTCACTATTTCCCAAGGGCAGGCAGGTGTTCAGGCATCCCCAGGATGGTAGAGGTCTATCCCATGTGATGGTGAGTTGGGAAGACAAACACCATTACTCCAGAAGTCTCTCCTTCCTCCTTCTTTCCCACAGCTTTTATTGCTGAGTGTGCTGTTATATGTTATGGAATATCCCTTTGGTTAGCTGGGATCAGCTATTCCAGGTGTGTTCCCTTTCAATTTCTTGTGCACCATCAGCTTCCTCACTGGTGGGATAGTGAGAGAGGCAGAGAAGACCTTGACTACGTGTAAGTCCTGCCCAGCAGTGGCTGAAGCACCAACACAGATTTGGTCACAAATCCAAACCATTAAAAGCTGCCATGAAGAAAATTAATTCTATTCCAGACAAGACCGTTATAGTGGCAAACAATTTCACTGACTGCAAAGATAAAGACCCATAGCAATTGCTTTTAGCAGTCTAAAACTACCCTCTCATTTTTCTGTAGATCCTGCAGTGCACCCACCAGCCCTGTGGGCAGATATTTCCCAACCCAGAGTATCACATAATGTCTCTGTTTAAGAAAAAAATAAATTGGGTTTCCTATGAATTGTTCCACAAACTCACAAATTTCTCTCCCTTCTGCCAGTTAAATACTGTCAGTAGGACTACACTGGCTGCTGATGGTTAAAGTAATTCAAGATGGGCATGGAGTAATAAGACAAGGGGAAATGGCTTTAAGATGAAGGATTGTAGATTTAGATTAGATATTAGGGAGAAATTCTTCCTTGTGAGGGTGGTGAGGCCCTGGCACAGGTTTCCCAGAAAAGCTGTGGCTGCCCCGTCCCTGAAACTGTTCAAGGCCAGGTTGGATGGGGCTTGGAGCAACCTGGGATAGTGGAAGGTGCCTCTGCCCATGGCAATGGGACTGAGACTAGATGAGCTTTAAGGTCCCTTCCAACCCAAACCATTTCATGTTTGTATGATTCTGTGGATCCTACCCCCCATATTGATATTCCTGGGGTTTTAATGGGTAAACTTGTTTGTTTTAGTTGACCCAGGAGCTTCGTAGTCTCTCTTGGCTAACCAGTGTCTCTAGTGCTCAACCTGTATAACCTTGTTTAGTGTTAACTCATAATGGGTGGACTGGCTGGCAATTATGGCTCATTAGATGAGATGTTATCCTAAAAGGCCTTGCTATTTGTTGTTATTTCCTTAAATGAAGCGGAAGTTAACCTGTGTACTGTGCATCCCCTCCTGGCAGGATGAGTCTCCTGCAGCCACCCACTGACAGCAAAGCGGGTCCAATGCTGCAGTTCTCGGAGTGAACAAAGAGAGCTGGGGCTCAGGGGAGATGCTTTGTGCAGGAGATGAGATCAGGCTCAGACACCGAGCTGCTTGGGGCAATGTATTATTAAATGCTATCTACTGATACGCGACTTCTGTAGGAGCTGATTAATGACATCCTACTTTATTATTCCTTATCTTTTATCTTCACCTTGTTTCACAGATGTAGCTGGCGGTACACGACACTAACCACGGACCCGTGGCACTCATTAGATGGTGGCTGCTCCTCACAAGTGCCATCAGGCATGCAATTCCTGCTCCTGATTTTGCTAACGATGCTGGTTAACATGTTGCTGTGTTGCTGCTCAAGCTACCTCGACAACATGGTCTTGTCAGTCTCCAACGAGCTTATCTTTTACTTATCATTTTCTTTGACACCATCCTCTGATAAGCTGAGTGATAAACACATAACAGACTCTGCAATGTATTCCCCTGGCACCAAAATCTTAGCGGTAACACTGTGGAGGGGTTTCAACTAACGAGTGCTTCTTTTGACCTGTTTTCTATTTTGTTCAAATGCTGCAGATGCAGATCTCAAGGCACATTTAAACTAGAAACACATTCTTTTTCAGTCGTCCCCCATATCTCAGGAAGGGTTCTCCCTCTGAGGGAATGTGGGTGTTTAATTCCAGCATCTCAGGTCACGTACAGGGTGCAGGCAAGTGAAACACATCAGGTTGCTTAAGATCCTGTTTTTAAGTTTGATGCTGTGATTAGAGGACAGGAGTGACACCCCCTCAGAGGAAACTAACTAGAGGAATATTTTTCTGCTGGTTTACATCAACAAGAGTTAACCAGGACACTTTTGTTGAAGACAACTAAAACTGCATTGGTTACTTCTTATGGCAACCAGATGTGGGTTTGGCGAAGAGGGAGGAGACGGGATGGATTTGGGAAATGCAACTCCTTATAGTGCTTGTAAATACTGGTGCTAAAGGTGAGTCTTGTGTGACCAAATGGTGATTCTCTTCCTCATCCTGAGGCTGTGCCTGATCCTAAGGCAGTCATTTACCCTAAGCATGTCCTTAAGCACCACATCCACACATTTTTTTTTGTGACCTCATGGTTTCCCTGGCCAATCTGTTCCAATGCCTGACACCCCTTTTAGTGAAGAAATTTTTCCCAATATCTAATCTAAACCTCCCCTGGCACAACTTGAGGACATTTCCTCTCGTCCAGGATTGTCCTGAGTGATTCCTTTCTGTGACGGTACATCTCAGTATCTGCCAGGTTAGGAAATGAGATCAATTCAGTAAGCAGGAAACATAGTGGTGGCACTGGGGATGACCTTCCTCTTCCAACAGTGGTAACCTGTGTAGCCCATCCCAGGTAACTTCACTTCCACAGTGTTGTCAGAACAGCATGAATGGCAAAACTTATGGGAAAATTGATAGCCATTTTTTGACATAACTCTGCTACTAAATGATAATCCTAGCAAACTATGGCCAAATATATTATAGAAAGAGTAATAAACGGACAGTCCCTGCCACTTGAAGCTGATAAAGGTTTTTATTAACATATTACAGCACATGCTGTTTGTGGGTAGGCTGAGACCCAAATTCAAGGATCCTTATAGACTGCTCAGTGAAAAATACAGCTGCTTAAATCCAAATGTGGTCCTACCCACCTCTGACAGCTCTCTACCATGTCAAGGGAAATCTTTAACCCTTATGCATGGCCCAGCATGGAGGGAGTGGGAAGATTAGAATGCTGATTCCTATTCAATTGAAATTGATCACTTCTTGCTCAGTTTTTTGTTGCAATTTGCATCTACTTTGGAGACATTTACCTCTTGTGTAAGTCACCATGGGTGCAGCCTGGGTGCCAAACAGAGGATTGTGGGTGCCACAGCTGGATTTCAGGGTGCAAAACATCAGGTTCTGGAGCATTTCTTCGATCAGCTGAGGGTACAAATGATCTCTGCCCCTTATATGAGCTCAGTGTGTGTCTCCTGAATATACAACTGATAATCTACAAATATGTAAAACTATCCATAGATTATTTCTGTTTTCTTTAAATTTTTTCTTGGAAACTGCCATTAAAGGACTTTTTTTTGTTACGGCAAGAGATGCCTTAGATGAACTGTGCACATCACCAACTTCCACTGTTGTGGTTACAACACTGCACAAGTGAGAGAATTCTTGCAGTTAGAGAGGAACTTATTCTAAACTATTTTTTGGTCAGGCAGGTGGGCTAGGTAGGTCCCTTCTAACTGATGTTTATCCTATCCTATCCTATCCTATCCTATCCTATCCTATCCTATCCTATCCTATCCTATCCTATCCTATCCTATCCTATCCTATCCTATCCTATCCTATCCTATCCTATCCTATCCTATCCTATCCTATCCTATCCTATCCTATCCTATCCTATTCAGGAGCTTTGTGTCTCTCTTGTCCTGAGGAGCCCAGAACCGGACACAGCACTCCAGACGTGCTCACCAGGACTGAGCAGAGGAGCAGGATCACCCCTCTGCACCCACCAACAATGCTCTTCCTAATGTACCCCAGGATACCATTGGCCTTCTTGGCCCCCATGGCACACAGCTGGCTCACAGAGAAGCTTGTTACCCACCAGGACCCTCAGACTCTTCTCTGCAGAGCTGCTCTCCAGCTGGTCAGCCCTCAGGGGAAGGTCATGGACACCTCACGGAAGAACTGTGCAATTAGCTCTGGCTGTGGGTGCTGTCCATCTGTGCAGACACCTCCCCGCATTGCCAGAGTTCTCTGTCTCTGCCTCCTGCACAGAAGCATCACAGATGTGTGTGTTCAACAATGTGTATGTGCCCTGACTTATTACTTTAATCTGAAGCACATCTCCCTAGTCTGGAAATGACTTTTGTGGCTTTGTCAAATATGCTACCAAAGCCAGAACAGCATCCACTCATCTGAGTGACTCACTGAAGGGAGTTTGTTTTGGCAGGATCAGTTTGGAAGGATCCATGCTGAGATTTTATACTCTACTGATTAAAAAATGACAGGTAAACCATTTGCAACATTATCTCCCCGGAGATCTAAATTAGGTTTATTGACCTTTATTCTCTGGGTCTTCATGGGTGAAATGTATGAGGATTGATCTTAATGTCATTACATCACTTCTTTGCTTTTGTGAGTGACTGACAAATCAGTTCTTGTGGTATGAGTTACAGTGGAAGGGAATAGAAATCACAAGAAGAAAAACACTGAGGTGCTGGAGTGAGTCCAGACAGGGGCAAAAGCAGGGGAAGGGTCTGGAGCACAAGTCTGATGAGGAGCAGGTAAGGGAGCTGGGGGTGCTCAGCCTGGAGAAAAGGAGGCTCAGGGGAGACCTTCTTTCTCTACAACATCCTGAAAGGAAAGTGGGGCCAGGTGAGGGTCGGACTCTTCTCTCAGGTAACAACGCATGGGACAAGAGGAAATGTCTTCAATTTGTGCCCAGGGGAGGTTTAGATTGTACGTTAGTGAAAATTTCTTAACAGTGGGGGTTGTCAAGCATTGGAACAGCCTGCCCAGGGAAGTGGTGCAATCACTATCCCTGGAAATGTTTAAAAAATATGTAGCAGTGGTGTTTAGGGACATGGTTGAGTGTTGGACCTGACAGGGTTAGGTAAATGGTTAGACTTGATGATCTTAGAGGTCTTTTCCAACCTTAATGATTCTGTGGTTTCTAGACGCGTTATTCATAGTATAGAACTCTCTTAGGAATTAAGGTCATGGTTCTGCCTATTTCCTTAATGATAACAACACTGGCTTAGCTCTTGAGATATCATTCTTACTTAGACCTGTGCTAATTATTGAAGAGTGCAGTAAGTCATGTTCCAGAACTTCCACTTATGCCCTGACATTGTCTAATTTACCAGTAGACACATACCCAAATGAGAGATCAAGATACCATGGAGAGGAAAAGTGGTGGAGATAAATGAGAAAAAACCTAACCCAAACAACAAGCACTTCGAGTTGTGAAACTGGGCTTTTAGTTTAATGTTCATCTCTCACACTAGAAGAAATGCCGCTGACATGAATGAGTCAGAAATGTGTGCTGAAATTACTCCATGCCAAAGACTCTGGGACTTGAAATCTTAATTATGGCAGCAGCTTCCTTACTAAAAGAGGACTGGAATGTGAAACCATTGTAAGGTGAGACTAAAATAATATTTAGTCCCACTGTTGACTGCACAGAAGAACACCTGCTTCCCAAAGGTCACAGAGTGGGAATTGGATGTCACTTGTGCTAATTATTATTTCCCCCTGAATGAGAGTCTGATGGAAGGTTGCTGTTTTTCTCTAGGAAATCTTCAGTCTCCCCCATGACCTGTTTGTGCTTACGCTGCTGAACATTTGGATTCCCTTCAAGACTTAATGACAATAAAGTCACAAAGTTGGTGGAAGTTTAGTGAGCTTTGTTCTGTGGTAATAAGAAAGAATGAAAATTATGATGAGTTGGTCAGTGAAGACTGAGTAATTTAATGCCTGAGACAGCAAAAGAAGGTAATAAAAAAATAATTTTTGAAAGCACCTCTACTTCTTATTTAAAACAAAGTTCCCAAGTGCAGGAACTACCTGTTATTGGGAATTAAACCCTTTTCTCAGAGTCTTTTTTCATTAGAAGGCAGATTCAGGTGTGCGTATTTATGCTCAGTGCAATCTTTTACTATAAGCAGGATTGTTAATCTAAATGAACTGCGTTGGCTTTGTTTTTGTTTTTTGGGTTTTGTTTTGTGTTTTTTTTCACAACTGTGCATTTTACAGTAGAACATATGTCAGCAAAAGACAGATTCTAAACCAGAATAGTGGAAACTGCTCTTCTCTCCTAATTTCTTTTAAGAACTACATATTTCAAACAATGCTGTTTATCTTCTGGCCCTGTTAACAGTATATTAATTTAAAATGTCCATCAAGTTAAAACTAGTTGCATGACCAAGCATTATCTGTCTATGCTGAGAACATACAAAACATATGGAGACACAGAACTTTAAATAATGCTCATTGGATAACATTTTAAGAAAAGAAAGATGAGAAAAGCTAAAAATTAAATATATCTGGCAACCAAATTTCAATTAAGATCTCTACTGTGTTCTAGACCATTATGGAAATAGAATATAAACATCCTCCAACAGGTTTTTCTAGTGGGAGTCACTGGACTGAAGTTAGTCCTTCTGCATATGTGGGAGAGGCTGGATGGGATCAGTTTTTGTGAAAGAAGTCACTAAGGGGATGGATGTCCAGGAAGGGAAAAACTGGGCCTGTTATTTTATTTCAGTTTTGCCTCAGCAGAAACGAGGTCAATGAACTTGATGAAGCCGTGGGTACATCCAGGAGACTTTGCCAAGGGAGTTGGAAAAAACATCTTCAAACTTTCAAGACTTGGCTGAAAAAGAATTGAAGCACAAAATTAAAAAGTGGGAAATGAAAACCTGCAACGTTTCCTTTCAGAATAATTTCTCATTAACATTTATTTTCTCTGTAATTTTTTCCTCTTTGTTGTGATTTACTCCACAGCAGCATCCAAAACCACATACCCAAAATTCTTAGTTCCCTCAAGGAGATTCATCACTGAACTGAAAGACATTTTGAAGCTTTCTTTCTTTATGCTACAGGCCACAGTGAGAATTTGGTTAATTCCATAACAGAAGATTGAAATTGAACCTTGGACTGTGAGACCCAGCCCATATGTTTTTATTTTCTATTAGAATTTTAAAAACTCAGGTCTGCTACGTGCTCTTATCATGTGTTGCTACTGCCACTTGATCAGTGACTGTTGTTCGAAGGAGGAGCAAGAAGAGATAAAGAAGTCCCCTTCTTCCCTGGCATTTCCCAGATAGAAAGATGAGAATTTTCTCTCCTGGACATGGAAAAACACATATATTGCATCTGGAAATCTGGAGCTCACATTTCTGTCCTACCATTAGCATAAATATGCCTTTGATGTCACTTGCAGACCATGACTTCTTATGATGGAAAGTGTTCATGAGAGTTTCCATATGGAGATTCAGACATCGTCATCTTCAATGAAGGGACCTGGGCCATTGCTGTGCACCAACCACGGTCTAACACTTGCCCACCCTTAGCACAGACTCCTGTTTCTTTGGTTTCACTCCAAAATTCATTCCACCCAGCATACTAAAATGTGATCCTGTAATAGTGATTTTGGCCCTGTATTTAAGCAAATGATTTCAAAAAACTCAATTTGTATAAATTATTTTTTTTTAAAGCATCAACTTCACCCAGGTCACAATTAAAATGTTTAGAACTTACTGCACAATCCATCCTCACAAGCATTAGGGCAATCCCCACAGGGCTCTCCTTCCTTGTAGGGTGTCTTCATGGAACTTAGTAGATTCCCCCTGAAACATCAACATTACCAACATGAGCTATAAAGTCACTATACCATATCTGAGAAGAAAACTTAATTATGAAGATGTTTATGTGTATTAATTTACACTCAGTCTTTCATTATGTGTCAAACAGTTTTTATAGATGTGTTGGGTTTATCTGGAAAGGTTTAGGTAGTGGGTGGGGAAGGGAGGAGGGAGGGAATTTGCAGGAGTGGCTTTTGTGAGAAGACACCAGAAGCTGCCCTTGTTTCAGACCGGGCCAGTGCTGTCCAGCTCCAGGGTGGACCCAACGCTGCTCAAGGATGAGCCCATCAGTGAACTACAGCCCATGCCGGAGCCTGAAGGAGGCTGTGATCCCATGGGAAGCCCATGCTGGAGCAGTCGTGCCACGGTCCAGTCCTGAAGGATTTCACCCCATGGACGGAATCCACACTGGAGCAGTTCAGGAAGAACTGCTGCCTTTGGGAAGGATCTACACTGAAGTTCATGGAGGACTGTCTCCCATGGGAAGGACCCCACACTGGAGCAGGAGAAGAGCTTGAGGAGGAAGGAGCTTCAGGGACAACCCCCCATTCCCACCCCATTATGTTGCTGAGGGGCAGGAGGTAGAGAGTCAGGAGCGAAGCTGAGCTTGGGAAGAAGGGAGATGTGGGTAGAAGGTGTTTTTGGATTTGGTTTTCTTTCTTATTATCCTGCTCTGATTTGATTGGTAATAAATTAATTTCCCGAAGCCAAGTCTGTTTTTCCCATTTTGGGAAGTGATGAAGGATCTCCTCTGCCCTTAGCTTGCCCCATGAACTTTTTGTCATAGTTTTAATTCCCCTGTCCTGTTGAGGAGAAGAGTCGTAGAGGGGTGGGCAGCTGATGGTCTGTCAAGGTAAACCCACCACAAGATAGTACACTGTGAATGTGGAAATTAATTTTAGGTGGTATATGACATCATCACACTCCCTTAAAATTCCTACCAAGGTTTATTTGGTATTAGTCTTATAGGAATTATAGTCTTCACTTACTGTACATACTGATTTGCCTTTCTGAACTGAGATTTCAAGAAGAAAGTGGGAAATATTTATTTCTGATTCACTGTTCTAAAAGTTAAGATTTTTAGGCAAATGGAATTTAATCTCAAAATCAGTGTCGCTTTTATGTCTTATGCTTTTCCTTGTTTAACAACTCTTTTACTATGTTTCTGTCTTTTCATATTCCTAATATTCTCTTCAAACCTGTTCCTCAGCTATAGCTATAGGAGATACATATATAGCTATAGGATATAGCTATATAGGACAGTTGCCCTATTGCAACTGTCACCACCTCCTGACTAATTTTGATAATCTAATAAGAGGTTCCAAAGTCAGAATTAATACGTACATGGGGCAGTACTGGCAGACATAAAAGTATCTATATCTTCTGTTGCTACAGAAAGCGAGACCACATCCAATTTTATAGGAATTGTGCCAAACCATCTGTAGGCATAAGAATAAAAACCACGGAAGAATGAAAAATATACATTTGAAAATCGTTCAAACACAATATGCATTACGGAAATATTTGCAATGAAGTTAAGTCTCTTTATTTGCCCTTTATAGTAATATATGAGCCCCACTTTGCTGAAAAGCTGCTTTCATCCCTGTTCAACCAAAGAATTTGGGCATATAATGATAATTTATCACACACATATATATATAACCACTGAGTTAAAGTGTTTTCAATGTCTAAAAATGTCTAAAAACAATGTATATTTTCATTCAGTGAAAACCCTTGATGTGGGAATCATGATGTAAAATTTTGTCTCCTGTGTTTCATGTAGGTGAACAGAGAAGGGTGTCATTAGCTGCTGTGCAACTGGAAACTCTGAGTCAATGGAACTTTGTAGACTGCAACAAACCTATTTATATTTCCTTGCTGATACTTTAATAACCTTGTTTTCCCAGTGTCTGGCCAATTTTCAGATATTAAACAAACAAATAAATTGTTTCTTCCTGAAGTTTTGAAATACCAGCATCTTTACTCTTTACTCCATACAGACACTTAGCTTGTTATTTTAAGTTTAATTCTGCTACTTTGAAAGATGTCATCTTGTTTTGTCACAATAACTCTCATGTCTCCATTGTACTTATTTCCCTTAACAATGAGAGGGCAACAGCATATTTACATACTTATTTATTCAGACTGAAAATATACATATATGAAATGCATCTACCTGAGTGTAATGGCCAATCGTAACATCTCTTGTGTTTGGTCCAGTTCCATATTTGAAATTTTTCTCCTCATTGTACCAAGTCTGAAGAACATCTGACCATGAGAATGGGGCGCTTGACATGAAGAGATTTTCACCACATAGTACATCTGAAAAGAGAAAGGTCCTGAGGAAGGCATAGAGGACACTCATGTGAGGGGGAAAAAACCACCAAAAAACCAACCAATCAAAAAAAAAAAAAACCCAACCCCAAAACAAAACAGCAAAAGGTGGGATGATTTCCACAGAAATTCTCATCCCAGATGGAATAGAACAATGTTGTTTTTTTCCAGTTCTGTGACATCACCCTTTGTTATTACTGAGGTTGTCCCTTCTCCAGTTTGCAGCATGGCCAGCTTGCTTGGCTGGTACTTTGGTTGTTGACAAACCTTCTGCCTGACTGTGGATAAACATGCTCATGTGCACCACAGGTTCCTGACTCATTTTGCTCTTTGGAAGTCAGCAACCCAGTCATTATTCAGGTCACAGCCCAGTAATCCTGGGAAAATCCCAATAATCCAGAGTTTACTCCTGCTACACAAGAAGGTGTCTGCACTGTCTTGACCTATTGTTTTTATTCATGTCCAACCCTACTGCTCAGGTGTTAGTTCTCATCTGGGGTTCAGCTTAGCAAAAACCAGAGGATTTGGGGCTTTAGGCAAAAAGTATGGACAGGACTGTCCACATAGGAAGAAGTCAGCTAACACCACACTGGGCACTGACAATTGTTGACACAGCATAGCTGTAACTTCAATACCCAATGACTGAAGTGCTAATTTGAACCTTAACAACACTTATAGCTTGCAAGTTGCCAAGGGATTTTAAAACTGTGAGTCTTGTCTTAGTAACTATGCTTAGCACCACCAGCCAGTTTTGGATCTTTACCCTTTGCCCCTTTCTTCCCAGACATTTTGATTCAGCACATGCAAGCTGGTTTCTCTCCTAAACTGAGTCTAGATTCTCTACTTTCGGATGGATATTTAGAGAGAGTATTCTTTATGATTTTCTTTTTTTTCACCTGCTGCAGGAATTGGGATATACCTTTATAAAACTGATGCAACTTGGACGAGAACTGGATTGAATTTTTCTCACTCACTGGACAGATTTATACCTAGAAATTTCCCTTTGTCCCATAACCAGCAAAATAAAAGTGTTATATAAATTGCATCTCAAACCCTAACCCCCCAATAAACAAAACCAAACCTGGTCACAACAGTGTGTAATGTTGTTCAGTTACCCTTGAGTTTCACTTACCAGTTCTCCTCATATTAGAAGGACTGTGACTTAAAGTACATTTACTGGCCCACTTTTGGGCATTCTCTGCAGCCAGAGGACACCATTCCTTAATGAAAGAAGAAAATATTAGTAATTCAGACTCATTAATTACCCCTCATAAAGGAACAACATTTGGAAATCAGATTTCAAAACAGAAAAAAATTCAAATATAAAATCCTTTTTATCTCCTTTTTTGGGCGGTGGAAAGAGGTGGATACGTACTAAGATATTATGCAGCCAAGGAATAGAAACTAATGAAGAATGTATCAAAAAGAAATGAATAATGCAACGGCTCCTTCTTTTCCTTTTCATCCAAAAGAAAGAAACATTATTGTTCATACATCAGAAAATTTTACAGGTTTTTTTTTTTCCCACTTGCCCAGCTTTAAGTTTTTTTTGGTGCTGGCTGTGCTCGATCCTTGTGAAAGGTCTGGAGGATGAATTTGTGACTAAATAAAATAATGTGACCCTGCATACAGTCTTGTGCCTTTCACAGAGTCCACTACTCATTAGAAACAGATTTAAAGCACACAACTTACCATCTTCATCATGTTGCTGGCAGTTGGTTTTACTCCTCTCCTGAGGGCATTATGTCTGTCAACAATCAGCTTCTGCTGATCTGCTCTGCTGGTTGACAGAGCATCGACACCTTCAGGTTCCTAAAAGAAAGAAAATGTTATATTTCTGTTTCATTTGAATGTAACTAAATTCTGTATCCTGTCTAGGAAATATTAAAATGCCAAAATACAAGTATTAACCAAGGAGATGACCCTTATGATGGAGTAGCTTCTGTGGTATGCTTTGTCTCCTAAAGATCTCTAGGGGAGCTTCCATATAAAGCAGCATTTCAGTGGTTCCACAGTGAAGAGCTTAGCAATAACACTGATTCCTGTATTGTGTCTTCCAACCCTCTGTAGAGGACTGGGATATTCTGGAATGCCTTGCGTGCCTGTAGACTCTTAAATTTAGGCAACAGAATCAGACTTATTTACTATTGTTATAATATCTTTTGTGAGGTTTTGAGGAAACAGGATCTAAAAATCAGCTGAAGACATGAATGTGGTTAGAATCCTCTTGTGTGATCCTCTTGTTCAGTATTCTAAACCATGCCTATCAGTATTTTTATTTTATTGAGGGAACCTGTTGTTTAATCCCAGGGTCATCACAGACCTCTTCTGGTGCTTCATCAGCAAGTCCCACTGAACAGAAAATATCTACAGTTTTCATGCCATAGATTTTCTTACAATCCTGCCGTAACTGGTAGCATTTCTCACACTTTTCATGTATTCTCTAATTAAGAAACAGCCATGTGAAGAACTCAGCCTCTTCTTTACATCCACTCTCAAACAGTCTTCTAGACTGCAGCATGGAGAGCAGAAATTGAATAATTAGAGGGGAAAGTAGTCAAGCCTTAAGTCACAATGATTCTGAAGCAGAAGAAGCAAACTGTAAACTTCAGTCTAAGTATGGGTTGGGAGGAACCACTCTGTGTGCATTCAGTATGTTAATTTAGTTGATTGAGGGAAATCAGGGATGTGTGTTGAGAGGATGAATCTGGGAGCAAAGGGAGAAGCACATAACTCAGGATCTGTAGGATGAGAAAGGGAGTAGATAAGTGCTGTCTGTAAACCTGTGGGAAATGAACGGGAAAAGGGCTGGGTTTTTGGGAGAACCAGATTCCTGGATCTGTGTGTCGAAAAGTCTGGAAAATATAGTTCTCTCTGACCCAGTACATAAGTAACACTGAATATTTGGATGGTTTATTGTGAAAGTGTGGGTCCAGTTGACTGCTTTGAAATGAAGCAGACTTCAAGGATAAACGCTTTCGAGATCCTGGATATCTAATCAGACTCTTTTTGCCTATGATTAGAGTACAAGGAAAAGCTATGTTGAGCCAGAACACAAGTGCCTCAGGGCCTACCCAAATTTTCTGAATACAGTGTGTGGATCTTACCTGTGCAGTGGATGGAGGCAGCACAGCTGTGAGACACAGGAACATCACAGGCAGAATCATCTCTGGAAAGGGGAGAATGAAGAATTAATTTATTTTTTATATAGCTTTCATTTCTCTGAATACATAATGCATCTTCTCCAAAGTTTTTCCTGGCTTTTGCCCAAGCAGCAAGGTAATGTGACTTTTTTATTTTTCTGCTCTCCCTTGCCCATTTTCAGAAGTAAAATAATAAAATAATTCCCCCTCTTCGTTTCCAAATTTTTATGAATCAATTTCTTTGTCCATTTTATACTTCCTGCTGTAATCCTGGCTGAATGCCTCCACCTGAATTCACAGGTATTTGTGCATCCCTTTCTGTAAGAAGCCTGCTGCTCATTGCCAGACTGTGGAATGGGATGGGATGCTGCTTTTAGCTTGTTTCTATGTCTATGTTAGCCTGAAAATTCCCCTACTCCCATTGCCTGCTTTAACTGGGGTGCATTGGTTGAAATGGGAATAAGAACTGAGTCCATGTGAGGACCTTTGCACTCAGGTGTTCGAGTCAGGATTCAAACCCCTGACTTAATGACCAGCACTGAAGCCTTGCACTGAACTGGGGCAGAGCTGGATGGGCCAGAAATGGACCAGGGAAAGACCTGTTTCAGAAAGATTTTTTTGTTTTTATCTGCTTTAAGACAACTCTTGATGATATTACAGGTCATGCAGAATGACAACAGAAATTAAAGCCTTCTCCAATGATGTGATTCTTGGGGCTGTTCTGTGCAGGGCCAGGAATTGGACTTTGGAATTGCTGGATGACCCTTGTGGGTCCCTTTCAACTCAGGATGTTCTACAAATATGTGATTCTAATTGAAGAAGCATCCACCAGAACGTGGACTCCAAGACTTGACTTGCTTAGGAGGCTCAAAGCACCTCCCCACCCCACTGCAGGGACCCAGGAGGTCACTGCAAAGTTCAGGTATCTGCAATCAGTCATCCCAGTTACATTCAGCTTGTTTCTGCTGAGCTACCTTACCTTTTGGCTTTTTCCCAGCCTCCCACCCAAGGGCATTTATGGGCATGTTATCATAGAGATGTATTATTGGCCTAACTTGTTTAGTTTTGAGGGGCTGCTGGTTTTGGTTTCGAATTATTCTTGGGGAAAGGCCAATTTCCATGTTCAGCAAAGCCCCTTTCCCGTGAGGTAACCTGTTTATACAAAACACAGAGTGGCCTGGAGAGCACTGGTATTTGTGGGGAACATGTGGTTGAGAAAAACTACCCTTTTCCAACTGGTACAGCAAGGTTCCTGTTCCTCATCTTGTTCCTCAGCAAGGTCCTTGTTCCTCACCACCGTCCTTACCTTGCACTGGAGGTGACCCACAGCCCCCAGCCTGTAGACAGAGATGTTGCTCCAGCTCTGCTAAGCAGCAAAGCCCTTTGAAATGGACTCTGACTACGGGCAGCTGCAGCTCAGAGGCCAAAAATCTGGCCAGACTGGCCACATCTGTTCAATTAAACCTTCACAGCCTCCAAAATAAAGTGATTTATTCCAAACACTTGTATTTGAGAAAAAAATCTAGTTGTTCCAGGGGGAAATCTGCTGCTACTTAACAATATAAATAATTGATTTCCTGTTCTTGGTATTGCTTTATGTCACTTGTTTTTAATTCTGACATCACCTGTGCCTCCTTGAAGTCCTTTAGGATCACAGAGTTGTTTTCTTATTAAATTTTCTAACACATTTTTCCCAGAGCCATTCTAAAACTTCACAATGTAACTGACGTAAGTGTTTAGCAACAAAGGATTATACTCCCATATTAAGGAAAAAATAATTCTTTTAACTTAATTTCTAACTAGAAACTAAATGGAGGTGGGGGTTATTTTTAGCTGTGCTCAAGTTACAAGCAAAAATACGGTTTTTGAGTGCAAAATATGATGATATGCAAATAGGAAACAACCCTTTTTGCACGTAAAACACATTTTAAAGGAAAAAACAGGTCTTCACTGAAATTCTGAAGCTTTTTGTTTTGTAAAGAATCTAACTTAGAGACATGGGCGAAGTATTGATTCACTGTAATATTTTATATGAATTAACTTGCAGTTAAATACAATTGGTAATTTAATACACGATATAAGTTTCAAAATGCCATTGGAATGCTTTTTAAGACCCAGTGGGTTTCCTGCTCCAAGATATTAACATACTTTTGGCAATCCCACTGATTTCAACCAAATGCTTACAGTTTATGAGATGTAAATTTAATTGCTCTGCATTAATTTCTAGGCACCAGTCCTAAAATCAGTCTCTCTCTCCCCCTCCCCTGTTCCCCCTCAATCAAACATAAATCAGGACATGTGCCAAGTTTTACTGACTTTCCTGCAAATCCATCTGTATACCAGGATCTGCCACTGAAAGATGGTGCTTTAGCATCCCTAGTTTGTATCAACTTGGCAAACTTGTGTGAATATGTTTTTCCCATCTCTCCTTCTAAAAAAAAGAAAAAAAAAGAAAAAAAAGGTGTATCCTAAATTATTCATTGAATTGAATATCCATTACAAGCGAATGTCACCATTATTTGTTTCATATCCTTGAAGAACACCTGAAATGGAATAAAGTCTCTGGCATTCCACTTGTACAGCATTAGTGCACAAAGTCCTGCTTAGCAGCCACCTTGCAGAAGAGGAGTAAATTAAACAAGGTGATAATTTCCCCACTCTGAAAATAGGTGGTGATAGTAACATATACCAATAGAATATACTGGGCTGAATATATATTCCATTCAATGTCTTTGACTGTCTCTCTGTCCCTTTCTCTGTGTACAAATCATCCCCTGAGGTGCTGCTTTCTTGCATACAGGTGTCTTTTCAGCTATCATTTTTTGATTGTTCATGAATTTTCTCCCCCTTCTTCCCAGCTTGGGTTATACCATTGCCTACGTAATCCTTATTTTTCACAGCATAAAATCCTCTTTCTGTGACCCTTCTAAATTGTTCAAGAAGTCTTCTGACAATAGGTTGCATTTTAACACATGAAAAAAAATCACAATACTTTAAGCCAACAACTCAATGTAACTCCTACCTTTTGTTTCCAGGAAGATCAGAAATTTCTTCTGTCTTCCTTCAGGTAGTTGTGGAAGTGACCAGACTTCTTCACTGGAGGGTGATTTATAGCTCTTCTGTTTCCTGATAGGACAAGGTGACTCAACGTCACAGGTATCACAAAATTCAAGTAGTGACCAGATAGAACAGTGTATATTTCAAGTGCAAATTCATTCAAAAAGGAGGTTGTTTACTTTTGTTCCATTTTAATTTCCTTTTACTTCTTGTGCTGGAAGGAATGGAATACTCTGAAATGAGTTTTGGATGTATTAGTCCTTCTTTGTGAAATATGAAGTCAAAGGGAACACTGGGTACAAAACTCTCTGCTAATCATTGACACATCCACTTGTAGTAACACTTGATCCTAATCTCCAGCAATGCCAATAAACTCAGCCGGCTGCTGAGGTGCCTCCACATTGGCATTGTTGTAACCAAGATGGAATTCTGACTATTGATTTTTCCACAGGGGTTTAAAAAGTCTTGGGCCAAGTTCCTGTTCATGCCATGGCTTCTTTACATCCATCCTACAATGTAAAAGTGAAAAAAGGAGACAAGGACACTTCTGTAATTTATACTTTCATCCAGCATTGGATAAAGGTTAAAAGATTACTGTGTGCACTAACATTAAAACACATATTTCTTTTGGCATGTCTGAGTACAAGGGGTGAGATGAGAAAGGGTGGAAACATTGCCAGGTCAGAAGGGATTTGTCTGCACATTGACTCTTTCTGTCCGCATTCAGTCTCAAATAATTGCTGACCAGAGCAGTTGCCATTACCTGCTTTTACAACAAATGCTGGTTTTCTATTTAAATTCAGGTCCTCCCTCTTTGTAGCCACTCAACTCCCACCCTAGTCCCTTGTGAAGCCTTCAGAATGGGCCTTTGCTTTTCAACACCTGGGAAACATGGGAACCTCTGCCGGATGAAATGGCAATGGTGTGATTTGTTGGTTTGTAATTACATGGAGAGGAACACACCTTCAACAAGTTTGGGGTTCACACCAAACTGCAGGGAGCAGTCTGTATACTGGATAATAAGGCTGTCATTCAGGTGAATCTCCAAAAGCTGAAGAAGTGATTTGATGGAAAAGATCTTAAAATAAACAGTTTGGAGAGACCAATTGTCCAGGGAGCAGCTGTAGTAAAAACACCTAGGGATTGGATTTGTTGATCATAGAATGATTTGAGTTGTAAAGGATCTTAAAGAACATCTAGTTCCAAAGCCCCTGCCATGAGCAGGGATTATTTTAGAGGTCTTTTCCATTCTAAATGCTTCTGTGACTCCAGGCTAAGTTGCATATGAGTCATCTCCTTGCCACAGTGAGGGCCTAACCACATACTGCACTGCTTTAGTCAACACGTAGTGTAAGTACTGAAAATAGTGATTATACCCATCTTTTCAGCAATTCTGAAACTGTGTCAGGACTACTGTGTCAGGTTTGGAGTCCCCAGTGCAAGAAAGACCTTAACAAACTGGAGAAAAGCCAGCAAACAGCCACTACATTGGGAAGGTAAAAGGCAGAGTTTGACTCTTAAAACACAGACATGACGTTGAACATGGGCCAGATGAGCTTCAGAAATCCTGCACAACCAAAACTGTTCTAAGGTTGTGTGATTTTTATATTGCTTACCTTGGAAAGGCACAAAATAAAGTTGGTCCTATTTTACTTGTTGACAGATATGACAGTTCAATTAATTACAGTCGGAAGCTTTAATTGCTATATGAGAAAACTTGTGTTAGTAGCACTATTTTTATAGCCATTACTAATGAAAAGGTTGTATGCAGGTGATCAGTGAACAATGGATTGTAAGGTAAAGACTATATCCTACTATGCTTGTCATACATCTCTCTGCCTAATAGACACTGAAACCTTGTGAATCAACCCCCCATTCAAGTGTAAGAGCTGTTTGTAAACCCAAGTGAATGAGTCAGAACAGCATCCTATCCCATAATAGCATTTCTGTGAATAGACATTCTGTCCTGACACATCATAAATTGTTCCTACGGTTTGTTTTCACAGAATCACAAAAGGTTGGAAGGGACCTGAAAGATCACCTGGTCCAACCTTACCTAGGAACGGGATCATTGCCTAGTTCAGTCTTCCTTTTCAAACACAGTCACTTAGGACAGTCTGCTCAGTGCTAAGTCCAGTTGGGTTTTGAATGTCTCCAAAATGGAGGCTCCACAACCTCTCTGGGTAAGCTGTTCCAGTGTTTGATCATCCTCACCATATAGAAGTTTTTTGTCAAGTTCAGTCCTTAAGTGGTGGGTGACCTTCAGCTTCATCTTACTTAGGGACCAACCTTGGGTGAAGCGGCTGTTCACTGAATAAAGCAGACACACGAATTAGAGATGTCAAAACATTTGAGAGAGATATTTCACCTTCACAACCACACAATCCCCTTCTGTTCATCAATCCTGCATTATAAATGGGGTGAGCTGTCTTATTTTCTGTTCACTGCAAACTGAAAGACCAAAAGCTCATCTGGAGTTTCATACCTGTTACACAAATAGAACAGTCAATAAAGGTATTGTTCTTAAAGACCTTCCTGGCAGTTTTCCCACTGGTATTTGAGGTATAACCAGCCACATTGTCTTCTCATGTTCCATATGATGAAAATTTTCTCATTTATTTGACTATATAAATTTTTTATTAACCTGAACAAGATTGAGCTCTTTTCTATGTATCTGCATTTATCTCATGGAAATAATTGCTTTGTGAAAAGTGCAACCTCAGATCGCAAGCTCGATAAATACTTGGAGTCCATTACAGGGATTCCAAACTATATTAATAATCCCAAGAGAAACTTAATGCCTCGGCTTTTATTTCTACCTCACTTCTGTGCTTCCCAGGGCTTTAATTTTACAAATAAACTGATGGAAACATTGTGACATTAAGCAAAGCCTTTGGAAAACAGCAGCCTGGAGGCTCCACTGTGTGTCTCTAGGAACAGAATGATTGCCAAGTCAACCACTGAAGCATAGTGCTTCCACCCTAAAGGTGATGCTGGTTCTTTCAAGAGTCAATGACTCCTGCTTCCTTCTCCATCATCCCCACCTTCTACTGAGGGCACAAAACCCAGGCCCTTCTGTAGCTCTTCCCAGAGCCAGTAACTCTAAGAAAGCATGACTTTGAAGATTATTTTTTCCGTAATTTCAGACTTCTGCCATAGCAAATGCATTTAGCAACAGTGCATTTATTTAGGATTCCGTTTCAAGGATCTGCTTGACTAGGAAGTCACAAGAGAAATGCAGCTAAAAATGAAATTAAATTTGCATAATTTATCTGAAAGAAGTGTTTCTGTGTTTAGGGTGAGATGTTGTTTGCCACTATTTTAGCAGTATAGCAGGGTTGGATAACAACATCCTTATACCATAGCAGGCTTTTCTATAAGGGCTCATTTAGATCTCTGGTGCAGTTCATTCCCAGCATGCCTGCTGTTATCAATTCTGATTTACAAAGGTCAAGAAGAAAATGCTAGATGTCATGGAAGGGAACGTGTGCGATAAGCATTTTGTGCCTGGAAGAAAATGATAGAACACAAGCATTCTGTGGATTTTTATAAGTGTCTGATATATATTTCATACCCTTTGTTGAACAGGGATCATTGAAGGAAGGAGTACGTCTATGGCAAAGTTCCAAAATTCAGTTTCATCATTGATTGCTGCTCTGGACTAGTGGAGCAGTCATTTCTCTTCCTCCCAATGGGATTTTTAAGGTACAGCTTAGTCTTTATTCTCTGAGGGGGTCTAAAGCAAGAGTCCCTTACAGAAACAGCAGTGTCTTGTGCTTAGACTACTAATGTGCTTTATAAAGAAAGTAGACTCAGATTTAAAAATGTACTCCATTAAGGAAAATTGTGTTGGCAAACTGTATTTCTCTTTTTCTCTATCTCTGTTCATTTATCTATGATTCAGACTAGAGAATAAAATCTACTGGGCAAGTAGAGTTGTGTTCACAGCGTAAATTCATTTCGGTACAGCATCTGTGGTTCCCCAGGCACTGCACATCAGAACAAACCTTCAGGTCTGAAGGCTGACACAGGACAGTTTGGTGGGGCGTTCAGTCATTATTTCACTGGCTGTGTGGGTGCACATTTTATCACACGAAAGGACCCGACAACTGAGGTGTCACTGAAGTGTCCACTCAAACATCAATACCAATATCTTATTTATTCTTTGCTGTATCGTTCATGAATGTATATGGGAAAGAAAGGCCTCCAAGAGCCAAAAAAGCTCCTGTGAACCTTTTTAACCTCTCTATGAATACACTTATGTCTTCCTTCATGGCAGTGCAAAATTACACCTTGTGGCCTGTCACAGAAAAGGAAAAACCCAAAACCTTTCTGAACTGCCTCCCACAAAAAGGCCTTTTCTTATTTCCATGCACAGAAAATGTTCTAGGACAAATTTTCTAGTCAGAGAGCTTAATAATTATTTACTTCCACTTTTATTGAGAAACATCAAAATATTTAGGAGTAATTTCCATTTCTTCCACACTTTAAAACCACATCCTGCTGTCAATACCAGGACATGATTCCAAATGGCTTCTGAAGTAAAATTGTCTCCATCATCACACTAAACCCTATGCATGTAAAGATAATAAAAGCTGAACATTTTTTGTCAGATATTCTATGTTAATAGCTATACACAGTACAAGAAACTTTATCAGCCTACACATCTATAGAACTGCTGTGTTAAAATGAAGTTGTGATTACAGTATAAAAAAGAATTATAGATAATTCTACCAAATTGTGCATTTTTATTCTTTTAAAGAAGTAGGTATTTGGTGTCTACACAACATTATAGCTGTGGCCACCTCCTGCATTAGGAGCTTATATAGTCACATTCCCTTTGAATTCACTTAAAAGCAAAGTTTACCAGCAAAGATGATGAGAAGTTCTGAAGAAAAGAATATTTTGAAGACCATTCAGACCACATTCTGCAAGTCATGCATGTACCTGAAATGGAAATAATTTAAATAACCACAAACATCCATATTTGAGCAAGACTCCTTTATAGACTTCAGAAATTAACAGGCATCTTTGGGATGTTTCATCTAATCTCAAAGTTGACATCTAAACAAAATCGTATGTTGTCCTAGAAGTACCTGTTCTTCTTATGATTATTGAATGGTCATATTAAAGTTTGACATATTTTTAATTCTGTATTTTAATTATTTTTTAACTAATTAATCAAAAGCATGCTAAAAGTTTTTCTTGTTAGGCTAAACATGTGTTGCAGAAGCTGAGGGAATTTGGTGAAGGAAGGGAATAGCATATTCAAAGCTGGTGAACATCCTTGAAAATTAATTCTTTTCTTCTCTTCACAGAGAAATTCTGTAACTTCTCTCTGGTTTATGTGCAATTTCCCCTGGTTTCTCATGCTGGGGAAAGACACACTTTTGGACACAGACTGAGAAAAGGTAGAATTCGGTGAGATTCAGAGCAAAGGGAAGAGAATGCCAAAAGCTAAATTGTGGAAGAGAAAGTGAACTTTGGTTTTAGATGAAAGCTGGATTTGTGGAGATTAACAAGAGCTTTTTAGTGCTCATCAGAAAGAAAATAAGAAGGACAAGACAAGTGGAAGGTAAGTGAAAAAGTTCAGTATCGTCAGGAGGAAACTCTGATTGTTATCTCTCTGGCAAGACCCCCCAAGGATTCTAAAAATTTCAGTAGTAAAGATATTTCTGGACATAGTTGATAACCATCAATGAGTGTGTCCACCCAAGTTATCTCAGAAAAGGGGCAGTAAGTTAGTTACAGGATGAGATAGAAGGAAACGAGAGGGAAAGAGTGGTTTGTCAAATGCAGGCAGGTTGTGTCTCAGTCACAAATGGAACTCAACTTCTGTACACAAGGCCAGACCTTCCTTTTACCTACTCTTAAAACAAATGTCATTAGAGGAATGTGTGTGATGCAGATCTTAACCCGTATGCTGTACATCCACTGGCAGGGTCTGAGCATCCTCTCTGGATATGGCCTCAATATTAAGTGTAATGAAAGATGAAGAAGCTTGGATTGTTTGCCAAAATCATAGAATTACAGAATTGCTAAGGTTGGACAAGACATCTAAGATCATCAAGTCTAACCACTATCCCAGCACTGCCAAACCAACCCCTAACCCATGTCCCTCAGTGCTACATCTACACATCTTTTAAATCCCTCCAGGGATGGGGACTGCACCACTACCCTGGGCAGCCTGTTCCAATGCCTGACAGCCCTTTCAGTGCAGGAAGTTTTTCTCTAATATCCAATTTAATGTCCCTGGGCACATCTTGAGCCCATGTGCTCTTGTCCTGTTGCTTGCAACTTGGGATAAGAGACTACCCCCAGCTGGCTGGAAAGGAAGGAACAAATGTCTTCATTCCCAGAGCCATGTGCACTGCCTGGGAAGGAGGGTTATGTGCCTTGGATTACACACCATACTGCACTGTGCTGCTCTGTGCCATCACTGGCTGACACTCGCTGCTCTGTGATATTTGGGTGACAACTTGCAAGGTGGGTTCTCCAAATGCTCAGGAAAGTTGGAAGTGCAGACATGTAGGAGAGGATTTTGTTGCTGAAACAGGGACGTCTGGTGCCAATTTTGCTGTAGCATATTTGAGACATATGCACGGTACTAACAGGTATCACACAGCCCTTGTCGGAGACTCCCCTTCTGGAGTGTCAGATGGAGCCTAGGTAGGACACTCTGCCACACTTAAAATAGCACTAAATGTCTATATTTAGGCAAATAAATCACATCCTTATTGCTTCACACATAATTAGTCAACTTGCCTGGCCTCAGCTATGCTTCCAAACTCTGGGGATTTACCAGAGATTGTCTGTCAGTGGCTTCCTTTTTGTGTTTGAGTATGTCCAGGGACTCCTTGTCCTGGTGTTTTTGCCTGACTTCCTCTTTGTTGGCATGCATGACACTAAATACCAAAGTCTGGGCAGCAGAGGTTAGTCCATTGTCTGATTCAACCACTTTCCTCCAAATGCTGGTTTCATTTACCTCAGCTTCAGGGCCTGGCACTGCCTTGAGATTCTGTAAAATAGAGTCCCTTAATACCAGCTACTGGTTCAGAAAGTCTGAGCTTCCATGGATGTTTTGTCATATCTGGGTGGCTGTCTCAGATATGTCAGGGTATCTTAGATGGCCTAAGCTCAGGGAGAGAAATGGACAATCTGTTCTCTAAATTGTAGCAATTCAGTCCACCTCAAGACTCAATGAAGATAAATTGTAGACACTTCTTTCAAATTTATATTTGACATGCCTTCTCCCAATCTTAGAAAAGGCTGAACCACCCACTTCATGTTCCTATATCTCTCCAGTGACCAGGAGTGAGCCTATGGCAGGATTCAAGGTCACACACCTAATTGTAGGTGCCTACACTTGACCAGTATGTCCTGACTCTTGCAATGCCTGGCCATAAAATTCAGTTGTCTACAGTCATTCAGGCTTTGAATATTAGAGATAATCATGTGGGCCATGTTGTTTGTTTAGATTTCAAGATTACACTAAAAGAGCCCTGCATCCCAATGTATTTAAAATATCTCTCTCAGAGTCAAAAATAAATCAAGGGGTTTCTTGTGTCATTTATGTATTCCAGCCTAGATGCTTAGTTTGGTGAGATCTTGAACAAAGAGAGCTTTTTAGGACCTAATCTCAGACTGGATCCAGATGGGATGCTTCCTTTGCTTTTCCTGAATACTGCCTTGTGTGCACAGGAAGGATTCAGATGGTGCTGCAGGAGAAGACAACATTCTTTTGTTATGGCACAGGATCCAGAGAGGATATTTCACTTGAAGCACATTGGATAAACACTGACTTCACTGCAATGATCCTTAAACTAATACAGTAGGGTCACAGCATCCTGAGAGCATGATCCAGGTTGGATGGAGCTCTGATCAAGCTGGGCGAGTGGAAGGTGTCTCTGTTCAGAGGCTTGGAAATAATGGTCTTTAGAGTCCCTTCCATTCTGTATTCTATATTCTGTGATTAATGGAAACACCTTTCAAAGTGAAGATGTACTCCAGAAAATACTGCCGCAGATGAGTTCTGGGGATGGAATGAAGAAACAACAAACCCTACACTTGGAGTTTAGATCTTCTGTGCTTAATTTTAATAAAAGAAAACAAACAAAAAAAGGTGCTCTAGGATGACCCAGCTTGAGCAAGGAGTTGGACCAGATGACACACTGTGGTCCTTTCCAATGTGGTCTTGACCCATTCTGTGATCCCATGATCCTATGAAAACCCTAAAACATGCCTTCTTTGTTTGTAACATCTCAGACTTATATAGAAGCACTTTCTCCCTTGTGATAATTTTTGTTGGTTTTTTTTTTTTTTTTGATGTGTGTGTGTGTGGGTTTTTTTTGGTGTGTTTTATTGTTGTTTTCATGCTCGGACATGAGCAGTAGTCAGTGATGGCTGTTCGTGTGTGTGTGTGTGCGTGTGTGTGTGTGTGTGTTTGTGAGCACAATGCCATATTTGAAGTCTTTCACCTCATGCCTGTCTGACAGCTGACCAAGTACTGAAAGTGTCTGTCACAGACAGATTTTCACTGCAGTTCACAGCTAACATAACAGAGGGAGAGGGGAGGGGAAAGACAGTTCACAAAATGTATGAGGAAACGTGTCGGGAAGATTCAGGGATCTCTGCACAGACAGAGTGTCTTTTGTCTCTCGGGCAGAATGACTCCCTGGCTCAAAGCCCACCATGAAGCAAATAACAGAGCAGATTCATTATGCCCTAATGTTGCTACATAGCAGTATATCTGGAAATTAAATTATAGACAAAGGTGGGCTCTTTATCTATTAATTTTTTTGTAATCTCAAGCAGTTGCCGTTGTCTCACCATTCAGTAGCTTCTTTGTATTCACTGGATCTGCACACGCAGCCCAAAATTACCTTACTCAAAATAAGCTACAGATGCATTGAAAATGTTTTTTTCATATTAGTTTTCACTCTATTTCTAAAAGAACAGGGGTTTATTATTGAACAGTTATGTAAAACAGGTGGTATTTTACTTTTTTATATCAAAGAACAACATAATTATATTCAGGTATGAATGGTGAGACAATTATTTAACAAAGTTTTCATATGTTGAAGTCTGATGTCTGCTCTAAGATAATCATATAGATGTCCTCTAGTGATTAGACTGAAAAAGACATCAGTGGAACAGGATTTAACCCCCTTGGACAACTAAAGACCATCTGTATTGCATCCTGGAAATGCTTTCACTGCTCCATTGATTGCAGAGATCTTGAGCACAGATGTCTGTCTTACAAAGCACTGAAGTAAAACATCTTAATTTCTCCTGAACACCGAAATTTTTGACTTTTCAATGAACATTTTTTTTCTACTTAGGTTTTTTTGCCCTTTTTATTTAGTTTTTTTTTTAATAAAACCAGATGCAACTGTACTTAAAAAAAAAATAAAATAAAAAATTAATTCCTGAGCAATTAACTAAAGCTTGAACAAGGTTCTGTAAGAATCTGTAAATAAGGAAATAAATCACCCCATCTCCATATGAAATAGTCACACAAACTATTTTTATAGTTATTTACAGGTAGAATGAAACACTCACCATTTTGTTAATCATTGTTTGCACCCATTTCCATGCCAGTCCTGCCAGGACTGACACATACCCTATTTTCTTCTGAGGTTCTTGACACTTTCTTCTGCACTTTAGTGGTTGCACAACCTTATGTCATTCAGCTTCTATGTAATAGTGACTTATTTTTGGAAGCAATGGCTCTGCTCAGAAACAGCTTATTGTTTCAGTAGGATAGATCTCCATGAGCTTTGATATGTCAACAGGAACTCACTTGGTGTTACAGCTCTTCCAGACGACTCTTCCAGATGACTCTTCCAGATGACTGATTTCTTAAATACTCAGCAAATTCTTAGCAATTGTCATTAATTCTGCATTGATTCCAACACCACCTGGGGGTCTTGCAGGTATCCAGGTTGCTCATAAAGATCCTGCTGGCACCACAAGTGGAACCTGGAAAGAAGAGTCTGGTGAAAGCATCAGTAATTCTTGGTAGACTTGTGGTGTATATGCTAACTCCATTCATGGCATTTTTTGCTTTTCAGGCAGCTAGTTTGGGTTTAGAAGCACAGAGTTTTCCTAATGTGCAAAATGAACAACAATTTTCATCTCTTGAATTTGCACATTAAGCCCAGAAGAAAAACAAAACACATACAGAGAGTAAAAACAGAGATATGAACTTAAATGCTGCCAAGTAGTCCATGAAGATGTCTGGGTGCAAGAGTTAATGACATAAGAGGAGATGCTGAAAGAGCTGCATTTGTTCATCTTGGAAAAGAGAAGGACAGGGAGAAATATGTAATTTATATTTCAGTAGGGTCTATAGAGAACACAAACACAGATTCTTCGCAGTGGCATGCAGAAGAAAACCCAAGGGAAAGGGTATGGCTTGTAAATAGAGGTGGGACAAAGAAGTGTGGTGAAAAAAAGTCCCATATCATGGTTTACATACTGTGTAAAGCTTACGAGAAAGGAAAATGAGACCTTCATCAGCACCAACGCTGTGGAAGACAGTAGTTTCCCATGCTGATAAAGGAAATAGTAACAACACAAATACCTTCCTCATGTGTCCTGAGGGAACCAGAACACAACAATCATAAAGATCTTGGGGGTTAATATGAATGATTTGGGTCATTCTGACTTTTTCCCTTCCCTCCCTCTCTCTCCTGACTGTCTTGAGGAGGGGTGGATTATTTTGATTCTCTTGCAGTCTAGAGATGTTCACAGAGGATGAGAGTACCTGCTTTCCTTTTTTGTTTGGATTTTTTGTTTGTTTGTTTGTTTTGAACTTTATCTGCTTGAATAACTCCTGCATTTCTCCTCAACACTTTCTGCTCTCCATGTTTCTGACTTGATATTGCCAGTCTAAAACAGCTTTAGTTACCCAGGATAACCTATTTGGTGGTGCCTGTTGGGGGCACACATATGGTCCATGATGGAAACCTCAGGTTTACGTCCCTGAAAATTTCCATACCCAGCTAGCTGCTCAAGCTGTCCCCACCCCTGTTCTGTGCAAATGTGTGCCCTAAATCTTGTCATTTCCAGATCGATGGAGCAACTGGCTTACTGAAAATCCCCTTCTGCCAGTTGTTAAACTGTGCAGCTGACTTAAAACAGGTTGATTTTCTGGGGACTACTCGAACCTTGATGTTAAATATTCCTTGCTGAGCAGGTTCACATCAACTATGACTGTAGGCAATTAATATGGATTTCCCAAATGACAGTCATTTTCTCTTGGTAATTTCCTTTTTTTCCCCCTTTTTGTTTTAGGAATAATTTCACATGGGCAGACTATGACAGGTTGCTATTGTGAATCTGCTGCAATGCTTCTAGGTATCCATAATATTGTTTGGATTGCTAAGTGCTGTGAGGGGAAAATATCAAAGCTCAGGGATTATGCTCTGCCGAAGCTGATTAAACAATTCCTCCAGTTTGCAAAGTTATGACAAATGAAAACCTCTTACTCACAAAACCAAGTTATCCAGGTTGTCTGTTAATGAAACAGATGCTACTTTGCTGAAATGCCAGGCTTCCTTTTTTTCCCCCTGTTCTTCTAATCCTTGAATTTCTGGCTGAGGAAAAGTTAGGAGTGTGTTCCTGCATAACATTTACCTATATGGTACAAAAATTCCTTAATTTGCCTCTTCCCAAATTAAAATGTGTCTCATTTAGTGAGGGAATTATAAATGGATGACATTGGACTTGCTAACAACCATTTGTGCTTCTAAGAAGGATGGGGAAAAGGGCAGTGTGAGAGAACGCTGAAGGGAAAAGGCAAAGAAAGGACTCCATCTCCAGCTCTGGCTCAACCACAGTCATCTCATCCACCATCCAAGGGCCTGGTTTCTGCCCTCTCCCTTCTTCAAGTTTTACCAACTGCTCATTTAATTCATAAAGTTGTGACCTGCCAAGGTAACCAGTATAATGTCTGCACCCACTCCACTGGTATCAGCTCATTAGATGCTGCTTTTGTAACAGGGGGGTGAATCCACAGGCTCTGTCACACTGGGGCTTTGGAAGCCATTGAATTCCCAGGAATGTTATTTCCCACTTACCACTTTTATTCTTTAAAGAGATATAAACGCACACGCCTTCTGAATGTAAAAGGCCATAACAGTTAATTCCCTCTCGGTTGACATGCCAGGTAGTTCATTATGTACTGGACATGAACACATCTTGTAATACAAACATTTAAGGAAACCAGGCAAGTCTAACTGCCTTGCCTGGACCTGGAATGGATCGGCCAACTTAACATTACTAAAGCCACATCAAATCTCCACAAGAGTTCCTGTCACCTCTTCACTTACTGCTTTGTCTGTCCTTGCAAATATGAGGACAATTTCTACAGGGGATTCTTTTTTTGGGGTGAGGTGTGTAAGTAAAGCTCATTAGATACCCTCTGAAATTTTGAAGTGATGTAGAATGGAACAAGACCTTTTCTTCATATCTTTCCAAAGAAAAGAGGAGCCTTGCTCCCTGGTGCTGTAGCTGCTACATAAAGGGAGAAGCTAATGCCTAGTGTCTATCTAATTTCCAGACAGCTGAATTCCAGCTTCCATAAGGTTCTAGGATTGGCAGAGAAATGCTGGTCTCACTCCTTTCCACAGGCTTCTCTGCTGTAGGGAGAACTTAACCACAGCATAACTCACGGGGTTCTGAAACTGGGTGTGCTTAGCAGTATGTTGCTGTTGGAAAGTAATAAAAGTCTGGCATAGCAAAAGTTTTTTTCTCCCAATGTAGGATAATTTTTGTAGTTCAAAGAATACCTGGGATTGATTTCCCATGACTGTCCTGGATGTTGCTGGTCCATTAAACACAAAGGTTGGGTTTCACCAAACTAGTCCTGGATTGAAGATGATCAAGAGATGTGTCTGATGGCACGTAGGGATTTCCAACCACAGGAAAAATATTAATGATGCACAGTATGAGATTTTGATTGCCTTTGTCAGGGAAAATTTATTAAACCATTCAGACATCCCTAGAATTAAAGAGCATGACATGCAAATGAGACAGAGCAAGTGCTTCAAAGTAGCATTTTGGACACATCTCAATTATTTTTATCAACATTAAGCTGATCATTCTTGCATGCCTGTATGTCCCTTACACATTTTGACCTCATTTTCATTTATACCAAAGCTTCTTTGGTCTGCTGTGACAACCCAATGGGAAATTCAAATATGAGCAATTGTATTGCTGCTATCCTCTCTTCACTATTTACAGTGCCAAAATAATACTCATATACTTGAAGACTTTGTGTATATGAGGGTATGACTTTGTACTTTTATCTGACTTATATTTTGGTTTTTTTAGAATGAAACATTTTAAACCTTGACCCTTCCTGAGTTCCCTTATCAATGCCCAGAGTCTCACTGGGTAGAGCTGGTCTTTGAATGGAGGCTTTTCCTTTATCCTTTTCTGATTCCTGTTTTGCCTTACTGTGCCTTTTCTGTCTTAGCTGAAGAGACTAAAAAATATTTCTGTCAGCTTATACAGACTGTTATCCTTCAGAACAGGCCAGAGCCATTAGGTTCAGATTTCCATTTTCCTCATGTAGATTTTACCAGCTCAGTGAGTATCTGCTACTTCACATTCTCTGCTCCAGCACATCGGGTTACTCAGAATTCTTGTGTTTTGGAAATGATGTTGTTTTACACTTCTGCTTCTCTTTTCCTTATATACAAAAGAATGCCAGGAAGTTGAGACTAATCAAGGGCATACTTGAGGAAAACAGACAAACAAATTTACTTTTGTATTGTCTTGCATATTTAAAATCATAACATAAAGTGCAGTTCTCTGCCTAAGGTTCAGCATTCTTTGCAGCAGCACCGTGTCACACATTAGGAAAATAAGGGATAAAACCCACTATTAATTCAAGCAATAAAAGGAACTATTGAAGGGATTTTGTCTCATTTGGTGGCTTTACCTAGAGTTGAATATAGAAGGTGTTATTTTCAATGCCTATTATTGAGAACTGAGTCCAAATACTTAGAACCTGTTGAATTTCTTAGCCCAGTGTGCACAGCCAGTTCATGTCTGCAGAACACGTGCTTAAAATTTCTTATATATCTCTCATAGAAACTCTATTTCTTGAAACTATAAAAACTGGCCACATAATCAAGTTTCTCCCTACGTAATTAGATCCCCAAATATAGATATCTAATCTTTAAAAAGAAACATGTTCTCATTCATTTAGTGTACCAAATGTCTCATGAGATATAACGATAAACTTTTACCTTTAGCTAACTGATTGAATTTTTAGTTAATATATACTGACCTAAAGCCACATTTCTTGATTACTTGTCAAACTGGTTTTTGTTTTCAATTCAGTACTATTTGAGGAACTGCTTATTGAATAAAGAAAACTTCTATAGTAGCACAAATTTCCAGCATTATTGGCTAATTAAGGTTTTGTCTACGCTGGCAGCTGGGGACTTTAGGCAATCTCATGCCCATATGCACTAACCATTTACATTGTAAATCTCTTGGCTTGATCTTAAGTGACAGTCTTGCCTGATGCTGCAAAAAATGTTGGCATGAGGCTGATCTGACCCCTTCATACCATGTGCTTTGAAATTATCTGGGCATGCAATCTGTAAGCTCTATAAATCGATCTGCTGCAATCCCACAAGTCCCTGGTTTTGACTTCTTGCAGTTCCTGCAAATCCTTTTTTTCTTTTTTTTTTCACCCAATCTCAGAAAAACACAGAGAATTCACAATCAACTCTTATAAAAGCTCAATTTCATCTGCTGTAAGGGAAACTGTTATTCACTTTAGCATTTAGTCAGGTAATATGAAGCATCAGATATATGGTTTATAGTCTTTGGGAACAGGGTGAAGCAGTCAGGCTCACTGTGAACAATCCAAAATTGGTCACAAACATCAGATCAGATTTCCTTTGTACATGATGAGGACAACGCTTCAAGGCAGCTCACGGCAGAGGCATAATATTTAGCAGGAAAAAAAATAAAATTTACCATAGAAATTTGGTTTATGCACAGGTTTTTCCAAGTCTTTTTGCAAGGATCTTGCTTTTGCTACGTGAGCACCTAAGATCAAATTGAGCCTTTACCTTATATACATGTGCAGTACATATGGAAGAAAAGTATTCTCAGGACCAATAGTCTTGTAAACACAAGAAGTGCTAGAACTCCTCAGCCCACTCAGAAAGCAGCCTGGTTTTATTGAGTCAAAAACAGGGCATTTTTTCTTTTTAATTTTTCCATTCTTGACATTTTGTTCAGTGGTTAACAGTAGTTTAGGTGTTTATTCTCTGCAGTTCCTCTCCTTTTCTTTCTCCAGACTTTCTGCATTTCTCACATCGTCAGTGCTACTTATTCTTCTGATTAAAAGGATGAATGATGCTTTTTAACATCTGCCTACTTGACCTCTTTCAGCTCCACAGCATAGCACATACATATGTAGCCCTAGTCAGCCTATATCCTGTCCAAACTGGAATTAAATTTTTGAATTTTTTTGCATGAAGTCTTCCTTTTCTTAGGCAGAAGTAGAGGTGATTACAATGGCAGAGGGAGATATTTACATTAAGAGAACAACATTCCTTTTGGGAGGGACTGAAGTTCCAGCTGAGAGAGGGAAGCAGAGGTAGGATAAGCAGAGTGGATCTTCTCTGCTGAGGCTGCAATATGAGCAGCCCTAAGGGTGGCCTGGTTAGAAAAGGGAAATTACTGAAAATAAGAAAATGTCTGCTGAAAAATACTGGCAGAGATATTGCCTGCCAGCCTGGGAGCTGTGAGCCTGGAAACTAAGCTTTCAAACTAGAAACATCCCTGAAAACTGCAGCTGCTCTCCTAAAAGTATAGCTGGGCTACTCAGAAGCCAGAGAGATTCTGAGACACCACCGATAAGCACAAGAAACTGTAACAGCAATTTATCAGCTGAAAAAGGGGAAACAGCCTGGGAAAATAAAGCTGGCCTGAATGAAACAGGTCCATCATCAGCTATTGGTTCAGGTGAAAAATTCAAATTAAAAGCATCCACTGGCTCCTCAAAATGGTGATGTCCTATACCTTCCCTTCCCTTCCCTTCCCTTCCCTTCCCTTCCCTTCCCTTCCCTTCCCTTTGTCCACCCCCCCTGCTCAAGCAAAGCCATCCAAAGCCAGTTTCCCAGGACCAGATGGCTTTTGAATATCACCAAGTCATGGTTCCTGTAGTACCCGGTGACACGATTGAGGTGTCAAGACATTTTAACCAAACTGTTTGCAATCTTTTTCTTGCCCCCACCAGAAGAGCAATGAAAATTAAGCTTGTGGGGCTTCTGGAATTAAAACATTTGAGAACCTTCAGGAATGAAAGCAACATCTTTACCGCAAATGCCACCCTCAGCATGTGGCTAGACATTGGAATTATTGATCGCAGTAGGTCAGTGACCTCATCTTTTGTCTCTGGAAGTTTAAGTAGACTTAACATTTAAGGAAAAACATTTCTTTAAGTAGGTATTTATTTGCATTTTCAGATCTTACAATACATTACACTGCATTACACTCCCCAGTCTGGGAGAGATGTTTGCCAGCAGTGCTTGAAATCTTCCAAGGCTGGAAAAAGTGTTTCTGGTGGCCCCATGTTGGGTCTTTCAACACAATTTCTAAGAAAGTACCTGTCTGGAAGGGGCACGCTCAAATTTCCAGTTCATACCTGCATGAGGTAGATGAGATCTAGCAACTGGATAGATGAGCACAGCTTGTAGACTCATGCCTGAAGACCAAAAAACATTTCTGAATTCCCTGAACTGTTGCAAGTTTAATCACCTGGAAAGTTCCTGTAAAAGCATCCCACAAAGGCATTAATTAGTGCATCAAAGAGCATGACTTTATTGAATGACTAATAACAAAACGTATGCAAATGCAGGAAGGGATTACCTAAATCTTGGCAATGATTGTTGACTGTGGATGTTCATTCTGAAACAATGTGGTCAGATGCCATGGCTGGGCAGCAAGCACATATTGCTGGCCCAAGTCTAGCCTTTCATCCACCAGCACCCCAAGGCCTTCCCAGCAGGGCTTCTCTCAATCCCCTTCATTCCTCAGCCTCTACTGACAGTGGGGTTGCCCCAACCAAGGTGTAGCACTTTGCTCTTGGCCTTGTTGAATCTCATGAGGTTTCCATGTGCCTACTCCTTGAGCTTCTCCAGGTCCCTCTGGGTGGCATCCAGTCCTTCAGGCGTGTCGACACTGTCTCTCAGCTTGGTGTCCTTGGCAAACTTGCTGAGGGTGCACTTGATCAACCATCTGTGTCATTGATGAAGACATTAGCACTGGTCCAGAACAGACCTCTGAGAGACACCTCTTGTCACTGGTGTCTGTCAGAACACTGAGCCACTGACCACTATCATATTGTTGCCACTATCCAACCAATTCCACATTCAAGCTGGGAAGCCTTTTCTGTCTCTGTCACACAAGTTTCTGAGGGGTATAAGGAAAACTTAGGTTTTGACCTGCCTGTTACTGTAGGCAGCAGTAGCATGTGATGTACACAAGGCAGTCAGTGTGAAGTTATGTCTGGTTAAGTCACCTGCTGATATTCCCATAAATTAGTATGGCAGTCATGGTACTACAGGTTTCTGGACCTCTGGAATTTCCTGTATTTTGTGAAGGTATTTTTTGTAACAGGCATTCTTTGACCATTTAAATGTATCACTCTTTTTGAAGTTTCAGTTAATCCCTGACATTTACTTAGGCACTGTCTATCATTTAAAATCCAATCCGCTCTTACAATCAATTCACAATCACTTCAGCTTGGCTTAACACAGAATGACTCCCAGCAACTCCCAAGAGAGTGTCATATTCGAAGACTCCTGATATTTCATGTCTATTTTAATGTACTAATACTAATTAATGTACTAATTTCCCTTATTTTTATAGGATTAAAAATAAATGAAATGCTATATTATTCTTGTAAAACAAATTCCACCATAGAGTACTGACATGAGGGTTGCAGGACAAAGAGAAATGACCCTGATCTCAATGCTGGAGTCCTTCTGTGCTGGTGCTTGGCTCAAATCATGCTGGATTTGCACAGCTTTGGTACGCGTGGAAGTGCAAAAAATGGCTTCTAACACTGAAAGCCACGCTCCCAGCCAGGGAACACAGTCATTATTCCAGCAGTTTAAAATCATCAGGAACCTCCTTCCACAGAGCCTGGGATACTCAGGTGAGCCCATTTCTGATCTCTTTCCTTACTCAACATATGCTATGGGATTTCATGTTGTATTTCCCAGTCTGAGGAAATAAAGATTTGAGGAAAAATCCTCTATTGAAACCAAAACAATTGGAGGTTGCACAGGATGATATAAACCTTTACAGGAATTGCTCTACATACTTGATCTATATACATGCAGATTGCACTTGTCAGTTTGTTCACCTAAAAGAACTGTCTTCCATGACATCTCAGTGATGATTTACAACCAGTTCTCCTGGAAGTCAGTGGTGGTAATATCCTATTTGAACTTCCTTCTGAATGAACATGGAGATGGAGCAAGGATGACAAAGTTTGAACCTCAGCCACATTAAATGAATATTCAGATATTTGCCTTTTTTTTTTTATATATAACATTGTCTCTGATGTAAATTAATATCAAATTTACTCCAAACTGGATAGATAACCTTTTCCAACACAGTATATGGTAGTAGATCATCCCATAACCAAGGAATGTACTTCGTGTTGCTTAATTTCATTTTTAGAGACAATACAAGACATGGGTATTTATAAAGCCGTATCATCTCTGACAATATTTCAGGAAACTACTGACTACTCTCACTATGAAAATATTACTCCAGTGATATCGAATGGTTAACAAAATCATTAATTTCCTTTAGTTGGCACTGAATGATGATCATACAACATGAGACCTTTCCAATGCTTATAAATATTATAGATGTTTTTACAGAAGTTTCAACACCGTGTCAAAATATTTACTTACTTATTGTGGATTTAGGCTTATAATGAGCTAAAGGATCCTGCCTCATTCATCCAAAATAATTGAAGGCATAATTGAGTGAAAGCAATTTCTCCCAGCCACCTGCATGAAGAGCCTTTTTCTGTATAACCAATTATATCATATTTGTTACTGATGGTATCACATTGAACTTCATTAACCAGCTGAATACGCTTAATTATAACCCCAGTCTACTATGCTTATTATTACAAATGATCCCAACTAGAATAATTAACCTTATTAATTGCAATAGCACAGTGAGATTTTTGTAGTTTGTATTTGCCATGGAGATTGTGTGGGTGGACAGGCAAACACTGTAATTGTTGACAACTGAAGGGAGTTTTTGTCACCTTTGTAATATCTCTGAAAAGTGAGAGTGATGTGCTAGTTGACAACTTTATATTTTAGCACTTTCACCACTAAACAACAATTTTGGGAGCAGTGGAACTACTGAAGCTGCAGATGGGATTCAGCTGGCAGACTGACATCTACACTTAGGTGGCTACAGGAGGTGTGCACTGGGTGTTCAAATCACTGTGCAGTCAACAGAGCTCAGGCAGGTCAGGGAATCCTACAGTTGTTCAGCTGGTCAAGTGTCTGAATAGCTGCCAGATTATCATCACCTCTCTGCTGTCAGGGGCACAGATTTCCATTTCTATTCTCTGTCTACTCATTAATTTCCATGTCATTTTAGAATAGAATCACAGAGTCATAGACTCAAGCATAGAGGAGTTTGGGTTGGAAGTGACCTTTAAAGGTCATCTTGTTCCAACCACCTTGCAATCTTCATGGATACCTTCCACTATCCCAGGTTGCTCCAAGGCCCATCCAGCCTGGCCTCAAACACTTCCAGGGATGTGGCATCCATGAGTTCTCTAGGCACCCTGTGCCAGTGCCTTACCACTCTCATAGGGAAGAATTTCTTTCTAATATCCAATCTAAATCTTCCCACTTTAGTTTAAAGCCATTCTCCCTTGTCCTATCACTCCATGCCCTGTCAAAATTCCCTCTGCAGCTCTCTTGAATCCCCCTTTAGGTACTGGAAGGTGCCTTAGGGTCTCTCTGGAGCCTTCTGTCCTCCAGGCTGAGCAGCCCCAACTCTCTCAGCCTTTCTATAGTACCTGCAATGAGTTTGATGCCATGAAATGAAGCAACACTACAAAGTAATCCTGAGCACTGGCACCTGTGTTTGCATGACCTGCTGGTTGCACTCCCCCAAATAATTTCTGGGCATGATCTGAGAGTTAACATGAACAAAAATCCACTAAGAGACTGGATGTGGCTGATTTTGGAAGTTACAAAACTGCCATAGGACGGCACGACTTGTCTGTTGGTACAGTGATGGGTTTAGTTACATCAAGAGAAATATGCCTTTTTTGTCAAGCATTGTAGGTTGAAGAGTGGGTTCAGCTGTTTTATGGTAAATATGCCCAAAATGACAAAAATAGTCATAGAGCTGAAAGGTGACTAGAAATCGTGATAGCATTTAAACCAAGCTAACACTACAAGCTGAGGTAAGCATGAAACAATTATTCCAGCCTGAAATCATGTAAGTAAAATTCTTTATTACATGCTATTCCATGCTGTGTAGAAGACCTTTCTTACTTTGCTTTGAAGATCATTCATTGAATTAAACAACCCTGTCTTTCAAAGCAACATGGTTTTGAAGAATCAGCCAAGAATTCTTCTCATAGTGGAGCTTTGACTTGATTTTCTTCCTTTAGCTACTAGTAAATATATATAAAAAAAAGTAATTATATCTATCTATAGCTCTGGACAGGTTTACAAAACAGATACAGATGAAGCCCTTAAATCCACGGTTGGTCTTAAATACATGGTAATCTCTGTTATCATGTAACAGGTCTTGGTTCTGTGTTGCAAGGCCGGTTATTCCTCTCATATTGCCTTCTTATGGCTCATTATACAAATATTTCTTATCCCTGAAATTTTTATGACTCTATTCTGAAATTATTGAAAAAAACTACTGGGAGTAGGCTATGGGTTTAGTGAATTGTTTTTCATAGAATCAACTAGGGTGGAAAGGACCTCTGAGATCAAGTTCAACCTTTTTCTGGATCTTTCTCACTTTCTGTTCCCAAAATCCTGCTTAGGTCTTCATACCTATCAAGACAACTTTTTAAATCTTAGGAAAAACCAAACAAATAAATTAAAAAAATCCACATCAAATCCCCTTATGAAAAATCCTGCTGTGATCCATAGCAGACACAAAAAATAATCCTAATATCTTTAAAAATATCTAGGAGTACTGCTCTGCCTACATTGCAAATATTACTTTACTCTCCTCAGATGTGGAATTGTTTGACAGAGGATCATCACAAGATTAAAGTCAAGGTCTTTAAGGCTATCTCCTGAGAATATGTTTTCATTATTAATATACTTTTGTCACTATGTTAACACTATTTACAGAGAAGTCTGACATAGAAAACAAACATTTTGCAAGAAATCTCTATAACCTTTAAAACCTTTCCTGTTGGGTCAGCTGCTCCCCTTCCATTCACATTCGAAGCAACTTGCAAATGTATTTGCTGAGATACAAGCAAAGAACAATCAAAGGAAACACAGACACGTTCACAGCTGAAGTAACTCAGTGTGTCCTCATTGGCACTTCTACATTCTTTTTTTGATAACCCTCTAGAAGTGCAGTTGTGAAAAAATGTATAGCCTGAAAGTGAATTTTCCCAAACATTGCAGATACTCTGAATAGACTATTGACTTGGATGCATTTTTGTCAGTTATGTTAATTACATTTGATAGGACCTATATTTAAGATAGACCAATATGACTTTGCTTGTTTTTTGGGTTTTTTTGAGGGACATTTAGTTCTATTAGGAAAAAAATCTAGAAGTAGAGGAAAATTTTGAATTGACTGTGTAAATCACCTGTTATTTAGAAGCAGCGAAATACCTTGAAAGAATTCTTGGCTAAGACAATAAAAATGTAACAAATCTCTTTCTTTCCCCATTTGCTTATTGACTAAATAATTTTAAGGCATGATTTGGTTCTGTTTGAGACAGAGGAGAATATTTTATATCAGAAATTGTCTCCAAACTGTTTGCTTGTTTGTTTATTTGTTTAATTGAAGAAAGATTTAATGAAAAATCAAAAAATCAATAGGTGACTGATGTCATCTATCTTGACTCCTATAATGCCTTTGTCACAATCCCACACAATATTCCCACGGTGGCAGGACAAGGGGAAATGGCTCCAAACTGAATGAGGGTAGAGTTAAGTTAAATATAAAGAAGATATTCTTTATTGTGAGGCTGGTGAGGTTCCAGTACAGGTTGCCTAGAGAAACTTTTCCCTCATAATTTCTTTGTCCTTATCTTTAAAAAACCATAATAAGAAATTTTCAGTACCAAAAAAGCAATGTCAGCTGTTGGTCTTTAGCTGTAATCACAATTTTTTTTTTTTTGAGAAAACTGATTAATTTCAGCCAGACAAAATGAGAAAAAGATTTAATACTTATTTAACTGTAATTAAGTAAAGCAAAGCATATAAGTATACCCTGAATTTGTGGATTCTAATTCAACACTACTGTCAGCATTCCCTAGAGACATTATCTGTTCATTACAGCAAATTATATTGAAGATACAATGGAAGATGAAGGGAATAAAATGCACGGCAATAAAAATGTCTTCTAGCAAGACCCATGAGTTTGATTACAAGGCAGTTAATAAGAATTACAATAAATGACCCGATTGTAAACTATCAAACTTATGAAAAGCTTCCAATAATTTTAAGAAGATTTTATTAAGTTTATAAATGGGAGCTGGACCTTTGCTCAGAAGATAATGAGCTGTTCTTAACTTCTAAAGATATCAATGTACGTGTAGAGGAGAAATAGTAATTGCCCTTTAGATGAATAAAAATTATTGCAATGTGTTTATTCTGCTGTGAACTCTGGTCTCACTCAACAAAAAAATCCATCTTCTCTCAGTGCTTAAACTTAAAAATTAAATATATTTGCATAAAATAAATATAAATGATCAGGAAATCTTATTTCTTGTTATGGTAACCAATGTCATTATGTGCCTTGTACTTTCACAAAAATCAAGAAGCAGGAGAAGTTTGTTTGTCAATTATTTTTCAAATCAAGAGATCATCAAAGAATGATTATTAAAACAAAAATAGTGTGTTCAATTTTTATTTTTCCTCAGGAGTGTTGATGCAAAGAAGATTTATAGAGAAAATTAACTGCAAAGGTGTTTTATAAGATCCATCAGAGAGAGTAATTTTTACTTTTCAAAATGCTGAAGATGATGAATGAAAAATCAATGAAAGCTTTTAGTTTAATTTACTTGCAGGACAGTCAATTTTTAAAGTATCCTAAACACACTTTATCTTTTTTTATTTTTAATCCTTTTATTTATCACATAAACAAAGAATCTCAGGTGTGATGCAGAAGTAATAGCTCTTTACTTTACAGTGTCACCATGGAAAGAATGTGAAATCACCTTAATATTTCCTCTTGTCAAAAATGTGACTTAAATAGACATGATAATATGTATATATATATAGTTATATTTATTAGTACGTCTAGATATACTAGTATACAATAGACTTAAATATGACATGACCTTCATGATTTTTTATGTTGTCATATCTGTCTAATATGTTTATGGTTTTGATCTTACAGACTCAGATGGAACAACAGTGGAAGAACTTCACTATTGTGAGGGTAACTGAGCACTGGAAAAGGTGCCCCAGTGAGGTTGTGGAGTCTCCAACTCTGGAGATACTCAAAGATTTTCTGGGCACAACGCTGAGCAACCTGCCCTGAGGAACTGTCTGAGCAGGGAGTGGGGACCAGGTAACACCCAGTGGCCCCTTCCAACCTGACCCATTCTGCAGTTCTGTGCTTTATCTGGGTAAATACCGCAGACCTCATGAAAAGCATCGACACCATCACCAATAAAAGGAGTGGGGTAAAGTCACCTGGGGTGGAGCAGGACACCGCAGCAGAGCTTATGATTGAAGCATTACTGTACCACTCCTGTAAATACAGGTGTCTGCAGCTGAAGTAGCTGCTTGATTTCTCTTAGAAGTGAACGGGAAAAAGGTGCCATTTTAATGATGTGATTCCTCCTGAAGATTTTACTATTTCCTGCAGGATGAGACGAACTGGAAACTGGAAATACTGAGTTTCTCTTTTGACCACAGCGGGGAGACTACTCAGCTTCCAAAGGGATTTTGACTTTGTTGTTTGCCAGGACTGCAAGTACTGGACATTCATGGCTTGTTTCCATGGGCTACCGTGCAAACAAATTACTTAAAGAGCAGTATCTAAGTAGAGAACAATTATTCTCTTGTGCTTGCATCTGAATGACCTAGGGAAAGGACAAACATATAAAGAACAAGATGTTCTTTTTATCTGTGAGAAAAATTCCATTGAACATCTGTCTGCTAACTATAAATTAAATACAGTCACAAGTATGTCTGTATATATATATCCTTAGTAGATACACATATATGGACTTTATTCTTTCCCCTTTATTGACATTTTAAAGTGAAATTTTTGTCTCTTTAATCTCAAAATTTTTATTTCAAACATTGCTTTTCTTGCAAAATTTAACCACAAAAGTTGACAGGCCCCCCAAAAGACACCCCCAAAACCCAACCCAAACCACATTTTCAAAAGCATTATTGGTAGGGATCTTCTTTCCTTCCAGGTTTACCAACATTCTTCATTGCATTAATATGGAGAGCGGTTCCTTCCCAAACATATTTTTTTGGAATTGGTAACAGCTCACTGCAATGGTACATGTAGCAAAAACATATTTACCTGCACATCAAGAAACTTTCCTGGTGTGGGAAATTTGTGAATGAACAAGTGCCATGTTTTACTCGATGTTATTTTTTTTCTGCTACTAGGAATAAAAAAAAAAATACAAAAAATCACTAAGTAATCTACAACTACCGGTGCTACTCCTTATAAGAAAACACAGAAACACAATTTAAAAGGAGATACCATCATCAGTTTCAGCAATGATGTGCTCCTAAGACGTAAGAATAGGTATGAAGTAGGAGTAGTGACTAAAATTAGCAGCATAATCACTGAGGTGGAAAAGGAACATCAAATATCCTGCCTGACGTCTGGCTTGTTAAGATGAATGAGCTGTGGAACTATTGACTCAAAGGAAGAATTCTGGAGTCACGTAGTCATAGCCTTCTATTCCTTGTGGATTTGAGCAGCAATTTTCTCAATGCGAAAAATTAGTTTCTGACCCATCTTTTGGAGTTCTTGACTCGAATAGGGTTTTAAAAAGACATTAATAATGGATGAATTCTGTTTAAAAAGTAATTTATTTAGTAAGATATTATATACTCTTGTCCTATTTCTATATACATAGAAATATCATAAATATATTTGATATATGGAGATCTTTACAGATATTTAATAACATCATTTTATGTAAGAAATTAGATATGGTGGAAATCAAGATATGATAACCAGAACAGTAACACTGGGGGCTGGACTAGATGACTTTTAAAGGTTCCTTTCCAACCCAAACCATCTTATTATTCAGTGTCTAAAACTAACAGCCTCTACTACCTGGATAAGATACTTTTTAGAGAGATGTTTTTCAGTTTACACACATAAATGTAAATTTTTTCTCAGTTTAATCTTTGTTCAGAAAGGAGCTAATGTAGACTGGCTGCAGCACCACTGCAAAATGAATAATTCCTTGAGCACAACTGATTTTGCTTTCTATATTTCTCTGTTCAGATGTAGAAAATACATCTGGAGGACTGAAAACAAAGGGTTCCTGCTGAAGTGGACTGAGAAAACTTTGATTTTACCAACTACATTTTCTTCCAAATTGAGATCAGTCCCTTTTTCAGTGAACCCACATACATTAATCTGGGTTTTGTCATAGAAAGGAATGTCAAACAGCTGTAGAAACCATTGTAAGTTAATTCTTTTACTACTCAGTACTTAATTAGGAAGGAGAGACAAGTCTTGAAGCAGTGTCGGTCTCTGCCACAAAGGCTGCATCATGCACCCCACTGGGCATGCACACATACAAATACAGCTGTTCAGGAACACTTGTACTCACTTGAAATAGCGTGTTTGCAACTGTTAGTGGTTTCTCTGAGGCTGTTGCGGCATCTTAAATCTCCTCCTATGCCTTGCACAGAGCTGGTTTGACACGTCAGGCAAAAACTGCATTTTGTGGCTGTGACAGAAGTGTGAAGGTTTTTATGGAGATGGATGCGGTGATGAGTGGCAAGAAGGATCAGGAGGGGTCCTAAAGGAGACGTGGGTTTGAAGGAAGTTTCAGGGATGTGAAGGGGGGCTTGGGGATGAGACCAAGAAGATATGACGATGTTTGAAGAGCAGGAATGATTCTGGGAAGTTATTCCAGGGAGAAAACCATCTATCCCCCTTTCCTGCCTTTTATTAACCTCCCCTTTGCAGCTGATCAAACTGGGAAGTTGCAGTGGGACTGTAGCATGCCCAGGAGACTACCAGACTCCTTCTCCCCAAGAAGCACCTTCTATCTCAAACAATTCTTTATAGGATTGTAGAATCATAGTATGATTTAGACTGGAAAGAACCTTAAAGCTCATCTTGTTCCAGCCACTGCCATGGGCAGAGACACCTTCCACTGTTCCAGGTTGCTCCAAGCGCCGTCCAACATGGCCTTGGACACTTCCAGGGAGGGGGCAGCCACAGCTTCTCTGGGCAACCTGTGCCAGGGCCTCACCATCCTCATTTTTAAAAAAAGTCTTTTCCATGTTTAATCTAACTTCATCCTCTTTAACTTTAAAACCATTGGTCCTTGTCCACTGCTCCTTGTTCTGTCATTACAAGCCCTGGTGAAAAGCCTCTTTCTGCCTTTCTTATAGAATGTCCCACATAAAAGGATCTCTGGACCCTCTCCAGCAGGTCCATGTTTTTCCTGTATCAGGGAACCCAGATCTGGACACAGTATTTCAGGTGTGAGGTGGAGTAGAGGGGGGCCATCACCTCCTTTGACCCTCTGGCCACCCTTCCTGTGAGGTAGCCCAGAAGGCAATTGGCCAGGATTGACTCCTTAGGACTCTTGGGCTTCCATCACTCCAGGGAAGACTGGGAGAGGATCTGTCCAGTCCTGCCTTAGACCAGTGGAATGGGGGAAAGGGGCAAAGCCTGAAACAGCCCTGGGAAACTGAGCTCGGGGAAGGAGAAGGCATGGAAAAGACAATGGCAGTGCTGAGAGGGACATAGCAATGTGTCTCCAGTCACTTGTTCTACTGTAATGCAACAGAAAGAGAAGGAGTCATTTGTCTCAGAGTTCAAATTCTACTTTTTTCTCCATAATCTCTACCTCCAACAGTTCAGGAGGCTGAAAACCTGCTTGGACCTGATGAACTTGAAAGGCTACTACAGCTTGGCTGTTATTCCCTGGGATTTGATCTATTGCATAATAAGAAAATAATTACCCCAGAAAGTTTCATTGCATTCAGGGTCACAGCCTAGAACTCAACTGACAGCAAACACTGCTCCAGGCTCCTGTTCTGACCTGGTGAAACAGGTGAGCTCAGCTCTCTAACTGCCCCATAAGGTGAATTTTGCCAACAATAAAAATCTGGGCAAAAGTGAAAGATGGTTATGTTCAACTTTTCTCATTGTACCTCCAAGTGAAAGACATGGAATTTTGAGTAACAGGAGAAAACTTAGGCCAGAATAGCACTCCTGTAGCTCAGACAAAGTTAAAATCAAACACACCAAAAATCAACATCTGAAACTATTTTATGTCTGATTCTTTTAAATTGAGGAAGCCACGCTCCAAGGCCCAGTGAATCAGATAGCAAAACATTCATACATCCATCTTTACGTCATGGGATCAGAATATGGATATGTAGCTGGATACTAGGACAGTTTGGTAGTGTAGTTTCAGCAGCTCCCACCGTCTTGCTTTCACAAGAGCCAGGTTCCTCAGCAGCAGCTCACCCAGCACAGATCCATGGCTGATTATGTGATGCCTTCATTATTTAATGCTGCTGAGGAACCACAGAATGACAACTCAGACAGCTGATGGGTTTCTCTAAAAAAGGTCTCCAGACATGTGTTATAACACCCATGTTTCAAACTCCATTTACCCACTGATATCTTTGAGCCTCAGTCCACCTTCTCGCCTGACTGGGCTTCCTTGGCCAATAGAAACCAGGACACAGCAATCTGACACTGAAAACCAAAGTCGTGGAAGCAGTGTTGAAATGAACAGCTTAAATAAGCAACAGCCCCAAAAAAGGCAGAAGATCTGGTGTGGAATCACAGAATCACAGAGTGAGTAAAGTTGGAAGGGACCACCAGTGGGTTCACCTGGTCCAATGTCCTTGCTCAAGCAGGGTCCTCCCAGAGCGCGTGCCCTGTTCATTACTGTCTACTTCACATTAAAGGTTTCAATTTCTTATTTGAATCACATTTTGATTCAAATTCTGCCAAAGCTGTCAATGAAGACTCATTTCTGTCCCCACTAAAAGTGCAGAGACCAGGAATCTCATACACAGAGACCCTGGATGAAAGACTTGAAAAATATACGAGTTTTTAAAACTCTTTCAAGTCACTTTTAGGACATTAAAAATAATGTCCAAGAAAGCTCTGAGATTAACTTGTTCTTAGTTATCCATTACTCAAGGAATGCTAGGCTAAGTGCAATGATGTGGAATAAGAAAATGTGTATTCAAAGCCTACACATAGGTGGTTTTATGCCACACCATTGTGCTTAATCCTCCGTTTAGTAAACCACACTGCAAAAATAAATTGGCATAAAATAAAATACATTCTGAAAAGAAGTAGGAAGTTCCTCCTGACTGACAGCGGCTTGCACTGCCAGGGCTTGTTCTATATTCATACTTACAAAATGCAGATTATATTTCTCTCATGCTGGCAAGCCAATAACTAAGCTTCACTGCTTTTGGCATCCACTAGATTTTTGTCATACCTCCCTAATATGCCTTAAGGGTACTTGTTGATACCAAGAATTGAAACAAAGCTTATGCTTTCGGTTGCCAAGTCACTTCAGCCAGATGGAAACATAAATCTGGAGCCAGAAAATATTATTACTGTTATTTGAATTTGGAATATAAATTGTGGCTTTGTCTTTTACCATGTAAATGTTTCTTCTTGTCGAGGAAAAGTCTAACATAAGAAAATATCTATCTTGTTCAGGCTTCCTTTGTTGCTGTCCTAACAAGCTGGCTGTAATATCTTGGGAGGTATATAACTCAGTTATATAATATATAAATAATAAATAATAAATGAATGTAGCATGTTCCTGTATGGAATTTACTCCCTCTTCAGCTGAGGAAGGAATAACAATGAATAATTGGTGTAAGATGAAGCCAAGCAAATCACAGCAAACAAATCACATATTTTACACAAAAGGTTGAACATTCCTGGTAGTTCGTCTTGGAGTCTTTACATCAAGAATGGATGCCTTTATGGAATATTTGTTCTCATGCAACTTTGGGGGTGTTTAGTATAATACAGTTATATCTGGACAGGATATTATTGCTGTGTTGCACAAAAGATGTTAGAAGTTGTACCCATCCCTTTATAAATCTGTGAAACTCCAAAATCAACAGTAAAGGTCCTAATTTGTTGGGGTTTTGCTCAGGACATCTTTAAAATAGCAGTACATTCTGGTTGTTTCTGTGTTGTTGGTGTTTTTTTTTTTTTTATAAATGCTGTTTTTCTCCATACTTTGTATGAGAAGATTTAATGGAAGGAGAAAAGTGACATGAAATAGAGAATGAAGTATCACTGTAACACTGAATTACTTCAATAAAAGGAGGTGTTTCCCTCTGTGAAATAAAACAGACACTGAGGTACTCTGCTGAACATCAATAATTTCTTTTTTGCATTTACTCCTGAGATTGGAAATGAAAATCATCTTCAAAAGATAATAACCAAATCAGTGTACACCAATGTGTATTACCATAGAGTCACAGAATCCTGGAAAAGTTTGTTTGGAAGGGACATTAAGGATCATTTATTTCCAACTCCTCAAACAGGCAGGGGCATCTTCCACTACATTGCTCCACACCTTGCTCCAAGGCCCACCCATCTGGCCTTGAGCACTTCAGGGATGGGGCAGCTTCCAGTGCTATTATGTGTATTTATTTTATGGAAACTACCTGGATTTAAGAGAGGTCATCTGAAACTACACAGTGTCAGCTGGGGATGGTGAAGCCTTCAGCAGCTGTTCTTTCACCACTGTAGTCAATGTAGCCCCATCCTGTTATGGCAGAAACTCCTTATTCTCCCCAGGAGATACTAATTCCATTAAGTTGACACTTTCACTGTCCCAACTGCAGTATTTCCTGCAGCTGCTCTACAATGAGCAGCAGTGAAATAATCAGGTTCCTTAACTTTCCTCAGTGTTGGACTAGGTCAGACTTCTGCACTGCAGAGCGAAGATTCAAAGAAAGGTGCTCTGTTTTCATCAAATATGAAACTGCCCACGGAAGCAAAAACTGATGGGCCCTCACTGTGGGAAACACCACCCTCCTGATTTAGAGTTTGCAATTTTATCTTCTGTCCAGCCCAAAGAGACTGGAGACAAGCAACATCAGTCAGCCAGCAGAAAACCTAAGAGAAAAAAGCGAGAGCCGAGAAGAAATCAGTGATGCTTTTATGTATTCCTTGCCTCATAGCAAATAAACGACAGGAGCACTGGAGACTTTCCCCAGTGCCCGTGCAGCCCAAGGGATGGCTGTGCTGCTGTGGGTGCGTGGGGAGCTGGTGCAGGGATGTGCTGCATCCCCAGACCTGCCTGATTCGGGGACCAGCCCCCTCCCAGGGCTGCCCAGGCACCTGCATCCCACCAGCTGCTGTCCGAGCCAGCAGCCAGATGGCCTGGGAGGCTGGAAAAAAACACGGGGACCGACGCTTCCAGGGCAATCTGCACAAAGGCAGCCTTTCCAGGGCTGATCCGGAGCCGCGAGCATTCCAGCCTGAGCAGCCTCGATGGAGCCTGGCCAGTGCCACGCTAAAAGGCACTGCTGTGACAGACCAGATTGTCCCTGGCTGCCAGCAGCTGTCAGGGTACCCAGGGGCTGCGTGTTCCTTCGGGATCACACGTGTACCAATATCCATGCAAGGAGAGAGTGCAGAGTTTCTTTTATCTTTTCCCGCATATATCTGCTTTTCTGGCTGTGGCTCCTTACGCGGGAGAAGTTTTCTCTTCTGTAAAATTCCCTGTTCCCCAAAACTCCGGCGTTGCTGTGATGGAGAGAGCCGTGCCTGCGAGCACCGCGGATTTTAGCGGTGGCTAAAAGCACCATCTAGTGGCAATGGGGGGACTTTACGGGCAGCGGAGAAGTCCCGGCTCTTCCAGGGGATGTCATAGAGTCATCAAAGCTGGAAAAGACCTCTAAGATCGTCGAGTCGACCACTAACACAGCACTGCCAGGTCCACCACTAAACCTTGTCCCTGAGTGCCACATCTACATGTAATTTAAACACTTCCAGGGATGTAAACTCCACAGCTTCCCTGGAAAGCTTCTACCAATGTTTTACCACTCTTTCAGTGAAGAAATTGTTCCCAATATTCAATTTAAACCTTCTCTGGTGCAATTTGGAGCCTTTCCCTCTTTATTCTATTGCTTGCTACTTGGGAGAAGAGCCTGACCCCCACCTGGCTCCCCGCTCCTGTCAGGGAGTTGTAGAGAGCAAGAAGGTCCCCCCTGAGCCTCCTTCTCTCCAGGCTGAGCCCCCCCAGCTCCCTCAGCTGCTCCTCATCAGACTTGTGCTCCAGACCCCTCTCCAGCTCTGCTGCCTTTCTCTGGACTCGCTCCAGGATCTCAATGTCCTTCTTGTATTGAGGGACCCAAACCTGACCTCAGGATTCAAGGTGAGGCCTCACCAGTGCCCAGCACAGGGGGACAGTCACTGCCCTGGTCCTGCTGGTCACACTACTGGGGACACAGCCCAAGTGCCACATTGACCTTCTTGCCCCGCTGTACACACTCTGGCTCATGTTCAGCTGCTGTCACCAGCACCTCCAGGGCCTTTTCCAGGAGCAGCTCTCCAGCCACTCTGCCCCCAGCCTGTAGTGCTGCAGGGGGTTGTTGTGACCTAAGTGCAGGACCTGGCGCTTCTCCTTGTTGAACCTGATGCAATTTGCAGTTGATAAATTGAAGCCACAGACAGCAGAGTTGTCAGCACCTTCCACTTGTATTTCTCTCTGTGACAGCTGTTGAAAGATGCTTCATGAAAGACAAGCTTGCAGGATGCACAGAAGAGCAAACCCTGCTTTGCTGCAGATCCACATCTTGCTGTCCCCCATGGCACTCGTTTGCCTACTCACAAACAAGACAGGAACAGTTTCATCCTGTTCTCCCAGAAACTGACAGCAAATCCATCAGAGCAGGACTTAGGTACTATAGAGAGGAGAGTTTTGAAGCCAAAGGAAGTGTTTTGCTTTTTCTGCCCCCTCACCACTGACCCCACCCACATCCCCCCATCTGTCAAGACAATCGTTCACAGAATCATAGAAATATTCAGGTTGAAAAAGACCTTCAAGATCATCAAGTCCAACCTTCATATTTGGCTTCAGAACAGGATATGTTATCTTTGGTGGCAAGACATGTCTTTGGGCACAGCACTCAGCTTTTGGTCTGTACCTTTCCCCAGCTGGCAGCCTGGACAGCCAAACTCTTTTATTTGTACCCCAAACGACATATGAACTCACCTGTCTTACTGAAGGCTCACTTTCTAGAAACACATATAGAATAGTGTGGGTTGAAAGGAACCTTAAATAGAGCTGTTCATCTCGTTCCACCCCCTGCCATGAGCAGGGACACCTTCCACTATCCCATGTTTCTCCAAGCCCCGTCCAACCTGTCCTTGAACACTTCCAGCAATGGAACAGACACAGCTTCTCTAGGCAACCTGTGCCAGGGCCTCACCAACCTCACAGCAAAGAATTTTTTCCTAATGCCTAATTTAACTCTATTCTCTTTCAGCTTAAATCCATTTCCCCTTGTCCTATTGCTATATCAGTATATCCGTCATGTCAAAATGTCCCGCTGTTCTACTGTGTGGAATTTCCAACCCCATCCCTTCATCTAAAATGATGCAAGCCTAAATCACTTAGAGATTAATACTGGAATGATGGGTGGGTTATGTGGGAACTAAACACTTGGGTAATAGACCAATGATGGAGAAGAATGGCAAGCACCAGAGACCAGGCTTTTAACATCTGATTTCATGCACACTGGTTTGCCATGCTTGAAGGCATGAGTATAAAAATTTCTCTTTCCCATCAAGCAGGCATCCCTATCCACAGAACTGATCTGCCTTTATCCACTTCCTTATGTATTGTATCATGCATTGTCCTTGTCACCTTTTATCACCAGCCTTCCTTCCTGCTGATTTGAAACAGCAATGGTCAGCTTCAAATGTTGAGATCATTAACAAATTTACAGTTGGGATTCATTAATAAACCTCTGAGGTCTCAGAAATTGCAACCCCTGTTCTCTGATTCAAGTACTGTATGTCGTACAGGAGAAACACAAAAGGATTTCTGTTCAGTGCTGAAATGCTGAGAACATCTGTGAAGTCCTTCTAATAAAAATATCTGCTATGGGGTAATTCCATTTTTGTCATGTTGTGTTCAGACTCAGTGAGAGCTCCAGCACATCCCTCACTGGATAAGACAGAACAGCTTGGAATCAGCCTCATTCAGTGGCTCGGGCTTCATTTCTTCAGCAAGAGATGTCAAAATCTCATGGAAATCATGGGTCCCACCAGTTCAGGGAACTTCTGCTGGGAAAACTGCTTCTTTTCTGTAATCCATGTCCAGGTACTGGGCTAAGAGAAATGAGCAAGGGTAGTGATGCCCCTCAGGCCCGGCAATCCATGAAGTTTGGTTCTTGCCTGTTTGCTGCCTCAATGGTAGGTCAGTGCAGTGCCCTCATGGAGATGAGATTTGAAACTGTGATGATTAAATCAGTTGCAATAAATGCCATATGTTAAGGACATAAACAGTCCTTATTTTTCATATAAAACGCAGAAGAAATATATTTTGCTCACCTGCTAAATACAAAATAAATATTTAGACTTATCTTAAATTTGAAATATTTAAAAAAAATAATTCTGTCCCTATGACTGTTATATGATTAAAATAGCACATAGATAACACTTTGAAATATTAAGTTAATTAAACAACTACTTTTTATATGTTTCTGAAAGGTTGCTTTTGCCCTAACCTAGGAAAAAAATCTTCCATTCTTTCTCTGTACTACTCTATATCTGGTAGATAGGTTAGGTTTTTGGCCACCTAAATCTAAGCAGCAATCTAAAAATCAGTAGAAAACCAGATATCCTTTAATGTACTCAGACACACACACTCTTGGGTGAAACGAGCTTGGCCAAATGGCATCTCTTAAGTTTCTTGTAACTCTTTTTGGGGTGAAAAAGCAGGTCTTGGAGCATAAACAACAACATGAGTAACAATAATTAATGATCCTGGTCTCTAAGCCCAGCTGGAAGTGTGAACTGTGGTGACATGTGTGTGAAGCAGCAGCTCCTGCCTTCTGCTGAGTTACAGAGTCAGCTCGAGCCAGGGAATAAAAGGGGCTTGAAGGTGTAAGCATGGAATGATGAGAGAGGAGGAAGGGAAGGGACGCAGGAAAGCATTGTGGTGGCAGGAGAAGAAGGGCGTTCCAGAATCAGTAAGGTCAGTAATGTTCCTGAGACAATTCATTTTCCTGGCTTTTCGTCTGGGAAAGATTGGGTTCGTCCAGGCTAAATTGCTTTCAGTTGTACAGGAGAGCAGTGCCCTGGATCCCAAACCTGCTAATATAATTCAGGGGTGGATACAAGAAACAAACACATTATGCAGGAAAACAACCTGTTCTGAATCTGTGTTTATCTCTAAGCTGCTGAAGAAGAGAACAGTTAAGCTCATACTTAAATGGAAAGGTACACACATGCTTAGAAGCATACACAGATTTAAAGTCGTGCTTGAAATTTTCCTGAATCCAAGCTTTTGTTTTTATTAGTACTGGTGCAACACCACATGTGTTTGTAGCTTTACAAAGCATGGATGAATCCAGAACAGAGAGAACAGAGAGGCAGAAAAATTAGAGAAATCAGTTCTTACTGATTTCATCTGCATGCTTTTATTGTCTACTTAAGTAAAATTCAATCAATCCCTATTCTGTAGTATCTTTTTTCTTGGGATCTTTGCCTTAGCAATGCTTTCTTTCCTTTTTCCTTCTGCTTTCCTATTGTAGTGAAACACGTGCAAGTTCTGATACAGAACAATCTGATTTCTTATGATTTTGAAAGCCTAACTGTGCTGACAAGACAGGTGATTGTTAATTTGTCAATAGTCCATATCTGATGCATGGAAAAATGCAGATATAAGATAAAAATGCAATGGATTTAGAAAGAGGTTGAACTTAATCTGTCCTGTCTGGACGTACAGACATTAGAAGTTTCAAAGTGCTCTCTTGAAAACATTTATCCAGACAACACACGATCTTTAGGAGGATTAAAATAAAGGGAAATACTGGAAAATAAAAAGGAGGATGGTCTTAAAATATCCCAATCACAGACCACCAAATAGTGTGAAGCAAAGAGGGATCCTTTCACAAGGAACATCACTTCAGGTGTGTGTGGGTCCTCTCTGGACTGTGCTAGTATCCGGGACATTTAAAGTATGGACAGACAGACAGACTGGTTAACCATGCAGTTTGGAGTAGAAAAGATCCTTTGCGTCCTAAAAATGAAAAATGCAGAATTTAGAGGGGGAGAAAGAGCCTTTAACCTCTCCTCCCATCATCACTGCCCAGCACCACGTGCATTCCTACATCACATCACATACTGGTCATGAAAACACAGAAGCCTTCCCTGTGCCACCCCTCTCCTGTGTGGCCTGGAGCTGTGTCTGTCCTGGTGAAGATCATGAGTAACCTATACATTTGCTCTTTATATAAAAATTGTAAACCGCAATCACAGAGTTCCTTCAAGTTTTTCTGTCTTAGGTCAGGTTGATTTGTTCACTGGTCATGCTGATTTGATCACTGGTCACGTTGATTTGATATCTGGTCATGTTGATTTGATCTCTGGACATGTCATGTCTTCCTGCAGAGAGGTCCCATGTGCTCAGCAGTCCAGGATAACTACCTGTAATGGACTGTTCTGGACAGCACATTCAGATTAGCAAATCAAACAGGACTGTGACCTTGTGCAGTTGTGGGTTAGCAACAACTAACTCTGGGTTAGACCAAGAGACCATTTTCAACCGGTAATTTGCATGCAGCCTCTTTTTTTTTTCTGAGAATAAGAGAATATCTCAGTATGAACATGTTGTCTATCCATGGGATAAAGAATGGGCCCACCAATTTTAGTTTAATACTATAATTACAACCATAAAATCAAATTTACCTTTGGGAAGGTGCAGAGTATATGCACACAGACCTGTGGCAGGTTTCACAACCAAAGGCCATGGACCAGGGCATTCTCCCTCAAAAAGATCTCTTGAAAGCCTGTGGTCTGACTGATTGGTCAATTATTCATTTTATGTGCAGCTTCATTAAGATAAGAACAGCAAACACTGTCCTCCCAGCAGTCAATATAAGATACAGACTCTCAGAGGATTTAGGCACTTGACTCCTCTACAGATGTTGGAAAATAGGAGTTGAAAACAGAAACCTGAGTGCTAAATACCTGCTGAGTACTTGCATAGTTTAGGGAAGGAATCTGGGCAGAAAAGCCCAGTTTCAAAAAGGAGCCACCACAGAAGTTGAATACTATTTTATGGGGAAGGAGCTATCTGACTTGGCTTCATTACAGATTCACACATTCAATCACACCAACATCACTTTTCAAATACCATCTCTTACAAATGGATGTTGTTAACTTTCCCCGACAGTAAAGGCACAGCATGTGATTTTCATCCATCAGAGGAAGCTTAATAAATCAACCAGTACATTACAGCTTCACGCCAAGTTAGCACCTTCATCATGGAATGAAATTAGCAAAGCAAATACACTGGCTAATTGTGAAATATGCTAATTACCAGCTCAACCCGTGAAATAAGGCATGAGTGATGTGTGACGAGCTTTGTACAGAGTCGTGAACACTTGGAAATGCGACACTTAAATAAAGTCTAAAACTGCTTATGCAGAGAGAAAGGAGAACAGACAGGGCTAGGGAACAGGCATGGTGGAAAAATATTTTCATAAGAAGTTTGAAACCTTTTCACTTCTGCTACTCTCCTGGGATTAAAGGCTGGGAGTGGGGAAATGCGCTGATAACAGGCTACGGACCATTTTCCATCTATTTCACACCAATCTGAGTCTATTCAAGGTCATTACCAAAGAGAACTGAGCTAGCAGTTTGGGATAAATTCACAAGTTGGCACAGTTTGACTTGAAGTCAACAGAGTTATGGTTTTCCATCGGTAGAGAATTCATCCTTTTATTTGATGAATTCAGACTCAATTGCTCACCAACTAGGCACTGACAGCTGGGCTTTGCAAATGTCCTCATTATTGAGAATGAGAAGATGATGCAAGGGAGTGTATCCCAGCCTAGGGCTTTCTCTGCCGTTCACCTTGGCTCTTCTGCAGACTCTTATTTCCATTCCACAAATTTCCTACTTGTGTTTTTGTACTGATCTTCTAAATTATGTAATGTTTTCTCTATTTCGACTCCTCCCCCTCAGCTTTTCATCCTTCTAGAGGAGGGAAAAAAAGCATTGAGAGGACAAAGTCTTACTACAGTTCAGCAACAAGAGAAAGCAGCACAGATGCAGAGAATGAATCCTTTTTTGTAGGGTTTCCCATTTAATGCCAAAGAGTTCTTCCCCTCTGCTCTGCTCCTGTGAGATCTCACCTGGAATGCTGAGTCCAGCTCTGGGACCCCCACATGAGAAAGATGCTGAATTGCTGGAATGAGTCCAGAGGAAGTCACTGCCATGATCAAAGGGCTGGAGCATCTCTGCTATGGAGACAGGCTGGGAAAGTTGGGGTTGTTCAGCCTGGAGACTTTATAGCACCTTCCAGTACCTAAAAAGGCTACAGGAGAGATGGAGAAGGATTTTTTGCAAGGGCATGGAATGACAGGACAAGAGGAAATACTTTAAGGTGGAAGAAGGCAGGTTTAGATTAGATATTAGGATGACAATTTTCTCTGGGAGGGTAGTGAGGCCCTGGCACAGGTTGTCCAGAGAAACTGTAGATTCCCTGTCTAGGGAGGTGTTCAAGGCCAGGTTGGATGGGTCTTATAGCAACCTGGTCTAGTGGAAGGTGTCTCTGCACATGTCAGAAGGGATGGAATGAGATGATCTTTAAGGTCCCACTCCAAGCCAAGTCATTCTATGATTCTGTGAAAGCTGCTATCTTGCCAACTTTTCCATGGAGGTCAAGTCACAAGGTACATTCACATGTACCCCTGAGGAGCAGAGCCAAGCCTTCAGAGACTTTCAAAAATTAAAGTATGAAAATGGCCTGATATTTTGATTTCTGAAAATCACAAATAAATAACAAACAAAATTCTATATCTTCAAAAATTCTCTTCAAAAAATTGTTGCCTGGAGCATTCCCATTGCTCCATTAGATTGCATAAATTCTTGTGCCATTGCTGGGCACCCCGAGCAGAGCCTGGTCCATGCTCTGCCCCCTCCCTGCAGGCACTGACAGACATGGGTGAGGTTCCCTCTCAGTGTCTCTTTTTGAGACTGAGCAGCCCCAGCTCCCTCAGCCTTTCCTTATCACAGAGACACTCCAGTCCCTTCATCATCTTTGTCACCCTCCACTGGACCTTCGCCATGACCTCTGTGTCTCTCTTTTTCTGAGGAATCCAGACCTGAACACAGCACTCCAGATGTCCCTCACCAGGATAGACAAAGTCCCATGCAAACGTTGGCAGCAAATAAAATTCAAATTTATTTTGTCAAGATCTCTGACTTGTATTTTCCTTCCAGAGTGACTGTGTTGTCACTACAGAGCAATGAGCACTTACAGAGTGAACAAACAGGAGTTTGATGAATGGATGAGCTTGTTTACATTTCTTTTTGTTTTGTTTTAATTTTGCATCTTCTAGGATTAAATAGCTGTGCCAGTTTATCAACAATTTGTTGCTGGATCCCAGCAAGAGAATGTCCCATTCCTGGAAGTGTTCAAAGACTGTTTGGATGGGGCTCTGAGCAGCCACAGTGGAAGGTCTCCCTGCCCATGGCAAGGGGTTAGAAGTAGATGGTCTTTAAAGTCCCTTTCAACCCAACTATTGTGTGATTGTATAATTTTATGCCTCACCCTGCCATGAAAGGCCAAGGGTGTTGTGTTTATCCAAGAATCATTAGAATTATGGTTGGAAAAGACTTTTAAGTTCATCAAGTCTAGCACCACCACCACGTTTGCCATTAAACCATGTCCTTAAGTGCCACATCCACTCATTGTTTGAACGCTTCCAGGAATGGTGATTCCACCACTTCCCTGGGCTCCAGTGCTCTACAGCTCTTTCTGTGATTCTTTTTTCCCCTAATATCCACTCTAAACCTCCCCTGTTGCAACCTGAGGCCGTTTCCTCTCATCCTGTCACTTGTTACCTGGAAGGAGATTGACCCCCATGTTGCTACAAACTGCTTTCAGGGAGTTGTAGAGAGCAAGAAGGTCCCCCCTGAGTCTCCTCCAGGTTAACACACACAGCTCCCTCAGCTGCTCCTCATCAGACTTGTGCTCCAGACCCTTCCCCAGCTTTGTTGCCCTTCTCTGGACACGCTCCAGCCCCTCAGTGTCTTTCAGAAAGTGCCCAAAGGAAATGAGTTTTCAAACTCTGCTAAATTGGGGAATTAGGGTTAATTAACCACATTGTCTTCTCACTTGCTGATGGCCGGAATCAGTCACTAAAGTCATGCCTGCATAAAGCTGATCATTCTGACAGGAGAATGAGGCATGAGATTTTAGCATTTGGAATACTAGGTGTATAGGGGACAGGGCGGGGAAGCAGGATGATGGAAAGAGACACAGTGTATTTGGAGGAACTTACATGTTCCTCAGTGCATTTCCCTTGACAGTTTGCAGAAATACAGTGAGTCAGCTGTCATCATATAATATATTAGTATAAAACAGTGTAAAAAGGGACAATATGCTTAGGCACTGATTAAAGAGAAAGGACAAAAGGGAAAAAACCACCCAAACAACCAAGCTCTTTGTTAGTGAAAGGGAATCGTGTGAAAGTTTGGAAATGTGCCTCCACTCAACTTCAGGAATTAGTTTTGAATTAGTTGGAAGTATTTTCATTCAGGCTGCAAACCAGCCCAAAGACCACCTGCTGTGAAATAAAGGAGCACAGACCAGCGGTTATTATAGCAATAGCCATAAGTTTATTGCTTATTGGTACTAAACTTAAATCTTAGTAATTTTGAATTACTGAGTTAGCTTAGATTTATGGAGATGCAGGATCATTTAGAACTGCAGTCATTCCAGAAGGGTATATTATCTAAACCAATTTTCTTATAGTGATGCAATTGCAATACCATAGTTACGGTTGTATCAGCCTTTCCATTATAAACTCCTATTTTCAGGGGCTTGTAATTTGACCATAAAAATTCACTCCTTGTTGAAACTTGGCATACAAGGTCTGAGATGAAAAACTTTTTTTTTTCTAAATTTAGAGAAAAAAAAATCAGATCTCTTCAACCACTTCTAATGCTCCAACTTTGCAAACAACTAAAGCAACACAGCAGAAGTTGGCTGTTTGACATCCTTCACTGTCCATTTACCATAATTCAGAGTAGACTCCTCTTGATAAGTAGAAGATGGCAAATTCTAGTGGAAGATTCCCTGACCCTGGCAGTGGGGTTGAACTAGATGGTCTTTAAGGTCCCTTCAGTCTGAATCATTCTATGATTCTATGTAATTGCTCCTGGGGAGGAAAATTAATGGTACATATCATTGGAAGCATTTGAGGGAAGATCTGTACTTCTTTGTAGCTTCTCTACTGTGCATGGATGAGACTTCAAGTTTCATAAAAGTTACAAACAACTTTTAAGACTCTCTAGATGCAAAAAAAGGGCTGAAGTTTTGGAAAGTTTTAGAAAGTTAAGCAGTTCACCTGAAGTCATGATCCTTAAGAAAACACCTTCTCTGGTTTTCGCTCTTTTAAAAATGTTGCTCGAAACCATTATAAACCCCTTTCCTCTAAAGAATTCCCACGAAAGTAATTGAGATGAAATATTAATATTTGCCTAAATTGATTCAATATTGATTCCATTTATTAATGCTAATTCTGACTTATTTATTAGCATTTCCTTGTAAATCAGTGATGCTGATATACCAGCTGAACCTGCTCATTCCAAATGTCCCTCTCTATCCACTAGAAGGCACACCTTCCATTCCGATTAACGCATTTACAAACTGGAGTCTTATTCCAAACCATGTTAAAAGCACATTTTTTCCATCTGATCTTACAATAACGCAGATAAGGTCTGACATTTCAACCAACAGAAAATACATTAGTTATGGTTTTAGCATTAAATGAATCTAGCAGTGATTATTTCGCCTCTGGCTGCTAATTATTGCTGTGCAGTACTTCAGAAATACTTAAAGCCACGGAGTGTGTAAACCTACCACAAAGTTTGCGAAGTCACAGTTGGATGAAGAACCTGCACAGCAATTGCTCTGGCAAAGCCTTCTCTTAATCTCATGGTGCATTTAGCTGCTACTGAGATTCTGTAAAATCACCCCTGCGCAGCAGTTCTTTGGACTGTGAGATGGACTTGTATTGTTGTTTATTTCTCCTGTGCTTAATAGGCCATAGAAATGGAAGGTTTGGGTTAACCTCAGAAAGGACGTCACATACTCCTGTTCCTTGAGGGGCTGATCTGATGCTCCAGGAAGTCAATGGCAAAATGCCTATTGATTGTGATTAAATAAAAACCAGTAATAATAATAAAGGCCTCACAGTGAACTGGGTGTTCCAATGAAGCTGAACTTCAGTGTAATTTAGAAAGTTGAAATTATGTGATTTGATATCTGACACACATTTTACACACATCTGAAATAAAAAATATGGTGATGTTTCTGGTGCAGAATAGGAATGGGTGCCAGCCATAAGGCTTAAGATACAAATCCATGCCTGCTTTATGAAAATCAATATTCATTAATAGGATAGTATAATACAGAATAGTGAAATTTTGTTTTGTATTATTGAAATTAAATTACATTTTTTTAAAATCTCTAAACCGGAGCCTTATTTATTCCTTTGATTCTGAACCAAGGTGGGAAAATGTTGAAGTAGATTAAAAAGCTAGGGATAACACCAGGATTTATTTCTTCTGGTATTTGGATTTTTAATCTTAAGCATTGAAAGTTATATACTAGTCAAACAATTTACAGTGCTTGCAGTTTACTGTATACAGCCAGCATATTTCAAAACCTAGCTATGATCTGAATCAAAACAGAAGTGCTGAAAGGGAAACCCTTTGCCTTGCATGGAGTCCTGAAAAGACCTGGTAAATTGTGTGATTATTGAATTATAGAATCACAGAATGGCTTCGATTGGAAAGGACCTTATAGATCATCCTGTTCCAACTCCCCTGCCATGGGCAGGGACACCTTCCACTCGACCAGGTTGCTCAGAGCCCCATCCAACCTCGCCTTGGACTCTTCCAGGGATGGAAGTGATCTTTTGAAAGAAATGTTTCTGGAGGCTTAAACACATGACGTTAATCAACTAAACCTGGTAATCTTGGCCTAATGCTGAGATACTGAAATATTGTCCTGTTATCATCCTGAGACTGTATTTTTGCTGTATTATAATTAAACACTTCTGTGATTGTATTTCTATTGGTGTCCTTGAGACTGGGCAACTATCAAAGGTCAGCTTTTCTGACCTATAATATTTTTCTTAGAACAGAAAATATCAACACTAGGTAAGAGTGAAGAACTATCAACCTTACCATGTACAAAATCAAGGCTTAGAAGAATTACAAATTGGAGAGCATCCTTCAGGTTTGGAAAATTAACTTTACATCCCAAACAGTTCTTTAGGGAAAAACAAAATAAAGCAGATATTCAAAGAAGCTGGTTGGTCTCTTTAGATACCCCAACATCTCGATGAAAATATTCAGGGTTGTTTGCCTCTCTTATTTAGGGATAATTTGATGGTGTCATGAATAGAGCTTCAGCTTCAGTGGACTTCGCCCCTGCTCTGTTAAATCAAACCCAGGAGTGATTGCCCAGAGCATGTGGAATTGGCCTGCACTATCCTAAGTCCATATAAAATATATGAAATATTTAAGACTCCATGGGGTTCCTTTATGCTCTCTCTGATTTCAGTGAGATAGAGGTGAATGCCTCAAAATCAGAACTGGCAGAAGAGAGCCTCTAAACCATGATAATTTTAAATTTTCACACTCTTTTTCCCAATTCTGGTACAAGATGAGAGAGTAACACAACAAACATTTTCACCAGACAAAATAAAACAAAATAGAGACTATTTTGGATCAGGTCAAAACCAATGTTTGTTTTCATCATTTTAAAGCATTTTATTTCAAAACCAGGGGGTTTTTTACACATTCTTAAGTGGCAAATTAACTCACAGTTTGGAATGCTCTTGAGATAGAAAAATCCTTGAAAATGATACTTTCTCGCACACTGAAAGATTTGTTTCTGTAAAATTGGCATATCCTAATATTCTGCTGAGGGGGAAAAAGAAAGAAAAAGCTTCAGTTGAATTCCTGAACAATATCACTGAAAATACAGAGCTGTTAGGAGAGGTGGAGGGAAAGGTATGGGTGCCAGGGATTATCCTTTATGTTTGTACCTGGTTTTGGTTTGGCCACTGTCACTGAGAGGTCACTTGGCTTTATCGGGAGTTAATTCAGCTCTTGTTTTTGGGTGTTCCATCTTCATTTCTAAAGCTGCCTGCTGCCTACCTCCCACATGGAAGATACATTCACACGTGTTTCTTGCTTCCTCAGCAAAGCATGGAGCTGAGTTGTCATGGCATCTCACCTTTCAGATCTGATGTCTTTTATTCTTTCTTTTCACATTGGACAAAAAAAAGAGTTTTTATTTTATTTTCTTTCCTTTTAGTGTCTCTACCCTCAAAGCTATTACTATGGACTAAAATCTGGGTTACAAAAAAAAAAAAGCATTAGAGCATTGGCAAACACAACCATGTTTAGCAAAGTCAAACAGGAGGTTTGGAAAAAGGTGATCTTTCAGGTTCTTTCCAACCCAAACCATTCTGTAATCCAATGATTCTATGAATAAGAGAATTGGTAAAATTGTTGTGCTTATTTAAAGCCAAGCTAAAAATTACAGTGATTATGTAGAGAAATTAGGTTTCATCATAAGGAGAGACATGAATTTACCTTAAAAGATGAATCAGTATCAGTAAATAAAATGGACCATGGACCATTCACTGGAGAGACGTGGCATTATGGAGTGGTAGCTGGCACCAGTCAAAGTTGTGTTGAGGAACCTGGTAAGAAATGGTGGGAAGACTGTGGGACTCAGCTCAAGTCTATGCTGTGGAGCTGGTTTGTTTATTTGTATAGATGTAGTCTGGGAAATCAGGCCCTGGTTGTTTGTTTGGGTTTTTTTTAATATATTTTAGAAAGAAATTAAACCTTAGTAAACACACTCCACCTGCTTATGTTTGTTTCCCTATTTGCTAATGGGCATAAAAGTCCTGACCTCCTTTGCAAAGATCCTTGAGATCTGGTCATGGGAAATTCTATATGTCAGCAAAGTTTTTTCATCAACATTGTGCACTTAATCATTTCTAAGGACAATGAATTCAGATCACAAAGTCATTGCTAGGGAGGGAAACGACTTTGGCACCAGTCACTACAGTGTAGAACTGTCGGTGTGATTAGGGCCAATAAAGCTGGAGCAACTTTTGTTCTTCCAGCCAAAAATGTGGCTTGCTGGCAAGTAGAAAACTGGCTGAACCACTGCCAGATGCTGCATGCACAGCTGTATAGATTATGTACCATTGTTTTTCCATGGGTAAAATGGGCCCACAAATTCAATTCTTCATGACTGGACTGAAGTTGAAAATGAATTTGTTAGAGGGGAAGAAAAAAATTAAAAGTCATGGCCTGTATCTCAGAAGAGGAACTTTAATATTATTTTTGCCAAGTTGTCTTCATTGCTTTTTTCTTTATATAAACCCAATAAAGTGCAAACTAGTAGCATTAGTTTATTAGTTTATTGCAATAGGGCTCAGAAACTCTTGTTCTGATCTAGAACTCTATTGAGGCATGGAAAAAAAATGCCTCAAAGCGAGAGGATGAGCTAGACTGTGTTCAATCATCTAAGGAACTGAGACAAAGCACTCTCAGGGAGTGATATATCCAAGGACCAATATGTACCTTGGATAACTACTTTAGGAAAGCACCAAATATTTCTGTAGCAATATTCTCTTTCCATCTTTAAATGCCCATGGACACAAAGGCAGAATATTCTGGCATTTCCCTCTTCCCCCACTGAGACTTAAAAATAGCCTAAAATGCTGAAGATTGAAATACTCTAAAAATCATGCTAAGGGAAGGTTTGGAGAGATTGGCGGATTCTGGAAAAGATAATTACTGAAAATAAGGAGAGTGTAGCTTGGCTTCAAGAAAAACAACTTGGATTTTCTTGGTCAGCTTTGCAAAAAGAGACTGGTAGAAGAAAGATGGTTCTGGAAGCTGGTTCTGAATTAGGACTAAAGGCGATAATAACAAGAACCAAATTCATTTAGTGGAATTTTTAGGAGTCAGTTCTGAGTGGTCCAATAAGAAACAGTAGAAAATGAAGTTCTTTGTTTACAAAGCTAAGCATGACATAACTTTACTCTGAGCAGTCAGATGTATTAATATCCTATTTCATCTTGTTCATTTATTATTCTTTGAATTCAGATCTGAATTTGTAATGCTAAGTGCCACAACAGTCTGAATTAGGGAAAGACCAAACCTTCCACCTTTTCCATAGTTGTAATTTGCCATTGTATGCTTAGGACTTCTCTAAGAGACACACATTGATCAACAAAACCCCATTGAAATCTGATTATTAACTTTCTCCCTTGTTCACTTACTAAGTTCATAGAACAGTAAGACTAGTCTTGTATGAAAAAATGAAGACACTTGAATTATAGAGGGATTCTATCTGGAAAATACAGTATAATAGATGGGCATCTCAGCTGTCCCAAGCTCTAAAAACACAGGTCAGCTCCTCAGTGATCTTATGCTCACATGCTATGACACGCTTTCTGACACATTTTCTTTGGAACCCCTCCTGTTTGCTGCACTGGATCTATCTCAGAGACAGATCTTTAGTCTTCACTTCTTTCAGAAAATATTAAAATTTATAGCTAAGACTTTGAATAGAGTCTTGTTTTGAATAAATGCTCAGTTCAGATGCCATACTCAGTGGCTGGAAGGATAAGCCTGCACTGGGTGTCTTGAACTGCCATGACCAGGTCCCCTCACCTCATTGGTTACATTAATAACCAAATAGACAAAAAGGCAAAACTAATGAACACACAACAAAAAAAAAGTGGAGCTAGCTTTGCTCTCTTCTTTGAGCTAAAAGAATAAATAAAATCTGCTTGTCTCTTGGGGCAAATTGAATTTTCTGGTTCAAATCAGTTCATTTCACCAGTTTACATTTGTTCTCTTTCAGTGTACTTTTATCCATAACTATAATTTAATTTTCTTTCAAAGACCTCTCAGTGTTATGACTTGTTACTTTTCCCCTAATTCAGAGACTTTTTGTTCTGTCCACTGATTCTGCCAATCTAAGCTGAAACATTTCTTTACCAGAACCAGTTTACCTGTCCCTGTTCATTTTTATATTTTTCCCCTTGGCTGAAATCATTATCCAACAAATCACGCTGCAGTCCCTCAGTTTGAGATTCATTTCACTCTGATTCTCTGGGATTTTTTCCACCATAAATTTAGATTCAGAATTCCCTGCCCAGTAGGAGAGGGAGGAAAGATGTGTGCTGGTCATTTGCATATTTTAACAGACGGAGCTGCTTTTGCTGTGCAGCTGTCGATGCAGAAGAAATATTCTTTGGGGTAAAACACTACACTAGGCAAAATAAGCCTGTGAAGGCTTCCTTCTCTTCCACTGCTGCTTTTCCACCAATGGAGACAGAAGAAATTGTCGTGATATAAGATTATCTACCCTCCCTAGTCAGAAGGACAGATATCCCTGGTGGTTCCTGGCAAGCTCAGCTCCCCCAGACACTAAAATACTTTCTATTTTAATGCTCCAAGAACAGATGACTGTGCTTTTCAACTGCTTGGGTTTTGCTAATCAAACAGTTTGGATTGAATCTTCTACTAGACCCATAAAGCGGAAAGTTTCTATGCTCAGTGGTCAGTGGTGGCATCTGCTGCAGCAAAACTCCATGTGGGAGAAATCAAGGTTTAGGATCACATCAAATTCTGCTTCTTTTCCAAACCAGGCATTTGTTATCATAAGCAATAACAGAGTGATAAAGAAATGAACACAAATTATAAATTTCTTACTTAAGATGGCAGAATGGAAGGATTAAACTACATATTTTTAATGATTAAAAATCAGGTATATAGGAACCTTACCTAATTCAAAGTGCTTGATATCATAGAGGCCTAAAAGTTAAGCAGAATATGTAGGCCATCAATGAGGAAAAATAGAAGCCCTTTTGAAAGAGTTATTCATCATTCCATAATACTTAATGTCTCGTGTAGAATATTCCCCTGAATCTATCCCATTTTATTGGAAGTGAGGAAGTATCAATGATTAGCTTTAATTGACCACACAAGGTTTAGAAGTCTAAACATGGATGTGAAAATTCCAGTGTGACTGGATTTACGAAGCTGAAGTGAATTTACTGAGCTGAAGTGACAAGGATTCAACCAGTCTTTTGGTAATGGTGCCTGAATATGTCTGGTTTTCAGAAATCTTCCTCTTTTTTCAATTTATGTTTGTCAGGTTTCAGGTTCTGAGCACAGGGACTTGAGGTGCCTATTCAATTTAGCTGTGTCCAAAATTGCCACCAGGATGGAGGCAGTTCCTCAGTCAAAGGTCGTAGCACCAAAATATTGAGAAAAATAATAATAATAAAAAAATAGAAACAGAAGACACAGAGGGGAAGTAGTAATATTTTATATATGTTGAACTGCAGGAAGATAGCAAGGATCCATCAAACCTCTCTCTACATTTGGCCTTTCCCTCTGACCACTGGTACCACCTGTGCAACCCAGAACATATTTAACTATCTAGAAAGTTTTAATTTACCTCTGATTTCAGTTCCCCTGATACATTTGGAGAGCTGCATTTTCCACCACGCTCATTGTTAGAGCATAACCCAGTTATTTCATTTGCTTCACTCCTCAATGCAGAGTGCCATGTCTTCTTTTTATTTTTTTTCCTTTTCATTTATTTTGTATTTTATGAGTTGTGTCCAACAATACTGCCCACATATTTTAAAAGTGGCAACATAAGGAGTTATTTGCAAGAAGTCTCGAAGCACCATCAAGGACACCTGCTTGCAGGATTGTATTAAACTGAGATCAGCCAACATTACAGTGTATTTCAGCACTGGAATCAGCCAAAAATATGTCCCTAGCAGTGCTATTTTCATTATTCAGACCTTCACCCAAAATCTGTGTAACTGCCTCTTAAATTAATTTTCACACTTGCCTGTCTCTGTAAGTAGCTGCAGCAGTGTGCTGTGTATTTTAACTACAAGGAAATGTTGCAGGTAGAAGATTTCTCCCTGAAGTCACTGGCATCCTCCTTAAATTCAAGCCACGGTCTCTCAGTCCCACGCTTGCAGTGGGGGGCACCTGTCATCTTTTTCATCACGGCAAGATGTGCCCTAGATTCTGCACCCCCTCCCCTTCCCACCATACAGGTACGTGTGAGTGTATGTTCTTTTCCCACTGAATTTTTTATTCAATAAATAAATAAAACTTTCCTGAAGTTGCTAAGGTCTCAAAGGTGCAGGAACTTGTAATATGAAGGAAAAAAAAGGAAAAAAAAAAGAAGAATAAAAAATAAAAAAGAAAAGAAAAGGAAAGGTAAAAAAAAAGAGTTCAAAGGCAGCCAGGCAAGGTAGAAAGGAAAAGATCAGTTCAGTGGGACATGACAGGAAAATGAAGCTGTTCTAGATTAACAGCAGTGGAAGGGGTTGGAAATATTAGTAAGTTCCAATTCAATTTGATCTTTTGCATTTGGGCCAAAGTCGTGTGGGCTTGCTATAAAACCTAGAATGAGAACCAAAATCCTTGGGTAGCAAAATATAGATTAGCCAGGAAGGCAATAATTAATGATACCACAAGGAAAATTATCATTTTCTTCCAGTAAGATGCAGTTGTACCGGACTCCTCTTCCTCTTAGCTGATGTGTAGACTAGGCTTTACTAATATATTAGGCATAATTTACTGATCAACATCAGCTTTTCCTAAAATCAGACTAAATCTCAGAGTTTTCAGTGCTTTCATAGAATCACAGGATCATTAAAATTTGGAAAGACCTCTAAGATCATGAGTCCAAACATCATATCACAACTTTTTGGACTCAAACATCGAATTCACCTCTTTGTACTAACAGGACTCATGTTTCTATAACAGGAACCGCTGAGATGTCTCAGAAGTAGAGAAAAATAATTTTTAGTTTATTTTCAATGGATGGTTTTCACCATTAATGTTCAGGCCCGGAGCAACCTGGTCTAGTGGAAGGTGTCCATGCCCATGGCAAGGGGTTGGAACAAGATGATCTTTAAGGTCCTTTCCAAGCCAAACCATTTCTTAATTCTATAATTCCGTCTCAGTAAGAAGTAACAAATGGAAACAATTTATCCCTACTCTTCTCTGAGCCGTATTTCCTCTCCACCTTTCTGTGTGCAGCACAGATTTCAGTTCTTCACACAATTCTCACTCACTGAAGGGCAAATATTCCACCCCAAATCTTTTGATTTTGGAAAGGAAGCAGCAGACAATGGACAGATTTCCATTCAGGCAACCTGGGATCCACAACAATGATTTTTTTTAAGTATAAGACTGTCCTATGCACTAAAATTCCCAGTTTTACTCAAGAACAACACTGCTGCTGAAATACCTTTTTGTTCTGTCTTTGGACTGATAAAAAATCAAAGCGTTTGTTGGTATGTTTTTGACTGCAGGCCAAAAATAAACATTTGAAATGTGTTTGTGAAATGTCTCCAAGTGTTGTTAGTAGGCAGCCAGTGTCAAGGATCTCCTTGAGAGGCTTTTGGGTCCCTAGAGAATTCCATTATAAGGATATTACCTGAACTAAATTACACTAATTATTATATAAGTAGCTTAAATTAGAAATAATTTTATCTGAATTGAAGTATAAATAATTTTCTTGGCCAGGACACCTGTCCAAGATGGATGAGACCTTCTTCTCACCAATCTTTAATCACAGCCATCTGGAAACTGTGCCTGGACAGGAGCCTCTTAGTGGTGTTTGCCATATCTTGCTTAGGATGTCAAATGCAGGCAGGTGGTTCAGGAGGAAGGTTTAAAGTCTATGGTTTATAATGATCCAGTTCAGGATGTGTGGATCCTTTTACTCACTTGTTTCTAGCTCTGGGTACTACAGGTCACGTTATGATTTGATTTCTTGATTAAAACAGTAGAGCTTGTGGGATATGAGCTTTCTGCACAAGGATTAATACAATGGGACTGTTTTCATGTCTTCTACATGTTTTTGTAGCACTACTAGCAAGTAATAACAGGATAATGATATAAAAGGTATATCCTGGACTTCTGAAAAAGGGGAATTTCACCTGCTGGAAAAAAAACCAGGATGGAGGCAACCTGACGCTGCTACCACACTTCCAGCCCACACTAAATTACCTTTTCCACACTCCATATGATGATTTCCCAGATGAGATTTCAAAGACCATTGCCTTTGCCAGATTGTAAATTTTTTTTGAATGGTTCTTTTGCATCCATCCTAATCCTACTCAACTCATGAAGGAAGAGAAAAGGAAAAAAAAATAAAAAAGGAGAGCAAAACAGAGAACGAGGTTTAAAAAAAAAAAAGACAAACAAACCCATCAAAATGATAATTGCTAAGTTATCATTTGCTTGCTCTTTTCCAGTTTAGCTGCCACAGCAGCTCCTCTCTCGTCTTCCACTCCGCCTTAGCTCCCAAATGGTATCAATTATCCACAAATCTCACAGGGCCTGCACCATCTGAATAACAATTCATTAACCTTCACTTTTCTCCTGCTGATTAACTCGCCCCCACCACCTCCCTGATGTAGGAGACAGAGTGTCGGAAATTCAGCCAAACTTTTTAATTATGCAAATAATACAATACCCGCAGATAATTATTTAGCCCAGGACTCAGGCTGTATATTCTATGCTCTGCTCTCATAGGCCTTTCCACTCTGTTCTCTTCTTTACATCATCTCAGTTGTGTCAAGGAGAATGAAGGATTTTTGGTTTCTCTCGGAGCAGGTGATCACTCACAGGAGCCAAGCACAGATGTGCTGTGGCTGGGGGAAAAACAGGTTGCTGCGAGGCTGGCCAGGGAACACAAAAAGCCAGTTGAAGGTTTCAATATCTACCTTTCAGTTCAAGCAGCCTCCAGATGAACCCTGTGTGGATCCAAAATCTCTCACTGCAGGGCTGAGTTTTGCAGCTCACATCTGATAGGGTCCCATCTGCGCAGCTCTGGTCTTTTCATTGGCGGTGTCTGGCATGAAGCTGCTGAGCACTGCTTACTTTACATCAGTCAAAACCCTTTCTTTTTCCCCAGTCAAATTTAATATTTCATAAATTGAAAACTGGAAATCAAGTTTAAACCTTCACACTTTTCTTTTTGACAGAGAAATCTTAAAAAACCAAACAAATTTATGAGCAGAATTTGGTTTTGTACAGATACACATAACTTCCACCCAGATCTAACTCCGGAATGGCAGGATGGATGGGTTTCAAACTCCCCAGCATACTTTCTGACAGACACATATGGGATTATTTCTATTATGCAAAGGGTATGATTCTGAGCACACGAGATGTTGAACTTGGGTCTGAAATCAATTCACCTTATGGCTCTGACAAAGTCACATAAATATGTCTGTGCACCCACACAAGTTATTTATGTATTTGCCTTTGTAGCTCTGGCTGGTCTATTGAGTTTCTTTACCTGTAAATAGGGCTGGCATTGCTTTAAAAAACAAATCTCTGCACTGAAACTTTCTTGGAATTACAGATCACATTGGCAATATGAAATTTTACCATCTGCTACGTTTATCCGACATCACTCCTGTACAGGGGAAAAAGAGAATTGATTCTGCTTGATAACCAGCTCCAAGTATAGTAGCATAAGGAAACCTTTGTGGGATTGAACAATGCAAAATTCAGGAAAGAGACGGGAAATATTTCATATGTCCTAATTTAATGATGTTTAAATTTCATCCTTCAAAGCAGATTATGGTTCTGCAGCCCATATCTTGAACTTCTGCTGGAAATTTTATGAAGTTTCAAGATTTTAAACACATTCAGACCGACTTCACTCTCCAGGGCGTAAAAGAGAGTAAACCTATATCATTATTACATTGTCATAAACATAAAAATCACTTCAAAACAAGAAATAGCAATACCAGACCTATCTATTTTCTTGGAATTCTTGTCTTCTTAGATATATCAGAGTAGCTGAATATAATTAGCTCAGTCTGGTAAGTGTGAAAGAAAAGATACAGGCAAAATAAGGCCTTGTTCTTACATAATTCCTTGAGCTCAAGTAAGAATTGCTAAATCCGTAAATGGACTACGAAGAATGTTTTCTCAGCTGCTTCCTAATTGGAGTCCACTTTTCCTTGGCACCTTGGTTGTTCTCCAGGAAAACCACCATATAAAGTACTCAAATCATGATGCTGGAAAGTTCAGGATGTAAAATCCCAGGATTTCACAGAAAACATGCTCCCTAACCTCTCTTGTCAGCTGAACTTAGTCCACCAGGAAGCTGAAAGATCTCTGGATGACACGAAGTGTACAAACGTTCATATAATTTTAGGCACTTAAGTTTTAATAATTTGACCTATACCACTGCAAAAAAAGTCATACAAAAAAACAGTCAGTGAAGAAAAAGGCAGCCTTGGCTGTCTGGCCCATGCTCAGTATCTCAGATTATATGGCTTTTTAATAGCAATGCTACACCTATGAGTAATTCTTTGCCTGCCCAGGGCTTGTTTCTGTCCTTTACAGTGGCCAGAAAATGACAATATGCAGAAAACATGCTAAGAAGGTAAATGAAGAACAATATTTAATCTGAATGAAACATTTAGGACACAACATCAGGCCTATGCAAAGATTACTAATGGAATGGATTCGTTTCACCAAAGGTTAGACAGGTGCTCACTAAATATTTTCTGTGAAGGTAATAATTTGGAGAAGGTATAAATATCAATCTTTAAAGTGTATCCAGGAAATCACTCTTGCTAAATCTGCAACTTATGTGAACACACATGATTTGGTTTTTTAACTGATTTAGCAAAACCCTAATAATTACTGATCTCATAATGCCACCAGGGCGCATGGGTTGGGTATCAGTAGGGAATCACTGTCAAAACTCTTCCTAATGTTGCTCCAGGACCATGCCTTACACCATTCTCAAGGCCTCCACACTTCTGGTTGCACATCTGTCCTTCAGATTTTCCTACTTCAACACAAAAATCTGCAGAAGTCTTTCATGTTATTAATTAATCCTTAGGATCCAACGAGTTATTGATAATTAATTAGTTCAGATGTTCTTGTGTGCAAACGTGCACGCCAATAAATTGCAGTGATCCATGATATTCCCATGTCACTTTTGGAAGATACAGAACACTGATTAAGTAGCTTGTCTTTTCTTTGGTACAAACCAGTGCTCATCCTAGGCCTAGGTGGATGGGGCTCTGAGCACTCTGATTTAGTGGGGGACATCCCTGCCCATGGCAGAGGTGTTGGAACTGGGTGATCTTTAAGGCTCCATTCAACCCAAACCATTTTGTGAATCTGTGTTGATGAACTGTGAGATTTAGAACTGGAATGAGGTTTCCAGGTAAAACCTGATTGACCCTGTTTCTCTGTCCATTTGGACTGACCTTCAAAACCAAAGTTGGAGAAGGACTCAGTTAATGTATGTCTACAAACTTGTAACTTGATTTTTATATAAGTGCTAAGCTAACTCTGTTTAATTGATTTTCCACATTGTACACTGAGAAATAGGATTTTTATGGCTCTTGAATAATTCAGAACTTTGATTCCTAAGGCAAAAAAAATGGGCAAGGAATAAAAGCATAATTATCATTGTAGCAGAGGTCAAAAGGACAAGCTGGCCATAAGTTCATAATGTGCTTGTGCTCTTGGACTCAATGTGGACTGTGGAATATTACCTTGTTGAAATCTTATTACTTAAGGAAGAAAAAAAACCCACACAGGCAGTTAGCTGCAAAAGAAATGGTGGAAGTGTTAATTTTTAAGCAAGTTTGACAAAGATTGAGTTTCATATGACAAATACTGTCAGCAAGACAGGATTCTGTCAGTGGAAGAAGTTTAAACATTAACAATTTCTGTCAGGCTGTTGACACAACCACGGCAGACATTTCCCAAGATGCTGAGATGACTGCTGGCATTTGTCAACAATCCTGTCACAGTGACAGCAATAAGACCATGTCTGGAAATGTGACAGTTTTGGCTTTGTGTTCCCCCGAGCATTGGCCCAGGTGTTCAGAGAAAGTGTGGGAAAAACCCGTATTTCTGCATTGTCATTCGAACGCGGAAAAAACACAGGAGGAAAATGAGCTGTCACTCCAATTCCCATGATGCCTTTCTGCTTAGCATAACTCTGCTCCACGGCCCAGGGTCCACTGGTCCATACTCTGACAGATAATTAAGAAAGCAGCAGCTTTTTCTAGACGGCTCTTCCTCATGATTTGCATTTTAGCCAGAGGCGACCAGTTATAAAAAAAACATGATGGAAAGATGGTAAGAAGCCAATTAGATGGATGGATGGCTGACTGACAGCTCTCTGGTGTTATTACTCCAGATTTCATTGTATGTGGCCTGGCAGTTTTCAACAAGAACCAACTTTTGCAGGTTTGTAGAGCTGTTAAATGAAGGACTATATATAGAATGTAATGGTTTTGCACAAATCTTTTACATTTTTCCCGAAATAAACATTTATTACTTCCATTCTGGTTTAAGTGCAATAATCTTTCTTAGTTAATCACAATTTATGTAGCTGCATTCAGAAATTTTGGAAGACTTTGCATTAAAATAGCTTTGTCGATAACAGCAATGATTAAAAAGCTGTAAATTAAAGGGTGACACTGTACAACATAGCAGTAATTGATATTTCTAAGGACTACTCTGATTTCCAACATAATTCAACTACACTAATTTGTTTGTAAGAATAAAGTATTTGCTTGAAAGAAATAAAGTATTTGAGAGAATAAAGAGAAACCTGAAATTTCTCATTGTGCTGGGAGAATCTGTTCTCAGTGGATATTTTCTTTCTTCTGGGGATCTTTATTTTTTTTTCCTGCTGTTTTTCCCAGAAAGAAAAGATTGTTTTGCACAGGACTTAACAGTTTTAAATATGAAATAGCTTGTAAATTGCTACTTTTCAGCTCATCTGTTCAGCTCCAACAGCTGGTAGCCAATCAGAAATATTCTTCTCTGCTAGTGCCTGGTGGCTGTATCTCACTATAAAATTTAAACATTAGCAGGGCTTTTGTTACACTTTTGTGTTGTTTGTGGATTTATTTTTTTTTTGTTGTGAATACCAGATTTAACACAGCACTGCAGCAATTGCAGTTCCAAAGCTGCAACTGCCTCCGATGAATAATGGGCTTTGCCAACATAAAACGTCCCTCAGCTTCCTTTGGGTTCTGCAAGTTTATCCAGTGCTGGCAATTATCTCTTGATGAATGGTTGGTTGTTTTAGCGAAGTGGCCCATCAGCCTGTGCTTCAAGGAATATGACTTTGTGGATGTGAGTCATTCCAACTGTTGGGAGCACGGATAGCTGAAAAAGTTACTCCTGCCTTTCTCCTGCTGCAATATAACAAAAGCAAAACAAACCCATTGGAATCTCCTTGCTCAGACCTTGACAGGATTTTTTTTTTCAAGTAAAAAAAAATAAGACAAAGATACAAACCAAATTGACAACCTGTTAAAGGCCAGATTATGCTAATGCAAGTGGAATAGGAATCTGGGGTTTTCTCTATAACAAAATAGACTGTTCATAGAATGAGAGAAGCAGAGAATGGTTTGGGTTGGAAAGGGTCCTTAAAGATCATCCAGTTCCAACCTCCTTGCCATTGGCAGGGACACCTTCCACTGAACCAGGTTCATACTCATATTGATAGAGTAAGTGGATTTATAGTGAATTGCTCAGAGCTTGCAAAACTTTTAGAGGACTAAGAAATTTACTTCCTGTCTTACCCTCTGTTTCACTTCATTTGCCACTACATCCCCATTTTTTCAGATTACAGGAATAACCTGAACCATGGGCTACAGGACATGTGAACCTCTTGGACAAAAAAAACAAAACAACTTCTAATTCCATAGCTTGTAGCCCTTCCCAAAAGTCAATTCCCCACTGCCAGGTCCTTCAGCTCCTGTTTTATCATCCAGGTATATCAACTCTTCTCCCACATAATCTACTGTTACACTTTGTGGAATATATAGCCCTTAAGACTCTTCATCACCTTTCCACTGTATCTAAAATTTTCTCCTGTAATGAGGGCTTCTCTTTCATCCTGAAAACCCTTAGCCCAAGACTATTTTCTTTTTCATCAGTAATACTCAACCCCATCCCTATTAGTGATAATCCTAATTTTAGATTTTACCCCAAGGTATCATGGGCTAACTACAATACAAAGCACGAAAACTATGGTGCCAAATAAATTTTTGCCAACTAAACACCTTGAAAGAGAAACTTTGCTCTGTGATGTGACTTGTAAAACTAGTACAATTCAGAAAAAACACACCAATATAGGAATTGTGATGTGGTGCTCAGGAAATCCTGTATGGCTGAGGAAAATCTTGTGCTACTTTTGCTCACCTGAAGACTTCAGAAGAACCAGGAAACAAATCAAAATGTAGGCTTAAATTTATATTCGTGTCCTTTGATATTACTCGTGACCATCTCTAAACTGAAATTACCATCTGCCACCGGGATGGCAGAGAGGAGTTAGGGCAAAGGATTTCCAAATAAACTGAAAAGTCTGTTGATCCTGTATTTTCCAAATAAATATACTTTTCTCCATTAGGCCTATGCCCACATTTACTTATTTTAAAATATTATCTCTGAATTTTGTATAGTAGCTGTTTGTGACCATTCCTTTATTTAAACTCACATTTATTCCTCTAGGCCTTCAAAATATTCAGAAGAAAATGAAAAACAATGAAACCATCATTTTTAGGGCATTAATTTCAATCACTTGTCTATATTTAATGTGAAAAATGCTTATGGATTTTATCTCTAATTATCCAACAGTGATGTAACCCTCATCCAAAAAACCTACAGTGAAAATTGAGTTGATGTGACTCACTGCTACTAGGGAAGAAAGGAAGAAACAGTCATGGCATAATTTTTAACTTTTTCATCTGGAAACACCCTAAAAATGGACAAAGTAAACATTGCAAATAATGTTTGCCTGAGCTGTTTTTCTGTTTGCTACAATTGGAATCTGAAGGTGGGAGGACAGGGAATTAACTGCTAACACAACCCATTACATGAGGGATGGAAGAAAGGGTGGTAATGTGTGTTCTATTAAAATTTCAGTGCTTAAATTATTGTGCCAGGCTGAGTGATCAGATTTGGAACGTGAGTTTTACACCTGAAACTACTTCTGTTAGTAAGATTTAGGGTGGAAAATACTTAATCTACCTTTGCCTACCTAAAGATTAGACTTTCAGTCTAAACTTGATTCTTCTGATGTCACATTGAAAGAGCCGATCCAGGCAGGATTCATCATTTCCTAAGAACAAGTGTCTTGATACTTCAACTATTTATCCTTGTAAGCTCTAGGAGGAACCTGAATCTCTAGTTTAAAGTAGTCACTCACTCCTTAGGTGGTTGGTGTTGGACAAAATGATCCCAAACTCCCTTCATACATGGCTGTGCTTTGGGATATAGATCTTCCTCAGGGCTTTCCTTTATCCAAGGCTGGAGATCAGGATACTGCTTGTCTCTGACATGATGGCTGGCATGATAAATCTCTTTCTTTAAGGAAAATCCAGAAAATTCCATATAGATCTTTTGTCTAGTACTCAGTTCTCTCCAGCTCCTTAGAGTAATATTATAATCCTGACAGAACTCAAAGACTTCCTTTGTTCTTTCAGTGTAAGTTGCTAGATGTGAACTGCTGCTTATTGTTATTATATAGTGAAAATAATCCTTTTTACCTCTTTGATGCCTTATTTTCTCCTCAGCAGTCATGAAAAATTACATAGGAGCTAAAGGCAGAAGGTGAGAACTATACTATTCACTACTACTATTACTAGTGCAATAAAACACTAAAAGGATAACCGAGAGTACTTTAGAAGGAACATTTTGCTCGTGATTTTGAAGCTAAAGCAAGTATAATTTAATATTAGATGATTTATTGGATGTTCTGAACATGACACAACACCAGGCTCTTCGCTCCCAACCAACACAAATGTGACGGATGAAAACAGCTCTTAATGTCGAGCTTAGAAGCAGAGCAATTGTTAGAAATATTGCAGCAGGTCTTAAGGTTTGACTAAAGACCAAGAAAAAAAATCCCTCCATTTCCCTACAGGCCTGGAGAGCAGGTTCAAAAAGCGCAGGGCACAGCAGCAAACAGTCTGATCACACAGGGGTTTAAAACCAAAAAGGAAAATCACAGGTATTCCCTAATTGGAAGCCCATAGAGAACAAGGGAGAGTGTAGCTTTCTAAAATTCAGGAGAAGGAAGAACGAGGAAGATGAGGCATTCACTGAAATGGCAAGATAAAATCGATACAACATTTTCTGGGAAATCAATGCAGAGAGTGGAAGCCATTGGAGATAACAGAGAGGCAAATGCCTTCTCTGGAGCAGATGAAAACTCCAACAGTGGCACTGAAAACAGGTGTTGTTTTCATAATTAAAACTCAAGGGAAACCTGCCTAAAGGGAGTCATAATAATGAAATAAGGAAAAAAAATATCCATAGAGAACAACATCTCATTAGGAGAGATAAACTTCACATGTGAACAACGTTGAGTTAAATGATAAATTTTTTTTCTTAATGGCACTGTGGTGTGAGAGAGGTTCAGAGGTTCGGCTTGTTTTGCTGCGAGCTGGTGATTAATGACTGGGAAGGTTTTCACGGAAGTGTGAAAGACAGGAGTGGAAAATGAAGATGCAAGTTGTCTCTCCAAAGGGACACTTTATAAAACCGGTGTCTGGACAGGAAATAGGAAAGCCTTGGAGAGATTAGAAAGCCCTTATAATAACTGGCTGTGGAATGACCCAGTTTAGTTATTTTCTGTTTGGTTTCTAGTTAATACTGTTTTCCCCTTGTAACCGATGCACACTAAAACCTCACGAATAAGACCCTGAGGCGATTCTGAAATCATCTACAGTGTATTTGCTCAGAGATAAAAAACATCAGTGACTCCAGTCCCTCTGACTCAGCTTGGTTCTCAGGTACCACGGAGTCAAACGTCGTTCAGACAGGCAGAGCATTGCTGGAAACCCTCCAGGAAATCTGAAATGTCTGGGTGATTCCACACTTGATTTTCCATAACCTTATCGATATTGTCCCTCAAATGGGGATGTTTAAAGACAGAGAGAAACTGCTTATGTCAAGAGGTGGCTTGTAGTGCAGAGGAAAACTAGTTTGGGCTGAATATAACTCTTCTGCTATGAACAGAGTTTTTGGAGGCGCAGTGTAGCACAGGGATTTCTGATAAGGGATTTTCGGGATAAACGTCTGCAGCAGATCCAATGTTCTCAAGTTTCAATGTGCTTAGTAGGCACAGCTGGGATTCAGAAGCTGTTACAGTTGACTAACTACCTGCTGCATGCCCAGAAGTACCACATAAAGCAATAAATCCTCAAACCTGTAAACAAATAAAGCCACTATTCCAGCAAGCTCCTGGGTGGGAAGCAAAGATACACCACAGAGAGCTCTGTAAATTGTTCAGAGGCAAAAATGTGGCTGTTGCACATATAGTGACTTGAAATAGTTAGTCAAACATATCTGCTCAATGTTTAAAATGTTTGGTTTCCAGTTAGCACTGTTTTATTATATGCAATAAATAGAAAGTTGTGATACAAAACTAAATATCACTAAATAAATAATATTAAATAATACTAGAAGAAAATCCTGCTTCTAAACATGAATGATCTAAAGACTGGGATCATGATCTGCAAGCAAACAAAATTGGAAGGGATGAGAATTAATAATATTCTTACACATGTAACACAGAATCAGTAATGAATAGGAGTGATTTTGTCTCCAAGCATGTAGCTGAAGAGATCAATACTTTATTGAGTTCAGATCTCCAGACCTTAAAAAAAGGATGTTGGGAAACTAAAAAAAACATGTGGAAGTCTACTGTCAGCAGTGAAAACCTCATGGTGGGGAACTGAAGGAGTTCCACCTCTTTTACTACATCTTCAAGGCTAAACAGTGACAACCCTGAGTTTATATTTCACACACACAGAATATCAAGAATCATAAGAATCCTCTGTCTCATAGAGAAAAGCTCATCATATGGCCTGGAATTAAAAGTAAGGCAAGCTAACATTAGGGAAAAGCAATTTTTTTTTTTCAGAGTTACAAATGAGAAGAAAAATAGCCTATAAAATTATAAATGGCCTTTTATGGAATTTAATTGAGACCTGTATTAGGGATCATGGCAATAGGGTATTGCTATAGAAGTTACATCTTGATATTAATCATATCAAGCTGATAGAAATGTCTAGAAGACATAAAGCCTTCCTGTGATCTGAGATCATCACAGTGCCAAAGGTCTTTTCTGGAGGCGGCACTTGGGGACGCAGCATTTCTCTTATGTGTGGAATACAGAGCTAAAAATCCTCTGTACACATTCCTCTGCTCTGCCAGGTTTGACAGAATTCCCTTTATTTCGGGAGTCAGTGTGGCAAATATGAATCACAATTGAGCAATGGCCCATGAATTCAAGGGGGACACGTGTGTAAGCTTTTGCAATTAAAACTGCACAGGGAATACGTAAAGGTGAAATAGTAATTATCAAACTGGAGCCTTGCCAGAAAAGTGGGACAACCTTGTTGTCTTTCTTTGGTATCTCAAACTTTTCTGTTTCAAGCAAAAACAGTCAGGGTGTGCCTTCAGAGGCCTTATGTACCGTCCTCATTCAAGGGACTGCTTTGCAGGTTTGCCCCCTTAAACACAACATCTCCCAGGCAGAGTGGAACACGGACCCAGCTATTCCCAGCAGCGCACGAGCAATTGCCCAGCCAGAACTGAGCCCCCACGGCTCCTGTCCAGAAAGCCAGACAAGTTATGGTACCTTACAAAAGGACTTTTTTGGAGCTGAATTATTTTAGCCAGAATCACAGAATATGCTGAGTTGGAAGGGACCCCAAAGGATCATTGAGTCCATCCCTCAGCCCTGCACAGGACCTTCCCCAAGAGTCCCACCAGGTGTCTGACAGAATCATCCAAAGCCAACAAAACCAGTGTGTCCTACATAATCACTTTTCTGTTTTACTTTTGGTTTTTTTTTTCAGCCATGGCATAACTATTGCTCAGAATCTGAAATCACAGAATCATTTACGTTGGAAAAGACCTCTGATATCACCAACTCCAGTGGTTCCCCCAGCACTGCCAAGACCTCCACTAAAACCATGTTCCCAAGTGTCACATCTTCACGTCTTTTAAATCCCTCCAAGGACAGTAATTCCACCACTTCCCTGGGCAGCCTTTTTCAATGCCTGACCACTCTTTTAATGAAGAAATTTGTCCTAATATACAGTCCTTTTGGCTGTTCCACACCATGCATTTGCAGTAAAATTACTTGTTTCTTGTTTTTCTCTACATTCTTATTGCAAATAATCCAATACCCTCCCAAATCAGGGCATTCTTTCCCCTAACACATGGGCAGTCAAATTCTGTCAATCATTCCCTCTGTCTTGTCCAGAAAACAATTCTCTGAAGATCATCTGTGCTGCCAACATAGCAGTAGTCCAAAAACCAGGAGTAGAACTTCAATACAATTTGAAGTATATTTTAAATAATTGCATGAATTTCATTCACTTTTTACTCACATTATATTACTTCCTTCAAGAAGATTTTATAACAGTAAGTGCTAAGTATTATATTTACATATACAGAGGAAATGAGACAGTAATTTTTAGTCCAGGCACAGTACATATGCTTAAATAGACATTTTATCTTATGGAGTTTCAACCAGTTACTCAAGTTTTCTCAGTTTTCTTATGAATTTTGTGTTGCAAAAGAAAAAAAAAATCAAAAAAACTCTGCTAGAGCACTCTTTAATTACAATGCAGCAAGAAGGGCAGTTGGCATCAGTGATTTCAAAGAAGTTTCATGAGAAATGTTTCCAAGCTGCAGCGGTATTACTAAAAAAGAGCCAGCCCCAGGTCCAAGCACTTCCCTATGGTAAAACGCACTGTTCATTGCTAGAATTGCTCCTGGACCCACTGTTGGGTTTTGGCCCATTCCAACCAGTAACAAAACTACGTGGCATCTGGTGATTTGCACATAGGGATCATGGCTGGTAGGAAATTCAGGTCATTGGTTGTGGAGGAGGGAAGAGATGATCTGTGTGGATGTGAACTCTCTGTCTTGGATCAGGGAAAAGTTACTGATGCATTTTAGAGTAATAAAATCATAGCTTGGTAATAAATTGTTATTAAAATTAATTACTAGCATAATAATAAAAGGTTAAACTTATTTTATTACTAGTATAGTCAGATCAAATGCCCCTACAGTTTTGAAGCCTGTTCCTGGGGAGTGACTGCTAAAAGAGCCATGGTAAAAACAGCAAGAACAGGGCAGGGACAGACAGATATTTCTCTGGTACATACTCAGGACCCAGCAGCTGGTGGTCTGGGGCATTCCTGACCCACTGACTGTGCTCATTGAAAAACCTGTCCTTGGTCCTGGGGTCAGAGCACTGCAGAGTCATCCAGCTTCTGGAAATTCGACTGTCTGTGAAATAACATTTAATTGGCCACGGTAGCAGCCGAGTGCAATGCAATGGCCAGGTAGTACTTAAGCTGTGGAGAACGCAGAGAAGGGAGATGTGTTGCAGTGCTAGAGGAATGTGATGTGATCAGGATATGTGGCAGGATCAACTAATAGTCACAATCAGCACTGGGGAGTTTGTTGTCTATACGCACACAGTAAAAAGAAGGTTTTGTCTGAGAAAGCTTAAAATAGGAAACAATAATAACAGTAACACAAGCAAGCAAATGGTATTCTTTTCCAGTTTATAGGCAGGGATCAGAGGCATAAAGAGATTAAACTATTTGCCCCAGCTTGAACAGGGTATGTGTGTCCTGATCAGGAACTTCTTTCCACTATTTTTGCCCTAAGATTATCCTTAATCAGCTTTGCAAGAGTCAAACTGCTTCCCACATTGACTATTGGCACATAACAATTTGCAAGTGAGCCTGTGTCCTCCTGTCTGACTGGGCAGAGGGACTGAAGGTCTAAAGGAGTTTGGAGGAAAGACTTGAAAAATCACAGAATGAGGAGAGCTACTTGAACTAGACTCCAAATTCATTTTAAGGCTTAGGACTATAAGATATATTTGAAAATGCATATTAGCAGCAAAATGCAATGACAGCAAACCCATTGAATCAGTCATCATACACTCACATCAGACCTGCCAAAACTCCTAATTAAGGTCTCCCTTAGGACTCCTGTTTTCTATCTCATTATCCAGATAAAGTGGACACCAATGAGTCCCTTAACGAGGATTAAACTGTAGGCTTTAGTTGAATTTGCATCTCACATTTGCTATTGATGAGCCTCTCCTGAAATCTGCCCCACACGCTTGCCAGTTTCTAATTCAGAATTCAAACTACTGTATGAAAAACCTGGTAATAGACTCCCACTGCTTTGCCTAGCAATTGCTCAAAAATAAGAGATAAAAATTGTCTGTTTTGATAAATACAGCGTTTTCCCATCCATAGGCCAACAGTGTGTGTCATATTGCTGTGTCTCTGGCTTAAAAGGGACAGCTGCTCCAGGGATCTGGAAACACTCTCTTTAGTTTTTAACAGTGGGAAAAGCTGAAGCGGAAGCAGATGTTTGTGACTGTATCACGCGTGAGATAAGGCCTTTGGAGACTGACTTTCTTTTTTTTGTTTTCCCGACAGCAAGAGTTTAAAGTCTTGTCTTCCTTAAAGGAATTTTGATTTCGTGCCTGACCCAAGAAATATGCTTTGTGTAAATTCACATGACGGAGTTCCTTGCTGATGGTTTTAGTCGACACCGGGGCTAAGTCATCAGGTTGCTCTGAATTCTGAACGGAGAGGTGATCCACAGCCAGGTGGGACTTTGCTCTCCTCTACCTCCTCCACAGCCATGCTCTTACTTGTAAGGTAGCACTACTGAGGTCCATGCCCACAAAATGGCCAGGAGCCTCCTTGGTCCAGGGAGGCAGGAGGACTACCTGTGAGAGATCACACCAAAGAAAGGTTGTTCACAGCATTCCTAAACCCCTCAAGTCCTGAACGAGAGTCTCAATTTATCCAGTGTTCAACAGAACTTAATTAATGCCTTCTAAAAGAAGTTTATGCCTGTTTTGCAGCGACTTTCTGTGAACCAGCAAGCTCATTTTTTTCCTGAGGATTCCTTGCTCTTCAAAATGGACAAGGATCAACACTGACACAGCAGATTCTCATCTTCTCACCTCAATCTACCCATTGACATCTGACTTCAGATCAATGAGACACTGAACTTCAGAAGAGACAAAGACAAGGAAAAGGAGGAATGGTTTTAAACTAAAAGAGGAGAGGTTTATATCGGATATTAGGAAGAAATTCTTCCCTGTGAGGCCCTGGCACAGGATGCCCAGAGAAGCTGTGGCTGCCCCATCCCTGGAAGTGTCCCAGACCAGGTTGGACAGGGTGTGGAGCAATCTGCTCTAGTGGAAGGTGTCCCTGTCTGTGTCAGGGTGTTGGAATGAGGTGATCTTTAAGGTCTTTACCAACCCAAACCATTCTGTAATTCTCGGATTCTCTGATTTAGAGATCTGAGTTAAGACACTCTCAGGGGTGTTTGCATGTGTGTGGCCTGACAGAGTTTATTTTAGTGGCTGAGAGGGGAAAAATTTATTAATAAGTATTTTCCATCATTTTTGCATGTCATCAGCTACCAAATCTGAGCTGTGAAGCACATCTATGAATGATCTTGCTGTGGAGATAAGATCAGTGTTCTTAACTGGGTTCAGATAGGAAACATGACAGGAATTGTAACCACAACAAAAACAGTGAGACACGTGAAAGCAAATCACAGACCTCAGGCAAAGCCAGAGGAAATATGCAGGAAGACTTCAGTCACAGAGGCAGTTTTTTCAACTTTGGCATCACTGCCCACAAAACAATGTCAGAGAGAGCTTTTTTATTTTTAAAGAAAAGTATTTCTTTTGCCCATCCAGCAACAGCTGCCATGATCTGAATTCTGCTCTCCATCTGCTGTGATGCCAAAGCACTTTTCACCTCACAGTGGGCTTTCTGTCCAAAAAGGTTGCCCCATAAACACGAGAGCAGTGGGGGCCATAGGGTACATCCAGTCTTACGTATCATCCAGTAGTTGGAGGGAAGAGTGGCACAAGAATTTTCTGCTTCTCATTTTGTGGCAAGAAACAAGTCACACTTATTCAGCAAACTATATATGTTTGGAAATATTTTGGGTTTTTTTTTGTTTTGTTTTGTTTGTTTTTGTTTTTGTCTTTGTTTTTGTTTTTAAATGAAATGAATACATTGGAGAAGGAATGTTTGTGGTCCTCGTGGAACAATGAGGTGGATCCAGAGAAAAAACAGATCAGAGATTTAAAACAAACTAGACAAAGTCTCTCATCACAGAACATGCAGTCATACCATGGAATTCCCTCTTTCCAGACACTGGATACTGCAAGTGCTGTCTTTGGATAATTTCAGGTGTTGCCTATACATCTTCTTGGACAAAAAGTTCATTGAATTAAGTACAAAGCACGGTTTCAAGCTCATGAAACCCATGAGCTGTAAGCTATTGCAGGCTGGGCGAGAATTCTGAAGAAATATTGTACATAGACATTAATTTCTGGCTCCTGCTAGAGATGGGATACTGGTCTGATCTAGTACTGTCACTTCTTGTTTTTAAATATCAACACATTTCACTTGGTGTTGCAATATGCAACATTTTGTCTTCCCAGTCCTGCACTCTCAAATAAGCTTTTTTTACATAAAATTTAAAAATAAGAAGGAAAAAAAGTCATCAACTTAGTTCTTTCTGATTGATTCAAGCTGACATTTATTTTGATTTTCTTTTTAGCATTAAATTGATAAGTATGTTATTTGCAGTGAAAGTTAAGATTTACTTCACTTAGTTTAGTCACTAAATCATTTGCTCTTGAATTAAGCAGGTTTACACAATGACAGTCTGTTGTGCTTCCTAATTTGGGAATTAGGGATCTTAGAGGAACTCTACTGTTTACCAGCTTCAGTAAAATATCAGTTTTAGAATCATTTCAATGAACTCTGTCTTTTGTCCTCCCTGTGGAGAATTACACCTCATATTATATGGTACTCTGGTTATAATGGCACCCTAACTGGTGGATAACCCAAAGGTTCTGTACCCCAGAGACCATATCTGTGCATGAGACATCACAGCTGACTGTCCTGAGATGTGTTTGTTTGCTGACTGTGATAAAGAAATTATTTTGAGTGAAGGGCTTGACAGCTTGGAATTTGCTTCTGCATCTGGTATAATGCAAGCTGAACTTTCTAATAGTCAGGCCATTTCTGCAAACATTGTGTCTATGTAAAAATATTCCCAGTGAATCCACTATAAAAACACAACACTTTGAAGTTCAATAATAACAATTAATTGAACTGATTATGATTTTCATAACTTCTTTCTTTGTTTAGCAAGGCCTACCATATACCTGGCATTCTAGCACTTCCACTTTTGGCTATAACTACAAAACAATTTAATTCAGGTTATTTATCCCATGATCCTATGAAATAGGACACAGTTGTTGATGGTCAATGTCATTTTGCCTGACATCATCCTTCCAAACAGCTTTGTGCTGGCAGGACTGAGGTGACTGAAGTTAATGGACAATCAGACTATTGACATCAAGGAACTTTTAATAATAACTCTGAGGTTAGAAAAGAAAGATCTTGAGTCACAAGATAACACCGAAAATAAGTTGCGTGAGCTCATCCCTACCTTACATCACAGGAAATCATTTACAGCAGTACCTGCTCCAAGTGGGATTGATGTGGTTACACTTGGAGAACGTTAGAATTATGGAATGGTTTGGGTTGGAAGGGACCCTAAAGATCATGGAGTTCCAACTTCCCTACCATGGGCAGGGACACCTTTCACTAGACCAGGCTACTCAGAGCACCATCCAGCCTGGCCATGAACACCCCCAGGGAAGGGGAGTCCACAACTTCTCTGGGCAACCTGTGCCAGGACCTCACAGTCCTCACAGGGAAGAATTTCTCTCAATATCTAATCTAAACCTAATCTTCTTCTGTTTAAAGCCATTTCCCCTTGTTTCACTACATGCCCTTGTGAAGAATCCCTCTCCAGCCTTCTTGTAAGCTTCCTTTAGGTCCTGGAAGGTGCTCTAAGATCTCCCCAAATCCTACTCGTCTCCAGGCTGAACAACTCCAGCTCTTCCAGTCTGCCTTCTCTGAGCATCTTCATCATCCTAAGCATTGCAGATATCTAAATCTGAGCTAGACCCCTTCAACTCTACTCAAATCCATGTCAGAAATATCAGCACAGTCAAGGTGGATACTCTTTTTTAAAGGACATAAGAAAATGTACTCCACAAGGACACATTTCTCCCCATTTAGAGAGTGTGATTGTCTCAGAAATAAACCCCTTCAGAAGGCAGTGAAGAATCCCAGCCTGAAAATATTCAACTCTTCTCTGCATTTGCTTAATATTCAGACCTAAAAGTCAAAGATTGGTTGAGATTACTCTGTATAGTTTGATGGCAAGGATGAGTGCAATGTACCTGAATGCTCCAGTTTTGCTTTAAGCACAGGTTTTCACATGTTCATCAGGAAAACAAAGCCGTGTTCATCTGTTGTTTACACAAATGCAGATTATGGTACAATGACAAAGATCATCTCTGTATGAAAGCTAGAACCAATATGAGTGTCATACCTATAAAAATAAATTTTAGAGCACCAGATGTTTGTCAGAGAAGTCACATTTTATTGGGGCCAGGTTTCTGTGCAATTATATCTCATACTTTTCAAAGAAGGGAAAACTCTTTGTAAACCCATTAAAAGGAGTAGAAACCCCTTTCTATAAATATCTAGTAAGTCATATGTAGACCTGGGGGCTCCCAGCCACCCACTTACCAGTTTTCCAAGGCACATAATTCTTGCTAAAGAGACCAAGTTACTACTTACTGTTTATTTTAGTATGGGACAAAAATCTGTCTCCAATGGTTTTGGACACCTTGTTACATCCCATTCCAAAATCTGTCAAGCATGTGATGACAGCTGAGACACAGAGGAATACTTCTGCAGTTCAAGAACTAGAAGACCCACAAGGAAAATTTGCTGATTTGCTAAATTCTTTACATTTCCTCATACAGCTGTAGAATACTGAGCATATCACTATAAACTATGACAAATACCTGGACTTCTGCCTCCGTGGGTTATTGAGCCAGGCAGTTCCTATTTAAAGAGTTCCCCTGCAACTTGGACACCACAAATAGAGTAATCCTGAAGTCTCATATTGACAGATAGAGCTGCATTTGGATTCATCCAAATGCAAGTTGCCTAGAGGTTTTGATGGAGCAACTCTTACAGCAGATTTCAAACCAAATCTCTAAAGACTTGGGTTTGCTCTCAGTGTACAGACACAACTCGCCCCAGTGAAGCAAGAAACATAGTTTTGTGTGTATTTTCACTGGGATAAATGGTAGCAGTGAAGGTAACCAGTCCAAGAGAGTTATCCATTATATCCATGCTGGTGTTGCAATTAATATAACTGTTCAGTCAGTAAGTGTACTCAAGGGGAAGGTGACTACATTTTGCTTAAATTTTGTGGTAGAGGTAGTCACCAAAATGTCCCCAATTTAGCACCAATGAAACAATAGGAACATGTGGTGGTATGGACTACTACCAGCTGTTTATGTGGTCTTAGAGCATTTGGTGGACTCACATAACTTATGCTAAAGCACCATGTCTTTAGTTTAAGCCCACATGGGTATGTCTTCACTGAAAGACTATCAAGCCCTGGCATAGGCTATCCATGGCAGTGGTGAAGTCACCAGCCATGAAGGCATTTAAAAGACGTGTGGATGTGGCACTGAGGGACATGGTTTAGTAGTGGCTTTGGCAGTGTTAGATTAATAGTTGGAATTGATGATCTTAAATGTCTTTTCCACCCTAAACAATTCTGTGACTCTATTAAAACAATCAGGATGATGCTCGAAATTAGATATCGTATGAAAATGTACAGGTAACTTCAGTAATTTCTAAAATCTTTCTGGGTAGGAACAATTAAAGAACACAGTCTGCAGCCAGTTCATTTCAATCCCATCTCCATATATTTCCTGCAAGAAATCTCCCTCCTGCAGGGCACCTGGAAATATGCAGAAAAGGCAGTGGTTTCACTTGGCAAAGACTCAAATCAACACAGTTCCACTGAGCAAAACTTTTAACCTTGTCCCCAAGACTGTCTAGAATAGATGTTCTTATGCTGTTTTCTTTTGGGAATAAAATCCTAGCTCTCCCCTGCAGGTTTCCTTTCTCTCTTTGTAGTACTGTAGTCACTGGGACCCAATTTAAAATGTTCAAAACCCCAAATTCCTCAAAAGGCAGTGTGAAACTGCAATCACACACCACTGCAAAATCAAGCAAGGAAGCTTTGATTTAGTTCAGAAGTGGAATGTTCCTTCACTCTCACTGTAAGTTAGTTGTATGGGAGGGGTTTTAATGTGTCTAAAATACAGGGTTATAAAGATTCCCAATCTTTTCCCAGCTTTGTTGTAATTACACTCACCTCACCCAAAATTACCCGCTTGGCTCCCTGGATGGTGAGCAGAGAGAATGAAAACACAGAGAGGATGTTTATTATGTTCACTATAATGAATATTGATAAACGTAGTCTTATCAATAAACACATGTTTATCAATAAAGTCAAGATTTTAAATAAATACCTTCTCATGTAGGTTGACTGTATTACCACATGGGGGGGTCACCTGTGTCTCTTTACAGTAGGAGGGGTTTAGATGACCAGTTTAGGCTTTATTTATAGCTTTAGAGCAGATAGATTTCAATGCAATTTTATTTTCAGAAGCGTGCAGTGACTACCACATCAGTTCCTCACCTTTTGGGAGTACTCTACAAGCACTTTAACAGAGGTGGATCACCTAAAATACCCACGGTATTTCTTGCAGCCTGTCCAGTCCTCTCAAATATTAAAACTCCGTTCAAAAGACTTGTTTAGTACTTGCTTCAGCTGCTAAAACACATAATTTCCCGGGCCCTGGCTGAACTGTATCACAGGAGCACTAGGTGGCAATGCTGTTACAGCGAAAACTCCAGTGGCTCCGTAAAACGCCGGATCCCAGGGATGCTTCGCACCCTGTGCAGGAGCTCAAAGAGGTGCCACCACTTCTTCAGTCGCAGGACACCGTTTTGATTGTCCCCCTGTATTTGGCCCAACGATGATGAGGCATCTCGAACCCTGTGTTCAGTTTTGAGCTTTTCACTAGAAAAAAGAGATGGAGGGGCTGGAGAGAGTCCGGAGAGGGACAACAGAGCTGGGGACGGGTCTGGAGCACAAGACTGATGAGGAAAAGCTGAGGGAGCTGGGAGTGTTTAGCTGTGAGAAAAGGAGGCTCGGGGAGGACCTTCTCGCTCTCTACAACCACTTGACAGGAGACTGTAGCCAGGTGGGGGCTGGACAACAAGAAAAGACCCCAAATTGTGCCAGGGGAGGTTTATGTTGAATATTAGAAAAAGAAAAAAGTTATTCGTGGAAAAGATTGTCAAGCATTGGAAAAGGCTGCCCAGGGAAGAGGTGGAATCAAGAGCCCTGGGGGTGTTTAAAAGGTGTGTGGATGTGGTGCTTAGGGACATGGTTTAGGGGTGAACTTGGCAGTGATGATTTAACACTTGAACCTGATGATCTTAAAGGTCTTTTCTAACCTAAATGATTACATGGTTGTATGGTTTTGTTTGCCTAGGCTTGCTTTGAGTTAGAAGCAGGTGGTTGAATTGTTTCCACTTTCAATATAAAGCAAACAAAGATGATGAGCTTACATTTAGCATGAATTTAGTCTTCCCCATATAATTTCCAGTGGGTGCAGGGAACATTGAATGAGAAATATTGGATGAAGAACACACAGGAATGAGCTCACAGTCCTAGCAGTTTAGGGATGAACCATCTAACAGGGGAAGGTGAAGACTCAAGGCTGATCCTAATAAAGTGGGTGAAATCACAAGAAACCTTTACTTCTACCTTCCCCTTTCATTATGTACTAGCAGTGAAATCAAAGACAATATTCCTGTGTATAAAATCTTGGGTGTGAACAGCTTTTTTAAGATTAGTGATTCTGAAGAGGAAAAAAGCCATTGCAAGTGTGCTACAGCAAGCAGTTAGGTACAGCACGGCAAGAAATTTGTGCATAATTGAGTCCAATGCAATTTAATGCAATTGATCTGTGTTATCAGGTCATGATTCTGAGGGGCCTCTGAACACTTTCAGTATTTATTTTAATCCACTTTAATTCATATCATTTATCATTGTCGTGAGCTCTGTGAATTGCATCAATGGGTACTAACAGGACAAGGAACTGTCCTGTTTATCCTGTCACTACAGGAACCTCAGTCTGTAATTTTTTTTATAAGGAAAACTGCATCCTGTTTATAGCAGATCTTGTGGCCGAAAGCAAAACTACTCACAGTGCAGAAAACCCCTTCCCATGTCCCAGGGGAGAGATTTGTGCAGCTTTATCTCTCAGGGCTCCTTTCAGCTCTGTATTTCTACTCATGAAGAGCTGGGTCCCACGTTGGGTGTCGAATCAAGCCACGGTGTGAGTACCTTGGGCTGCACCAGGGTTACAAAGAGAACAGTTCTTTTTGTAGCTTCTCAGTGAGGCACAGTGATGGTGCCACAGTGCTCAGGAAGAGTCAAAGGTGCAGCAGTGCCAGTGATAGGGGTCTCAATCACCCACCTAATTTGGTCAGTCTGGATCCTTTGCTGCTGATTGTGGGCATATTCTGTCAGAGTTACTTATTCCATCAGCTTTAGTGATCGGCTAAGTGGGTGCTGCTCTACTCCTCCTACACGGGGGTCATCTGCCAGGTCAGTTTGTACAAGAGATTCTCACAGTGTGAGTTTCCTCAGAGTATTAATTATACTGCAAAACCACAGCAATTTTGCAATGGAGTGAGATAGAACTTTATCTCACTGACGAAGAGGAGAAAATTACAGGTCTTACTCACAGTGTGTATACTAAGGAGACATTAGAATTGCTCTCAGGAATTCTTTCGAGTGGCGAGGAAGATTCATCTTCATTATTTTGGTCCTAAAATGTCTTTAAGGTTTTATGTACTTTATATGATGGTTGGACTTGATGATCTTAGAGATCTTTTCCAACCCCAGTGATTCTATGGTTCTATTCTATATATGAGCCTAAGTAAAAATAAACAAATAAAATGAACGGATGCACATCTATGGACTCACAAGAGTTTTGCACGAGTATGCACACCCCAAATGTGTGAGGATTTTTCATGTGTTTATACTTGAAATGCTAAATTCAGATTTTCTTGAAGTTTTTCAATGGGAAAAAATGAGTAATGCTGCTGATCCAAAAGTCAAGTACATTTTCCTTTGCAATTCTCCCATTTATATAGATATTGTCTAATAAAAATGCTATTAGAATCTTTTCCACTAGGACATAAATTTAGCTATTATGGGTGGAATTGGTTTTCTCTTTGGAACAGCTCACAGGTCCTGATTTCCCAAATGATATAAACTTCTCAAGATGTGAGCCATCCCCAAAGGGTTCCTGCTTTTCTCATGTCTTATCTGACCACCTTTTCCTTCCCCTCCCAAATCCTTGCACTCTTCTGCAGTGTGTCAGAGCAGGGAAATTACCCGTTTGAATACAGTTCTATTGTTTGTTGGGGGAAATCCGTGGTCTGGTTGGTGATAAAGAAATACAGTGCAAACAAATAAATAAATAAGCAAACAACATCCAAAAAGCAGTTACTAGTTCTGATGAGTTTTGTAGGTTTGGCTTTTGTTTGTTTCCTTAATATGTCATTAGAGGGTGGGGAGGGAGACAAGAAAAGGTTGGCTGGTGGTTATTATTACCATTAGAGCAGTTTCTTTTTCAGATTCAGAGTCATCCATTTAGATTAGAATAATGAAAGGGATGAAATGAGGGATATTTGCTGGGTTTTAGCCACGTGATCATACATTGGCTTTGACAGCACAGTGAAGTTGTGCTGATATCTGAGGAAAAATCAGAAGCAGCTAAAAGATGGAAAGTTTAAAGAAGTGAAAAGATGTGCATTTCTGGTTTTATTCATGTCTCATTAGCTTCTGGCACAGCAAATTGCCTAGACCAGCAGAAAACACTTGTTCTTTCTCTTTTTTAATGCAAATTTTTGGACAAAAAATTGTAATGTCAGTGAAAAAAAATGGTGCCCAAAGAATAGACCGGACGTAACATTTTCTAAAGCATCAGCTATGACAATTAAAAGGATATATCCACCATCCCCCTTTCCAAACAGGTTTATCTCCACATAATTCCCTTTAAGACACAATATCAGCAAGTTTGCAAAAAGCAAATTCTTGCCATTAGATTCTCCATCAGTTTCTGTGCTCAGTTAACAACTTAGAAATATGGAATTTCCTCTGACCAGGACATGGATGTGAGAATACCTGCTAAGGAATTAATTCAACACATACTGAAATCGGCGTGTTTGGATGATGCCTTTTTCTCATAACATGCCCTGGTGTGAATTTCCAAAGGTTGTTGAAAGATGTGGGTAAAAATTCAAATCTTTTTGAAACCACCCTACAATTCCAGGCACCAAAATGTGAAGTGACAGCCAAATAAATACCCCAGACCTTCCTTTTCCTTGTTATTCTGAAATAAATTACTCCAAACTCCCAGATAAAAAAGGTGGAGAACAGCAATGCTCTTTCTCCTTCCTCGGGGAAGACAATATGACTGAAGAGAGAGGTATTTTAAAGCTCACAGGGCTTCTTTTGCATAGCCCATTTGTGATTCCTGCGTGATTTACCTCCTACACTCTTGACTGAATTCCTGAGGAAGAACCCCAGTGGAAATTTAAGATTGAAAATAAGCACAGGAGCCCAGTCTGAAATCCTGGAGCTGGGTAAGTCAAACAGATCATTAGAGCATTTGGAACAATCCTGAAAAATGTCATACTCTCTGGAAAACCTCTAGCTGGAACATGAAAATGTTTTTATTTGTCTTTGATTTTTGAGAAAAGGACTTCTCCCCCCACTCCTGCCTTTGGGCTTCCTTCCCACTAATAATTTTCTGCCCAAATACTTTGGTAGATAGTGGTGTTTACTAAAAACCATGACTTAAAAAAATGTTTTCATTTATTAAAACTAAAACCTACCAGTCTGAGTATCTCTATGATTGTTTCAACACAAATAATTAAAAACGCATATTGGAGATTTAAAACCAAATGAAACAAAACAAAATAAGACAGCATTTTTTTTCCCCTCTTTGCAATGACATTTTCCTTTTTTTGTTAAACCAATGAAACACCAATTCATGAAAACTTTTAAACACAGTTGTGTCTGAACTGGAATAGTGACAAGGGGACCTGCAAGCTGTACCAAACTGTCTGATTTGAAGGACACGCATGGAACTAAACTTTTGTGCTCTGCTATGTGACACCATGTTTGAATTAAACATGTGTAGGAAGAAGAAAATGAAGAATGATCTAAGTATAGTTATTTGGGCTGCAAAATAACCCACCACCTGGCTCTTATATCACAGAAAAAATGAGGTGAAGAAGAGGAAATCCAGCAATACTGGTTAAGGTGCTTGCAATTGTCCCATGGAGTTGTCAGTGCTGTGGCATTCAGTGCAAATATCTTTCGAATAAGCAGATAAAATTAACTGAATCATGGAATCACACAATGGCTTGGATTGACAGGGACCTTAAAGATTATCTCATTCCAAGCCCCTGCCATGGGCAGGGACACCTTCCCTAGTTCTACCTACTGTAATTCCAATCTCAGAAAGGTAAAGGCACACTTTGCAGTGAAAGACACCATTCTTGATGCTTTTTGCATCAAAACCAGTCTTTCCACGCTAATCTTGGCCTCCACAGAGTTCGCTTCTTTTTGTTTTAATTGTTAAGGTAAAATTGGCTGTGAGAAAGCTGTTAACTCTGACACAATAACTTGGAAAGTTTCATGCCATAGTGGGGCATAAAACAGTAATTAGATGAAGAAAAATTAAGTAACTGCTCTTTTTTAATGGTGATGTGCAGTCTTTCAAAGAAGCAGCTACACAGTCCGTGACTTTCCCCAGACTCATTAAAGCAAAAACCTTAGCCTTCCTGCCCCTCTCAAACCCATAAATTCTGCTGGATTACACGCCAACTTGATTTAAAGTGGTTGCTCAATCAAAAGAGAGTATTGACTCTAAATTTCAGTGCTTTATGATGTTCTGAAGCGAGCTGCAATCTGCTTTCATGGCCAAAATGAGACTTACCACCCTTCAATTCGGATTGTCAAGTTTTTATTACTGGTATTATGGAATAATTACTCTTTTGTTTTGTTTTTATATTGGCCTGGTTGAGATTTTTCCTCTTATTTTTTAAAAGGAATCACTGATCACTCCAAACAGAACTCACTCAATGTCCTGTGGAGTTTCTGTCCCACCTGTTTAGGTCATCCTGTGTAACTCAGTAATGAGTCTCCTCCAGACCTGTGCAAGGCACAGAGGGCTGAGCCCTCCATTCTTTGGGCACTCAAGATTCCCACTGAAGCACTGAATGTTGGATTCAGCCCTTCACAGCAAACATATGTCAATACACAGATGGTCACACCAGCAGCATTTTCCCACAGACACTTGCTTGGTATTTTTAAAGCAAAAAATATCTTCCATTTGCCCTCAGACCTGTTGTTCACCCGAGTATTCCAGGCAATTTAACCTGCAGGCAGATTTGGGTTTTTTTCCCTGAGAAAGACACAGGGATACAACAGCAAAAAGACCCCAAAAAAATAAGCTGGGAAGAAGATTAGTGAGCCAGATGGACAGACGGACTGATAGCTTGATATGCAGAAATAGTTTACTTGGAGCAAGTTCAGAAGGATGTTCAGAGAACACAGATTATAGCTTGTAAAGGGGAAGAGTTCAAAGTGGGAACCTGGTATTCCAAGAGAGGCTTGTGTAGGCTGGGAAGCAAATGTATGTGTGACATATAAAGATTTATTTCTCGAAAGAAAAATTCCCTTTCCCCGCCCTGAAAAGTAGGGATTTTAGCTAGGAGGTAAATATAGATCAGATTGAGACACACTCAATAACGGGAACCTCAACAGAAGGATGAAGCACCCTCCGGAGAGATCTGCCTCCACCAACCATGGCAGAAAATCCAGATGATTAACTGGGAGGAAGGATTATCTTTTCCAAGATCCCAGTAAAAGACTACCAAATTGACTGCTGAGGGGCAGCTTTAGCAACCTTGGAATCCTGCGATTCACCACAGTCTGTAGAGCCCATCTTGAAAGAAGGGGACTTGTGCTGCTGAAGTCTCACAGCAGCGTGAAGGAAAGCACAGGGGCAGAGACAAGGAACAATTTAAATTAAGCTAATTCTCCTGGGAATGGTACCAAGTGGATCGTTTGCCCTGAAGAAACAAAAATAAACAGTGATGATTCTGTTGCACAGAAACTGGAGCATTTCATTAACACCTGGCTGTGGATAAGCCATTGTCGTGATAAATATGCTGTGATAAGATGCAGAGAGCTTAAACAGACCCAGGACATGATTCAGTCATTCAACTTTCATTGAGTTCTACTGCACAGGCCAGTCCAAAGATCCTGCTTGACATACCTGTAGATATATACCTGTATATAGAGAGATATATAGATATGAGACATTCTGCAGTAGCAGTGGGACCATCCTCTCCCCAAAGACTTCAGCATCTAAACAATTGCATTCCTTCTCAGTCACCCTTAGGAGGTTCAGAACGGTTGGACCTCTTTATCTGACTCAGTTTTATGGGTATACATCAGAATTGCCAGAAGATCCTGTATTCCATCATCATGGCTAGGCTTCACAAATGAAGATTTGGGAAGGACTCTACCCACTCTGGCTACAAGCACACTGGTGGCTAAAATGGCCAATGCAAGATAGGCAAGTCCAATCACAAAAGGCACAGTGGAAAGTCTCCATTGGCACTACTGGAGATGCACGGTTCTTCCTGCTTTGCGTGTGTTCTCAAAGGAAGCAGCAACGTTATGGAAGGTGTGTCTCCATTTCTCCTGATTGGAGGCCAGGGTGGACCATTGATGGTGGTCAGCGTGGCCGAGGCTGAGGTGTTGTTTCAGGGAGTCCTTGTATCTCCTCTTACAGGACAAATGTGTCTGTCCTTGAACAGGCAGAGATCACCAGCATTGAGGCCATGCTGCTGAAAACGCAGCTGTGCTGGGCAGGGCACATCTCCAGGATGGAGAATCACCACCTCCCTAAGATTGTGCTCTATGGGGAACCCGCCACCGGCTGCCGCAAAAGAGGAGATACTGTATTAGTGCAATAAATATTAGGGGTCTTTTAGCCAAATCTTCTGGTAGCTTGTTCCACTGACTAATCCACGTGGTAATTGATTAGAACCTGTCAAAATTTGAAAGGCTTAAAATAATTTCTGTCTTCCCAGCACTCTTTCAAACACCCGTTATTAACTTCTGAGTAGCTGGAAAAAGGAGATTTCAGTACCCTCCTGACTCTTCTGCCCCTTCCTTTAGATTTCTGCCAGCCTTTTGTGGCCATCAGACTTCTCAGTCCTTCCCTCCACTCCCTCTCCATTTTCTCCTGCCTTTCCAGAAGCCTGGTTTCTCCAGGACCCCACAAGTTTGCACCCTGCTTTCCTCTCCCTATTGCATCTTGTACTTTATCTTCATCTTCTCCTCAAACATGCTAATTTTGTATCTAATATAGGCTCATCACACTTTGCTGCTGCTTCCGACTTGGCTCCTGCGGGCAGCGGGAATGATATTCATGGTGTCAATGAGCATCTCCTGCTTAAGTGCAGATACCTCCAATTTACACCAGATGAGGATCCAGCCTTCTGCTGCCAAAAGTACTAATGATTTTTCAGAAATATGGTCTCTCTCTCTCTTTCTCTTTTTTTTTCCTCTCAGCATGAAAGATCTAATTACAAATTGCTGAAGGCTTGCTACAAATAAAATTAAAAAAAATTAAAAAAAAAAAGAGGAAAAAAGATACCCTTTTGACTCTGCATTGTCTGTTACTAATTTACTGAAAGGAATTGGATCTATGTTTTCACCCAAATAAATATTTCTTCTCATGAATACTGAGAACAACTCTTCAGTGAAATATCTCCATGGAGAGATTTTAAACTTATTTTCACAGCTGTGAGTTTGTTCAGGCTGATGTTACTGGATATCAGTGCTCTGAATGATAGCGACATAACCATGGTATAATGTGAGCAGAACCATCCAGCCTGACTTTCTGCTCCCTGGAAATACCAATTATCTTACCTCCCAATAGCTTCAATCCAGCGGGTGGGATGTGTGCCGTATTTTTATTTGCTATGATTATATTAAGGATGACAACACAGCAGAGCAGCAGAGGCTAAAGGCGACATTCCTACCGGTGGAATCAGTACCTCCCTACAGTGTGAGGGCCTTTTCTCTGCCCCTGAGGCCAGCTACAGCAGGGACTATTTGGATTTCTCCTTGGAACCCTGTCAGAGTGTGCCTCAAGAAAGCCAGTGGGTCATGAGAGAGGGGTGTCTGCTTTGTGATGTTTGAGATCCCCAAAACCTCTTGCAAACAATTGAGACAAAGGGATTATTGGTGCAGAGGGTGTTCAGTGAGAATGAGACCCTCATGGGACTCAGGTGGTGAAGAAGGTACAAGAACCCTAAAGCTGAGCTCTGGCCAGATGCCTCCAAACCAGTTTTTGCTCCGTCATAGAATGGATGAGATTGAAAGGACCTCCGGGAGTCATCTGGTCTGTTCTCCCTGCTCAAGCTGGGCAACCTACAGCAGGTCACCCAGGACCATGTCCAGATGGGTTTTGAATATCTCCAAGGATGGAGATTCCACAGCTTCTCCTGATAACCTGTGCCACAGGTTGACTCCTCGCAGAAGAAAAGGTGTTTTTCTTTGTTTTAATTTGTGACTGTTGCCTTTTGTCGTGTCACTGGGTATTAATAAGAGTCTGTCTCCCTTGCCCTCAGCTCTGGAGCTGGAAGCAATACAGATGTTCCAGAGGGCATGAAGGTGATGAGTGCTACTGAAGGGCAATGTGGATGACGTGGAACTAATGCTGTGCTAACATGGATATGACCAAGAAAGAAATCCTGTCCCTTTTACCTGAAAATAATATTCCCTTCATAGTAACTTCTTTCCATAGTTAAACTTTAATTAAACCAGTCCCCTGGTAGTTACAGACTCATTAGCCTTCCCTGGAACATCTTCCTCCCCTAGTTATCATCCTCCATTACTTACAGTGCACTTTCTGTAGGTAGTTGGTAGTTACAGAAACAAATAGTCAGTTACAGGTAGTTACAGGGACAAGAGTAGAAATCCTTCTCATGTCACTAAAAATACTTCCACCCTTTTCCTATCTCTAAAAATACTTCCACCCTTTTTCTGTAGTCATGGAATGACTGTTTGTGGTCATCTGAAAGGACTATTTCCCCTTAATTTGTATAGTCAATTTTCCCTGTAATATCCCAATATAACAGAGGTGTAGAACTGCACGCATACTTGATGTAAGTGCAAGTGACAAAATACAGTACAGGTGATGGCAAAGTGGACTCAGAGAAGAAGATGGGGAAGAATGTGTCTTAGATGCCTAAATGTATGGATCATGAGACATATAGCGTACCTGAATCCTTCTGGAACTGTGACTCAAGGAAAGGAGAGATCAGAAAATCAAAGAATGGTTTGTGTTAGAAGGGACCTTAAAGATCATCCAGTTTCAAACCCCCTGCCATGGGCAGGTACCTTCCACTAGACCAAGTTGCCCAAATCTCCACCCAGCCTGGCATTGAGCGCTTCCAGGGATGGGGCAGCCACAGCTTCTCCAGACAAACATTCCGAGGCATTTCTGACAGACGTAGTCACTCTTGGCTGGGCAGCTGCTTTGCACACTTGGTGTCCCAATTTTAAACTGAACCTTCCCCAAATGTCCCAGCAACAAACATCAGCCTCCAAAACTCTGGAGAAAAAAAATTTTTGTCCTCTGAAAAGAACATTTTTGAGATTCACACCTCCTTCAGCACCACTCTAGACACCAACACGGTGCTCCAAAACTGGAGTGAAACACTTCCAGTCACAAATGTTAACAAATTTTTGTTTATACATTTGGGGTTTATGGTAGGTTTCAGTTGTCTGAATATGGTTATTAGTGACGTCTGAGGTATCCTGATATATATGCACAGTGTGGGCTGGCCTGGCACAGGGCTGACAGGAGATCAGTGTAGTTATCGAGCTGCAAACTCCTCCCAAATGACACTGAAGTAAGGAAACTGTCTCCAGTGCCCCTACAAAGAGCAGGGACACAGACAATCACTACATTACATTTGTCTTAGAAAACCCTCTGATCTCCATGGAACAAGCACCTGGAGACTGTTCACCTCCTGCTATGAAGAGTTTGTCCATGGTTAATCAAACAACCCAGATTATCTACAGAGAAGTCAACAGATTTCCTTAATCCTTAGCAGTGAGCCTGCTCTTTCCAAGCCCGGAACATGTTTTAGTTCAGCTGATCATTGCTCATCCTCTTATGGTTTACAGTGCAGGTCATGAACTTGGAGTATAATATTCCAGCACTTACGTTTTTAAAGTGTGATCCATGTAGCATTTTAAGCAGAGAAAATACTCAATTAGAAAGCAGCATGGTACTCCCAGTACAATGTTATGTGACAGGGCAAACAGGAGAAGTAATTGTATTTGTTTAATTTAAGAAATCGAGTGGACAAGGGTATCCAGACCTTTCTCTTACCCTTATTACTTGTTTCAATTTTGTTGCTGGTATTTTTCCTCCTGTTTAATAGGCAAGGCAGCTGACAACTGAATTAGTACTCTTCCCTTAGTGTGCCACTGGCTCATGACAATAGCCTTAGGGGTAAGATATAGATAACTGAGAAGTTTTCTCACTGTTGTGATATATTTTTTCATATGGTTAATAAGGCAATTGAAATGACATCCTGTCACAGTGGTAGAATCCCCTGAATTTGTGATGTCCCGTGCGTTGCCACTAGGAGGAGATGCACTGCATTAATATCCCCTTCACTTTTTCTTGGAGAACACGTTGAAAGGATATGACAGTCTGCAAACTAAAGTGTCCTTTAGTGTTGCTAAGGATTAGCTACTGTTTATTATCGCTAATGGGAAAAGGCTTAGGGCTGAATTGTTGTTGCTCCACTGTGGATTTTGTTTCAAAAGCCTCACAAAGAGTGCCCTTATCTTCCAATCAGGGAGTTCAGCTAAAGAAACACAAATAAGAGAATCATCAGCATTTAAGAAAGAAAGAAAGAAAGAAAGCTAAATCTGCATAAAAAGATACTTAGTAAATTGCGTATGAGCAATTACATAGTTTTCCTTACAAGAAAACCTATCAAAGCATGTTGGGTCCAACTCAGTTCAGAAATGGAACATGTTAAGGTTGTGATGCCAGGTCCTGCTATTGCTGCTGTAAATCAGGGTATTTGCTCTGAAGGCCAGAAGAGCTGAAGACCCTCTTCTGGGTCTTTTTGCACCAGGATGGCCTGTCCTGCAAAGTGTGAAAGGAAAAGTGAGGAGGCAATGCTGAGCACCTTGTGAGAGCAGGGCTTTTGTCAGCAAAGATCTCCATCAGCACCACACACTATTCCAGCATGGTAACTGATTATTTCCCAAGGGCCTCTGTAGCATCAGCTCTGACTCCTATAAAACCAGTGCCTTAGTTCCAGTGTCTATTTGAACTACAGTGGCCACAGGGAAAGAGGTAATTGGAGTGGCAGGGACTGTCCTGTTCTCAATGGGTGGGCAATTGCCCCATGGCCAGGCAGAAGTGGAGGGTGGATTTATGCACAGGCACATATTGTTCTAGTGGCCCGTGCCTCTAGACATGCTAGCTGTACTCGAAGGGCTCCAGCTTGTGTGCTGCAGGTTATTAATCTGATCAGTCTAAGCACAGGGCTTTCAGCTGGAGCTTTGCTTAGTGCACACAGACCATTGGAAAGTATGCTTAGCTCACAGCTCCTGAACTGGTTATTGGAAAACTTCAAGGACACAGATTAAAAGGTAGAATTTTCTCTTTAGCACCAAAATCAAGGCACAGTGTATGTGTATTTGCACATTTATTTTTGCTTTACTGGTGTTGAAATTTATCAGAGATCTGGAGTTTCAACATTTCTCCCCAGCTTTGAGGATCGCCATGTGCTCAGACCTGTCACATCCCATGTTTTAGGAACGTTTTGTATTTATTCATTCCAATATCATTACACCTCAGTTCTCAATCACTTTTTCCAGCGTGTGACCTCCCTGGCTTGTTCCAGGCAGTTGGCATGTTTATTTTAGCCAACAACCAGTAGAATCTGGTGTGTGAGATGGAGACAATGGTGTCAAGCAGCCAAAGAGTACAACTTAGTACAAACTTTTCACCAAATGACACACCATGGCCCTTTCCCAGACGGTAACCAAATGTCCCCATCTATGGGCAGTCAATGACCTTAAAGGTCTCTTTCAACCTAAGTGATTCCATTCTATTACCTCATGACCAGATCTTGCTCTGCAAGCTGAGGATTTTGAGTTAGTTACCACATACAGTGATAGTCATGTAAGTGTGCTGGACACAACCCACAGGTGTTTCATGACACTTGAAATGCCAGCTAGTGACCTGCTACCCCAGAAGGGGATGGGCCACCTGTAACTCATATCACACCTGGTCAGCCTTCTGGATGACCTGGATGTCCTAGAGGGTCCCAAGTAACTCTGGACTCCACTGTATAAGTGTGGGCCCACTTAGTCTATTTTTGTACTTTTACAATTATTTTTGTCCCCTGAACTTCATGCAAGTTTGTAGCTGAGCAGCTTAGAGGCAGGAACTGAACAACCCTGCATTTTCCTGAAAGGAGCAAAACTACACACAATTTCAACCACACTTTTCTAATAGTTTCATTGAAAAAGAGCATTAGAAAAGAACAAACATTAAATGACTTGACATAGACTTTTCTTTTTAAATGCCTGAACTTTCCTTTTCCAAAGGATGTTTTGTTTTCTAATCAACTTATATTTTTAAAGGGAATAATAAAAAGCAGTAAATTAGCCCAAAATACTTTGTTATTTCAGCTTTTACTGACAAAAGCCATGATCCTACAGGCAAGTATGCTCAATTTAAGAATAAGGACTCTCCTTGCTTTTTTCCAGCTGCTCAGGTGTTGAGAATAACACATCTGCATTTTTTTGCAGGATGGAGGCCCAGCTAAGCTATATCTGATATTCTGTATTTGGAAACAAGTAGTATATAAATAATACATCTGAATAACCCTGAAGATTTAATGGCATGTAGGAAAAGTGACAGGAGGGATGCAGAGTACTGCAGAGCAAACAGTAAACTTCCAGTAACTTAAAAGAAGTTTAGAGTTAAATAATAACCTATGAGGATCCAGATAATGATCTACAATTCTTGCTTTTTAAGCAGAACCAAATTCTGTGAGGCTTCATGGATGGAAATTCAAAGAGGTAATGCTTTGTTCATGCAACTAATGCTGTGGACCTCAGCATCAGAGACCAATAACAAAGTGTGTTTGTTGGAAGGAAAGTCCTCTGAAGCTGGACTTCATTACAGGCTGTAAAAAAGCCCACATGTAATGAGGCTTCAACTTCTGTGTTTTCAGTGAAGAAATTGTCCCTGATATCCAATCTACACATCCTCTATTGCAACTCAAGGCCATTTCCTCTTGTCCTATTGCATGTTACCTGGGAGAAGAGGCCAATCCCCACCTGGCTCCATCCTCCTGTCAGGCAGTTGTAGAGAGCAATAACGTCCCTTCTGTGTCTCCTTTTCTCCAGGCTGAGCCCCCCCAGCTCCCTCAGCAGCTACTCATCAGAATTGTGCTCCAGAGCCTTCCCCAGCAATGCTGTCCTTCTCTGGACAGGCTCCAGCACCTCAATGTCTTTCTTGCCATATGTGACCCAAAACTGAGGATTTGAGGTGCCTGACCAGTGCCAACACAGGGGGACAGTCACTGCCCTGGTCCTGCTGACCACACTATTGTTGACACAGCCCAGGTGCCACATTGGCCTTCTTGGTCACCTGGGCACACTCTGGCTCATGTTCAGCTGCTGCTGACCAGCACCTCCTGGTTCTTTTCCATCAGGCAACTCTCCAGCCACTTTGCTCCCAGCCTGTAGTGCTGGAGGGGGTTGTTGCGACCCAAGTGGGTGACCCAGTACTTTGCCTTGTTGAACTTCATGAAAATTGCAGTAGGTAAATTGAAGCCACAGACAGCATTGATTTTCTGTAGCTGCTTGGAAAACCATGCTCCCCAGGATCCTGGAATGTTAGGTCCTGTACTAACCCAGAGCCAAAATTACAGGAGGGATTACAGTTCAAGAAGGGTGCATGTTTGTGCGAGCATTATCTAACCTGGCTGTGTGTTAAGCTGCACAGGTTTGGCAAGCGCTCCTTTTGAGAGTTTGCAGACACTGACTTGTTTTGTATTGCACTATACTTTTCTTTTCCCACGTCATGATTTCAATTGAACAGCTCATGAAAAAAAGTGTTGCTGAATAAGAGCAAATGGATCAGACCTGAACCCTTTGAAGGTTTCTAGAGCTTGTGCTATTGACAGTTTCTTTCCTGAATTTGCTTTGTTTTTGTGCCTGGTGAGGATCTGACTGCTGTTTTAGAAACTACTAGCATATTCTACAGAGCACTAAATTTTACAGTACCCCTACAGTAAGCTTAATACCTTTTATCTTGAATACTGTAGTGCATGTACCTTTATTTATAATGCATTGTACAGCCTGTGATGCTCACTAGTGCTGTATTTTTACCATTAGCACTCCAGGAAATGAAAGCACTGTAGCTTACATTAGGACAGGGGCAATTCAAGGCAGTCTTACTTGGCAAAGCAGCTTTCATTTAAATTAGAGCCTGAAGTGGTCTATAGGATTAGAGTGAATAAACTGCTACTAGGCCAAAATACTAAAAAAAACCCCAAATTAGGAAATAGGCACATAGAAGATCATAATTTTACTTTTCAGTTCATTTTTGAAATGCAGAGTGGAGTAGAGGTGGAAGGATATGAAGAGGGAAAAACTAGTGACTGAAAGTCACTAGTCTGCTACCTGATAGTTTTGAGAACGGAGAGAAAAACATAGGGAAGAGTAGAAAAAGCAAAATTCAAAAAAGAAAGGCTTGAAGGTGGACAACATAAGGGAATTCACAGCATCCAATTTAGAAACATGGCTGTTACTTTATTTAGTTGTGTGTCAGTCTCTGAAGACACCTAGTCCTTCTCTTGAGTTCAAATGGAGGTTGGGGTTCCTGCTGTAGGCGGTCGGGCTCCATTTCTGCTCCAGATGGTGTAAAAGCCTCTAAAAATGAGCAAATGCTCTTGACTCATAGCGGGGTTGAAGTGAGAAGGCCAAGATGAGTGATGCAAAGTCCCTGGGGCACAGGAGGAAATATCTGCTGAGGCCACAATAGAATTGAGATGGAGGAAAGGAATAAATGCTGAATACCTGTGCCACAGGGAGGGTGGAGGCAGCTCCATCATGTATGGGGACACCCCTGGTACATCATGCAAAGCTGTTGGTCCAGAGCGTAAGGGACGTGCTGTGCTGGTTTTGGTTAGGGTAGAGTTAATTTTCTTCATAGTAGCTGGTATGGGGCTGTGTTTGGGATTTGTGGTGAAAATGAAAACAGTGTTGTGTACACCACAAGGATGGTTTTTTTACTGCTGAGCAGCGCTCACACAGGATCAAGTTCTTTCTGCTCCTCACTTCACCCCAACTAGCGAGGAGGCTGGGGGTGCACATGGAGTTGGCAGGTGACACATCGAGGACAGCTGACCCCAACTGACCACAGGGATATTCCAGACCAGATGGTGTTGTGGTTGTCAATTAAACCTGCTGGGAGGAAGGAGGAAGGTTGGGGGACATTCAGCATTATGATGCTTGTCTTCCCACGTAGACATTACATGTGATGGAGTCTTGCTTCCCTGGACATGGCTGGACACCTGTCTGTCCATGGGAAGTGGAGCATGAATTCCTTGTTCTGCTTTTGTATTACCTACAAGCTGTCTTTATTTCATGCAGCAAGTTTCTTCATTTTTACCCCTCTGATTCTCTTCATCACCAAACCAGGGGGATGTGAATGAGCAGCTGTGTGGGCTGAGCTTCCTCCTGGGGTTAAACCATGACAGGTGCTAAGATCTTGGATTACCCAGGTAGGCAGTGCAGTGCAATGCAGCCACAGATTTCCATCTGGGGCTGAATACTGTGGAGTTGAACAACCCCAGCTGAGAATTTGTATCTGCACAGAGCTAAGACAACTTGCATCATCTGAAGGAAGGTCCTATATCCAATGTACCCCCTTTTTTTTTTTTTTTTAGTATTTAATTTTGCATTAGAGCCCACACCTTTGGGAGGAGCACTTTTTGTTATCTACAAAACAGATTACAAGGAATACAGAGGTCCTGATCCCGCTGACAAAGCGCGTGCTGCTGATCAATGAAAAATTTGTATTGACTGAAACACCATCAAGCCCAAAAGATGAAAGCAAACCAGGAATGTAGTGATCTTTTTCTATGTTTGCTGGCAATGATCTATGCTACAATAGAAAAATGGGGTTGATTCTGCTTTCCCTTCCCAATGCGTAAATGAGAAATAATGCCACTGAGTTCAGTGGAGTTTTTGTGAGTAAGTGGAAAAGCAGATTCAGGAGCATTATTGAACCCAACCTCACATCTTGTAGGAGGCTGCATTTCCAGTTCTTTCTCACAGGAGCTCTTTGTTTGTATTTTTCCCCTCTGTGTCTCTCTTTATTTTCCTCTCCTTTGAAGTCTTAAATCCTAGAGGTGACCAACCTTTCATCCATAATCTGCAGCATTCAAATTAAAGGGAATGGTCTATAGATTCTAGGATTTTCTGCACACTATGGCTAAATCCTAGCAGAGTCCCCTATGAGCTAAGAAAGCCAGGAGAAGAGTGTGAAGTTAAATTGATCTAATCAATGTGCCACATGCAATCATGTTGTGTTCATTACCAGTCAACAAACACACTAAAGCCCTGGGTATATTTCTCCTCCCTAGTAAGCTCTTCTCTTATCAAGTGATGGGTCAGCCAAACATGTTTAGCAACATCAGTAATTCCTGTTCTTATTAATCATTGTGTAGCCTTGAAATTGCCAAGATTCCATAAATCTTCCTGAAAACTGAATACTTCTAAAATCCTTTTTGTGCTATGTTAGGAATAAAGATGATCATTTTTCATAGCAAACCTGTCTATTGCTTTAAACAAAATAGATAGACTGTAAATAAGTGCATTTTCCTGCAGTAACATTAAACAAAAAGGTTAAGCTCCCACTGACAGGAAAGATGTATTTGCAAGTGATTAGTTATATTTCTACCATAGCGCTTGTCTGTGTTCTTCTTTTGATGTTTAAACAAAGCTCTTGAACACACTGGGTTGTAGTCTCTGATGTTGATTTATAGGTAGGACTGAATTCCAAACACTGAAGTAGTAGGCAGGCATTAATAAAAAGGAGAGACTTTCTTCCTGCTGGTTAATATGTGACTAAGCTCTCTGTTTTAGGCCTCAATCTGTCAAGAACAGGTGTATAATAGGGGAGTCCTTGAGGCGCAAAGACTGGAGCTATACACAAAGGGTTTTGTTCAGTTGCACTCAGGACAAATGTTGAAACACCAATTTACAAAATTGTTTTGACACAGAATTATTTTATGGCTGTTATGACACAGACACAAAATTATTTAGGTTATCCAGGCCCAAGAGGATTGGTAGGAAGTCCAGATGGACCTAACTAAATGTAGGTAATTGGGCAACACAATGGCAGATGAAATTCAACACGGACAAGCGGAAGACAAAATGTGTCGGGAGAAGAGTTTAAGTGCTAAAAATCTCATAGACTTCAGGGAGGTCACATCCTCCAAGTACTGAGAGGAACTGAACAATTTTACCCTCTCAGACAAAACATCTAGCTTAGTGTCGATGACAAATATGTAGAGAATATGGATCAAAACAAAATTGTGTTTTATATCCCATTTCCAGTTGCAAAAATCCTCTCACATTTCAGAAGGAAAATCGACAACAGCCAAGTTATTGCCTCAAAGAAAATTGTCTCAAAACAAATATCAGGCTAAAGTTCAGAAACATGAAACAGGAGTGTAAACATTGCCTAAGTATAGGAGTGTGTGTTTCCTGAGCATGCTGAGACATACCACCATTGATTCCTTCCAGGTGCTTGAACTGAGGCTTCTGGATTCCTCCTCCTCCTGCTGCTGCAGATACAGACTGAATAATTATTCCAATAGCTGAATCAAAATATGGAGATAAACAGAAGTTGAATTACACTCAAAAAATCTAAAAGCCAAGTGTATCTGCACTGGTCAGGTGCCACTAAGCCACATCATCTCAGTGCTAGGAAATTCCACCTTGTTTTAAAGTTATATTTGTGCCAACTTCAGCTTCCAGACGTTGGATCTTGTTATGCCCTTGTTAGCAGGGATGACAAGCTCCCTGCTATCAAACATTTCTAAGTACCTTATGCAGTGATCAACTCACCTTGCCATTTTCCCTTTGATAATCTAAGTTGAGCTCCTTAAACCTGGTATCACAGAGCTTGTTTGCCAACCCATGGATCAGTTTTGTGGCATTCCTTTGAACTCTGTGTTGTGTATCCCTATCCTCCTGAAAATTAGTTATGTCCTCTTAAGGAAAGAAGTTTATGGTCACAGCATTGCACTGTCCAGCTTCAAATTAACTGAACCCCTTTTAGGGATGCAAGATTATATCAGGACTCTTTGTGGTGTTTGCACCAAGTGTTTATGTGATATAATCATGCAAAATATTTGCATGTCCATAAGTTATCTAAAATAAGAGCACGTTTAATACTTTACTCCAACTTTTAAAGGTTGGACTCAATGGTCTCTGAGGTCTTTTCCAACCTAAATGGTCCTGTGATACTTGATTATGTACCTGTTTGGTGCCTCTGCTAAGGCATGTAACTTCTCTCTAAAGGACAACAAGCTCTTAGGACAGCAAAGCTCTGTCCCATTTTTCTTATGGAGAAAAAAGAAACATCCTGAGTGATAGCAGCATGACTGGATGTCATTCCAGTGAACATATGGGATGTGTAAAAAAAATCCTTATTTTCTGATGGCCTCGCTCCTGCAGTATTCTAATACCTACAGTGCAGCACAGAAAAGGGATTTATTAACTTTGCTATCCACTGGAGCTGATTTGTTAAATTTACAGGTGAGAGGTATTACAAACCCCATTTGTTTAGATTATCAAAACAACAGCATATTCTTAAACCCGTTGTGACTGCTTTGCATAGAGCCCTTAAGGTTTTCAACTTCTTTTCTGAACCTCATTGCTGCCTTTTAAACAATACCCCTCGGTGAATCAGCAGTTGGTGGGACAAATCAGAGCTTGTCACCCACAGGTCGGAAAGAGCAGAGCATCCACTGTGTCCCCCTTCTGCTGCAATCTCAGCCAGTGCCACAGGCAGAGGGGTGACCTCTCTGCGAGCATCCATCCAGACAGACAGAGCTCCTGGGTTTCAGAAGCCTGGCCTCTCCCTTCATATGCAAAATTGTGGACACTGCTGAATTCTTGAGTCTTCTGCAACTTTATTACTCAGCATAAATATATTTTTTTTCTGTATATATTCCATCAGACTGGTGATATTGATCCTGAGCTAGAGCATCATCTGGAATTGAATAAATATGATTCTACTGATTTCAATTGAGCTAAGCAAGGTTATGTAAGATGAGGATTTGTTTTTTTTATTTTTAATTTTTAAAGTGGTCTAAGATTTTACCACTGATGTCAGAGTAACTAAGACCAGAGAGTCCACTGTTTGAAGTTGTACTGTGACTCTACTGCTGACAGCAAACACTCATGGAGCATAAAATGGAATAGGGTTTGGTTTCTTTCACAGAAAACGCTTCAAACAGACTAGAAAAAAGCCCAGAAAACATTGTCTTCAGTTAATTTTTGATGCCTGTTTCCTACATTAGTGAAAGGGAACAATTAGGTGAATTCTGAAGGGCTGACTGGGCTTTTACATGAACAAATGTGTATCAAGAGTTGCTCCAGTGATGTCAGCAGAGATAAAAAAACATCAAAACAACATGCAAAACAAGGGATACAATTACTGAAAATGCAGAAACTGAAGTAAAAGTCAGTATTGTCATCATTAGAATATAGAATCTCTCTCAGCCTGAATTTTACTGTTGCAAATCATTTTATAGCAAAAATAATTGTTGGAGCCTCATGAAGAACATGTTTATACTTACAAAAAACCAAACCAAAATAGAACAAAAAAACCTGGAACGGAATATTACATTGCTAGGCTCTCACTTATTCTGATATGAAACAGAAAAGACACACATAACAAAACCATAAACATCGATCTAAGAGTATTTACTGTGTTTTTAACCCGGCTTAAAATTCCCCTAAACTCTACGTTGGCTTAGGATTATCTCTTTCCCCAAATCTTCCTGTAGGTTTCCCAACTGATTCCATAGGGAATAACATAGAAAAGGGGATACACACAAAAAAGAAAAAAAAGAAAAAGAGGAAAAGGATGTCAAACTTATTGGGAAAGGATTTAACTCACCTGATAGTGCTGGTTTCAAGACATCCTTGTGCAGTATCTTGGGCATTCTACAAAGGAGAGGTTTAGGACAAATTAAACACCACAGTATTTCCCCTGAGATTGAATTCTTGGGATTAGAAAAACAAAACTGACTGAACAAGGGAATTCATAAAGGAATTTGTGAATTTAATGTGTGGGTAATAAAAATATTCTCCACTTCCTTATGTGACTGACACAAAGCCCTTATGTTAAAGTTGCTACAGAGTTTGTCATCACATCCAAAGGTCTTTAAGGTTGACCCAAAGAGCAAAGTGATCCCTGTGATTTCCAGCAACTCCTGAGACATTCATTGGTATTGTCAATTCTGCTTCTACAACATGGGCACAAACACAGGCTGGGTAGGGGATGGATTGTGAGGAGAAGGACTGAGGAGAAGGACTCGGGGGTTCTGGTGGATGAAAAGCTGGACACAAGCTGTCCTTGTGCACCAGCAGCCCAGAACCCCTCCATGTCCTGGGCTGCATCCCCAGCAGTGTGGGCAACAGGTAAGGGAGGCAATTTTTCCTCTCTGCTCCACTCAGGTGAGACCCCACCTGCAGTGGCGCCTCCAGATCTGGGGTCCTCAACATAAGAAGGACGTGGAGCTGCTGGAGCAAGTCCAGAGGACACCATGAAGATGCTCCAAAGGCTGGAGCCCCTCTGCTATGGAGACAGGCTGGAAGAGCTGGGGGTGTTCATCCTGGAGAAGAGAAGGGTGTGAGGAGATCCTCTAGAAACCTTCTGGTACCTAAAGGGCCCCTACAAGAAAGATGGGGAGGGACTTCTGACAAGACCATGTGGGACAAGGGGAAGTGGCTTTAAACTGAAAGATGGTTGATTTAGATTAGATATTAGGAGGAAATTCTTTACTGTGAGGTTGGGGAGGCCCTGGCAGAGGTTGCCCAGAGAAGTTGTGACTGCCCCATCCCTGGAAGTGTCCAAGGTCAGATTGGACAGGACTTGGAGCAACCTGGGATAGTGGGATGTGTCCCTGCCCATGGCAGGGGGTGTTGGAACAAGATGAGCTCTAAGGTACCCTCCAACTCTGACGATTCCATGGTTTTATGAACTCTAATCAAAAATCATAGTTGCCAGTTACAATCAGGGTCATAAATTGGAATAAAAAATTCTGGAAGTATTAAGGATGTTAAAAGGAGATTAGAAAGAAGTCAAGAGAATCTGAGCAAGCCTAACAAAAAAATGAGGTGGATTTTTAAGTACTTTTCAGCACTAAAAATTGTTGAATCACAAATGAAATTGCGAAATTGATTCTAATAACACCATTCGCCCCTTCCCCATTTTTGTATATAATTGCCAGAAAACTCAACATACAAAAGACACAGCAGAATGCAGTCCTTGAGGTCCCCATGTCTTGTGACTGCAATCCCCCCTCAGTGTTATTAAAGTATATGGGAAAGGGACTTGGGACTTCGAAAAAGGAGAAAAGAAATAGAACTGTGCTGGGGAAAAAAATAATAATAAGAAGAAATCAGAATGCCTTACTGAGCAGCTGGAGTTGTTTTATGTGGAGTTTTCCCCTCCAGCAACCAAATGGAACCCAAACAAGTCTATTTCTCTGAAAACTTGTTCCACCCCCCCCATTCCCCAACTAAAATACATTGTAATAATATCATAAAACAGCCGAGGATGAAGAGTTTATTCTGATGGACTGCTCAACATCCTCAAAGGGTGGAAATTAATATACCTGGGAATCTCACAGTTGAAGCATTTTAATGGAAACTTGTGGTTTGCAGGGAATTGAAATACTTCACCTAAATAATTTATATATGTATCTGTGTATATAAAAAAAATGGAAAAATGAAATTTCATAATAGCAATAAGTCTGGGGATGTTGTTATCAGGAAATAATCACATCCCGTGGGGGTTCTTGCACTCAGCTGCTCCTCCTTTCCCTTCCCTTCCCCAGTCCTTGTCTTGCCCCTGAGGTATGGTTTTTCTCATGATAATTCTTATCGTGCCTTCATGGTTAGTAATAATAATTAAAATAAAACACTTTATTCACAACTTCCCTGGGTGCTTGGCAAATGATCCAACTCCCCACTCCCCACCCACCCCCAGTCTTCTCTGCCTCCACTGTTTGATTAAGTGCCTTCGAAAGAAACGGGAAAAAAAAATCCAGTGAGTGGGGTTCTGCTTTCTGACAGAAAATGCAAAAGGCTGTTGTGGCTGTATTGATCGGGCTGGGAGAGCAGCACTGCAAACAAGCAGAGCTCTCCTGAGAAATATGCACTGAAGATCCATACGTTCATTGACATTTTATAGCATGTCTAGACTTGCTAATCCACTGTGAAAAATGCAGGCTTTGTAGTAGAAGAGGACGGAGAGGGGGCCGTGTCTCTGGTTCACAGGAGCAGCCCTCTCATGTACCAAATTACCAACAGTTTAATAAAGGAGGGGACGCAGGTCCAAATTAAGGCTTGGTTTCAATGACTTGGGCACCCTCTGTATTTCCCAGAATGCAAAGCTGCAATTAGCCTCAAGCCAGAAAAAGGTTTTGAAAGGTTGGTTGAGACACTGGCTGGATTTTGTCTGTGTATGGGGAGGACAAGAGAGCTGTAGCTGAAATTTTATATAGTGTGAAAGTCTCTGTACTAAATGTTCCTTTCCAAAGTCAGACACTTTCCTGCTCAATCTATTCCCCTTTCATAGCAACTTTTTTCCCCCCTACAGACTGGCAGAGGATAAAGTAGTAAATACGACAAGTTCTCAGTGCCCAGCTTTCCCTTTCTACTGGCCTCCACGGAGACTTCTGTAGGCAAAGATGAAAATGGAGAGAGGGTTGGCAGAAACCACATCTAGAAATGACGGCAGAAACCTTGGCACCCCAGAGATGGGGAGGAGGAAGGCAACTCTAGGTCACCTTTGTGGCTTCTCGTATTTACATCATTGCAGAGATGCCTTAGAGAGATTCGAGTCTGGCTCAATTGCTCCAGCATCTCAGGGACCAAAACTGAATTTCTGCTGCCTGGCCGCTTGTCACCCTTGGAAAGAGCCTCCCCCCCTTCTCCCTTCACAACCAGTAAAATTTGTCAGAAAATCTAAAATAAATGTGTTTTTTTGTCAAACTATAGGTGTTTTTTTATGTAAGGTGAAGTCAAGGGCAGAATTTTGCCATAGTCAAACTAGAGGTCTGTGACATCTATAAAGAAATTAGGTTAAAACTAATGGTTTGCCCTGAATACAAAAGGAAGTGCTTTCACTAATACAGTGTATTTTGTGTATATAGTCAGTGTTATGGCAACAGCTACAGCCAGAGCAGTGAAGGTGTAGTTAAACATTTGGGATTTTTTACTATGAAGGAGCAGTGTGACAACACTCAGTGAAACTAAGTCATATACCCAGAAGTACAAATATGTAGGATCACAGAGTCATAGAATAGTTTGAGTTGGAAGGAACATTCATGTGGTCCAACTCCCTGCCATGGGCAGAGACACCTTCCACTATCCAAGGTTGCTCCAAGCTTTGTCCAACCTGGCCTTGGACACTTCCAGGGATGGAGCAGTCACAGCTTCTCTGGGCAGCCTGTGCCAGGGCCTCAACACCTTCCTTGGGAAAAAATATTTGGGCAATAATGATTGCTGATAAAATTACCAGGCCTTAATTCTAAAATCCCTGTGTTAACTCTGACTCTCTTCTTCTGGACAGATGCTCTCAAAAGCCTCTGTGAAGGACTTTCAGTGAGGAAATAAAACTATGTTGGATTCATGTAATAAATTTTAGTTAACACTTTGATTGTTCTCAGTGCATTTAGGAACCATGGGAGAAAATATTCCTCGCCACACAGAAACAGACAGTCTCTAAATAGACTTAAACTTCCCAGCAATAGGAATGCCTTTGGAAAGACTACTGTTAGGCAGGGAGATCCAAATTCCAGCAGCTGAGAAAGGGTTTCCCTCAACTGCACAAAGCCAGAACTCTAGTATAGAGTGTATATATATATATAAATATATAATCTAACCTGTAAACCAGTAGTATTATCTAATACCAGCAGTATTTTATGTATTTATATATATATATACAATATTACTATCAGACTAGTACTCATATAACCTGCAGGAATGAAGGAACTCTTCCTTTTCCCTCACTGGGACACTCAAACCAAAATGTTTTTGGAGATGGTCTTATGAGATTAAGGTAAGGTTGCAATTATTGGTGGAAAAAGACAGGATAGGGTATTATATTCAAACCCTATTGAAGTGAGAGAGTAGACAACGCCAGACTTTGTTGGGGGCTATACAGAAACTATTATAAGAGCCAAATAAAATGTCCAGACTTACTGTCACGACTTAAGTAAGTTGTGCAATCCTGTTTGGTGTAAGAGTTGGATTTCATCTTCCGAGAAGCTACAGAAATCCCATCACCACTTACCATGGAGTAAGGTTTTAATAATTTCTGGTTATGTGATCTATTCCAAAGGGTGAATGAGACTCCTGAAGTGCCCATCCCGTTGCTCCCATAAGGCCATGCAATATTCTTTCAGAGCAGAAGGAAAGATATCTCTGGGCAAAATTTTGTAAAGTTCCTCTATTATTATTTTCTTCTGAATTGTTCAAACCATTAAGCAGAGTTGAAGAGGATTACCTCTAATCAGAACATATTTTATTAAATAGTACATCTTAGGGGAGAAAGTTTTGTCTGAGCTCATGTGTCTATCTATGAGATTAAATGTTTATGTCTGCTGCAGTAATTCTCCACTGGCATTATTTAATATTGTCATTTTCTACCTAATATTAACTTTACATAACCTTTTGAGGAAAAGAATTCTCACCCAGCTTGCTGGTGATCTTTTATAATCAATATTGAATGGATTTTCACCACTTGAATTATCATACAATAGATGCTGAATCAGGTCTGATGTTAATATTCAGGGGATGAAATAGAAACAAATAAAAATCCCTTTCCCATCCCCTGACTGTGAATGCAAATTGGCAGCAAGCCAAACATTCACATCTAAATTCCGAAGACCTCTTGTGCACCTAAGATTTTCCAAAATTACTGATGAACTCAAAACATTGGTCTCAAAATGCCCAACACAAAAAAATGAAGCTTCAATATCTCCTTGAAAATGAGTCTCATTTATGTCGTTTCAAGCAAGTAATTAAAAATAAAAATAAAAAATGTCAGCAGAAAGTCCAACTAATAATAAATGAGTCTAAAAAGACAGATCTGAATGCTTTAAAAAATCAAGATAAAATACTCTAGATAATTCTTTAGTTATGGAACCACCCGTTAGCTATTTCTCAGTTCCACCTGCCTCAAGGAGCAAGTGAAACTAAGAAACCACTTTTTTTAATAATATTTTCTGGAAGCCAAGTAAAGTATTCCAGGAAGTTCAGCTCTGTGAGAAATTTGCAACTGCTTTCCTTTTTGATGTCCCTCCGGTGACAGGAAAGTCATTTGCCCCAGAGTGTGTATATAAATAAGAAAGAATAACTGCAAAAAAAAAAAAAAAAAAAAAATTTTTTTTTTCCTTTCACAGTTCCTATGGAAAAGGGCATTAGTCAAAAGAAGCAAAGTATGCTGGATCGTGACTCGTATTCATTACAGCGTCCCCAAAGGGAGCTGGAGTTCAAACCCATGTATTTTTAAATTAATAGGTAAGGGATCAATATTTTTTTTTCTTCTTTTTCCAGGATTAGTGTTCTGGCTTCTGACAGAGGAAAAAAAAAATAAATCTTGGGTGTCTCAGTAAAAAATCGAGTCTGTGACTTGCATATATAGTTAGCCTTGGAAACTGAGTTAAAGCCCTGATAATACAGCTCTGAGTTACATTGACCTCCATTGAGCTCCTAGCTGAAAAAAGGATCAAATTATGGCAATTCTGTTGTAGATGTACAAAGAAAACAGTGAACTTGACAAAGGATTTTTTTTTTCATCTAAATGCTGCAGTTAATTTGACTCACTCTTTGTTTTGCTTCAAGGCTCAGGCTCTAGATCATCAATATCACATATATGCTAATTTCTACAGGGCTAGAAAGTGGAGAAATCAAAATAATTCCATCAGAGAACCATTTAGGTTGCAAGGAATCTTGGAATATCATCTGGAACAGACCATCTTCACAGAAGGAACATTTCTGAAGTGATTGTCAAGTACCATGATGCCTCACATCCTGGTGCAACTGAAAGGAATAAGCATTTTGCAGACTGGACTGAACTAGAATTTGCCAATTCCAGTCACACGAAACTACTGAAATAAAAATATAATTTACAAGTTAGTGTTTTTTTCATAAGCCTTCTCCTTCCCTTCCTCAAGAGTATTGGTCACAGGTCAGAATCCTGATGTGTAATGTACTGTATAAAAAGCAAAACCAAAAGTTCACTCCATTTACACCACAGAACTTCAAATAACATTTCAGACTTTCCAGGTTCTCCACTTCCATTCAAGCCAAAGGAATTAATTCCAACAGCACATCTACTATTATTGTCACTGTACCACAGAGGAGGGCAAGTGTCACAGAGTCACAGAATGGCTTGGTTTGGAAGGGACCTTTTAAAGATCATCCAGTTCCAATTCATCCTGCCACGGGCAGGGACATCTTCCAATAGTCCAGGTTGCTCCAAGCCCTGTCCAGCCTGGCCGTGAACACTTCCAGGGATGGGGCAGCCACAGCTTCTCTGGGCAACCTATGCCAGTGCCTCACACACCCTCACAGCAAAATTTTGGAATTTTATTCTCCTTAAGGCTTTAAGGGTGAAATCAGGAGAAATAGCACTGAACACCTTTAAAAGCAATCTCTGAAATTGTAACACATCAGTGACACCAGCAGCACACAGGAACAAAGGTAAATTATACTAAAAGTTTAGGAAAATGTCCAGTCTAACTGGCTCTGCTGATGTACAACTTGAGAGTACACCAAGGGCTTGACACAGCTGATTCTGCACTTGCATTTGGTGCCACTCGAGAGGATCAAGAATAGTTCAAGCAAACATGGGGTGACAGCTGTGATGCAAGACATAGCAGAGCATTACACCCCTCTGCACTGGTGGATGGAGGAGAGGTAGGATATCGTAGGGTATTTAAAATCTTGTTAGGGGGGACGACGTTTAAGGAACTTAACTGAGGCTCTACAGCTTTAACTTTGCATTAAAACTGTGAACTTAGTTTCCTGTTATCTTGGTTATACTGGCTCAGCAGCACCCTTCTGAGCTGCTTATGAGAGAGACTAGTATGAATATATCATGGGATGAATGGAATGTTTTCCATCTAAATAGAAAAATTAGAGAGGAAAATTATCTTTTTTCCCCCCTAACAATTTTTTCTTAATGGCAATAAAATGAAAAGAGAACTGAATAAGGACTGTAACCCCTAATGGCTTTTAGACTTTTAGATAGTCCCATAGATTTTGACACACTTCAGCACGATCCTAAGTGCTTCTGAAGCAAAGCCTCTATCCCAAAATTTTACAGGGACAACACGCCTCAACCAAGGATTTACCACAGATATTTTGATCTGCATCAAACACTTTAACTATAAATGCATTTTTCAGTCAGGTGGGAGAAGAGTTAATATTATTCCTTATTTCCTACAAGAGAGTTACACGCCATTTCCCCAGCATCCTGCTGAACACAAGCCCCAGGTGTTCTAATGCTCTCGTGTGTGTGTCAGGAACAGCGTGTGGAAACGACTCTGAGGAGAGCACAGTGACTGAGGCTCACCTAACACAGCCCGGATTAGGCAGGAGACACGGAATAGCAGTGGAAGTTTGCTGTCAGATGTAGGCCACTTCTCTTGTAGCTGAAGTATCTTCTGCGGACTGGAACTCAGGAAGGCTGTGCTTCTGGGTGAAAAAATAATATATAGTACATGGCTGTTGGTTAAATTATTAATTTGCAAACCTTAGAGAGAAGCTAACTTATATAAAAAGTCCAAGCAGATGAAGATATACTGGATCATTATGACAATGAAAATAGTGTAAGGACACAAGAATGAGAAATACATTACAAGGTGTAACATATGCTTTATTTTTGCTTGATTGCTTAAACGAGGTAGCAGTGGGAGACCACTATCCTGTGACAATGTTCTGCTCCATTGACTTTATAAACCAAAATAGAATTACCCCTAACTAATCCGAAGACAAAATTGCTCTGTGGCAACTGTATAGATATTGCTTAGTGGAGGGTATGAATTCTTGTGCTTATAGTGTGGTATAACCAGGAAAACACCCCAACAAAATGCTGCTTGAATTAATGAATAAGTTTTTTCTCATTCTAACATCCCCTGCACCCAAAATCAGTGTGAATGCCACAGAGTTTTTCCTTTTTTTTTCTTTTTTTTTTTTCCCTATTTCTTTACATCACTGTTGCAGTCAAAAATCCCATTCTGGATAAGGACAGATTTATGTAAACTTGTTTGCATCCATGTAGGTACACTGACTCTTGCATGTCTGTCTGTCTTCAAAAACCATCCTGGAGCTTGTCCAGGAAAGTGATATCTGGGACCTGATTTGTACTTGGGAGGAGTGGAGGCAAAGCCCCCTCTGGCAGGCAGTCTGAAGATAGTTCAAAGCACCTGGAATCTAAGGCAGAATCTCTTCTAGTAAACTGAAATTGCCAGAGCCTGCTCTCTGGACACAATTATTAACATCTTTTATCTTTCAAAACGAACTAGTCTCATCCTTCTGACCCTCTGGAATAGTGCTGAGACCAAGCACAAGTATTTGGAAGGGGTGAGTGTAAGCCGGCCCATGCCAAAAGATGTCAGGGATTACTCTAAAAATTTAATTCTATAAACAGTTAAGTTTTGGCATCTGAGTCCATTTTCCTGACACTAATTTGCTAGCAAAGGAATAACCTGCAGGTATTAGCCCCAAGGCTGATTCAGTGATGAGGATGGTGTGAAAATTTCCTTCCTGTGCTACCCAGAACACACACTTCAGGAAATTCAGTGTGGGAAAGGGTTTTCCCAGGCTTCTTTGGAAAAATCCCCTCTTAAAATATATGGAAGGCAGGAGGTGGAGAAGACAAGATAAAACTGGTGAAAATATTGAGCATTTTTCAGAATAAAGTCAGAATAAAATAGGTTAAAGGGACATTGGGTTAAAAGAACATCTCAAGGACAGAAAATCAAATAAGGTTGCATGGTATAAGAATGCTTTGATTGAGATGTTGTAGATGTATGTCCTTGAAATATAGTATTTTACACTACTATTAAGAAATCACAGACTCATTATCTTGTCTTGAGACAAACAGGATCTCAGACAGGCCTGTGTTCCTCATCTTCTTTCTTCTGGAAGCTTTCTATGCCCAATAATGGGGTTTTTTCCAAGAGATATGGGTTATTTCATGGCTGAATGTAAAGAGAAGGCAATAATGAGAACTTCTTTTGCACTAAGTTGGCTTTGATTTTCAAGGCAAGAAGCTTTCTGGAAATGAGATTTGACCTTAGGCTTTGATCCTGCAAAAAAAGTGCATGTAGAAGCTTAAATATTTGCTCATATACATCCTGTGAATTCAATAGGATTTTTCACATGATGAGAAATCGAAAAGAGTGTGAAAGATTTACTTTTGACTTCAGTGAAAATAGACCATGCCAAAATGTATTTAAAATTCATGCCGCAAATTAAATACTTAGTATTTGTGATGCAGCAAAGCTTTATTTGAGGTACCTCATTCTTTATGCAAGCTGATACTTTATTTATGTTTTTAATACCTGTAGCACAGTAAGAGAATATCCTGAGATGGAAGGGACACAACAGGATCATCGAGTCCAATTCCTGGCCCTGCACAGGACACCCCAAGGGTTACGCCATGTACCTGGGAGCATTGTTTAATTGCTTCTTGAGCTCAGACAGCCTTGATGCTGTGACCATTTCCCTGTGGAGATGGTTCCAGTGCTCAAACACCCTCTGGGAGAAAAATTTTCTCCTGTTATCCAACCTAAACCTCCCCTGACTCAGATTCATGTCATTTCCTCACATTCCTGGAACCACATTCCTGGTGGTTCCTCTAAAGCACTTTCTCTGTTGGACTTCATATGTAGAGTTTGGTCATGACATGTACCATCAACATGATGGGATGCAACTGCATGAAGTGCCGTTTGTCCTGAGATATCAAGTTTCTCAGGATCCTAGACGGGTTTGGGTTGGAAGGGACCTTAAAGATCATCCAGTTCCAACCCCCCTGCCATGGGCAGGGACACCTTCCACTAGCCCACATTGCTCAAAGCCTCATCCAACCTGGCCTTGAACACTTCCAGGGATGGAACAGTCACAGCTTCTCTGGACAACACCCCTAAGTCATAAGAATTTACAAACAAATTTCCCGAGGTTGTTCTGCTCCTTCTCCTGTCCCTGATGGGTCAGTACAGGGCTGGACCGATTCTCTGTTACATGTCTCTCACATACAGAGCCCTGGAGGTAAATCTGTGATGCAGCACACACTTGAGAGACACCTAGTTACATACACTTCAAATGAATCATCACAGGAATTAACACAAGCAGCTGAAGAAAATTGGAAGAGTTGCTCTTCATTGATTATTCTTAAAAAATGATTAAAAAAAAAAAGTAAAATACAACACTATAGATACAAGTTATGCCAGAATGGAATACCAAAATCTGTTCTGACAAGGAAAAGCAGGAGGAGGAGAAAGATGTGCTTGTATGCACGTCAACGTGAAAGTATGAACATAGACACAGAGGAAGGGTTTTGGTTGCTTTTCAAGAAATGAGTGTGCCTGAATATGCAAATGCAGCCTTACTGCTTTGGTGTTTACACCTGATTCAAATGTATACAAACACATAACAGACAGGCCATTACATATTTTTGCATATATATGTATTTATGCATGTGCACACAGACACACAAGCGTGTGCTTGACAGATCTAAGGGAAATTAAGTCTTCGTATCCTCGACTCTTCCAGAGTTGTTCCCTCTGTTGATGTCAGATTTCCTTTCGCTCTTTTGGGTCTTTTGTCAGTAGTAAACATGTTACTACACCCATAAAGCTGGAAAAGCAACAAATTTTGAGTGTCCTTTTACACCTCATGCACCCTTAGCGTTCCTTATTTACAGGAGTAATAAACCAAGTAACTGCATTTTCCTGCACTCTTTGGGATCAAATGAACTAAACGAGGCTGAGTTTAACCTAAAGGTCATCCAATGGGTGTATCTAAGATAGATTTATTTCTCCACTCTTCATGTAATATTGAAAAAAAAAAAA
>VWZF01001856.1:934543-975110 GCA_013396755.1 Sclerurus mexicanus
AAAAAAAAAAAAGCCGGGAGAGCAATGTTAGAATATTTCTTGGTTCTTGCAGCTGGGACATAAATTCAGAATCTTCAGTGTTCCAACTCAAGAGATAAAAAAGAGCAAACCACTAACATTTTAATTGTCACAATCTTGCTGATGATGTTTCCCATTTAAAGGTAGCTGCTGATCCCCAAAAAGACTTTTCTGTCTCTCCAGTGGCTGGCTGGGGCAAACTTTCTGTGCGTTTGAGAAAGCCAGGTCTGGAGATGTTCTGCTTTGATTAAACAAAAACTCTTCACCATAAAATTGCAGACAAACTTGTAGAACCTCAAAGATTGACTTTTTAACCAGCATCACTCAAAGTAATGCATGAGATGATGATTTGATGACATGATTCAGCCAGACAGTACAAGGCACAGAAGTGGCATCGCTTACTCCAAGTGAGGCAACGAGTTTTGAGATCTAAGGTGGCATCTTCCCTGCGTTGACTGCATTCCCGATGGTTTCTTCTGTAAACCTAAAGGAGTCAATCTCGTTGTCTTGGCCATGCTGAGACTTCAGGTAGGAGGCAGAAAAATTCTGTCTGAGGTTGAACTTCTCAACACATGGATGGAGCTAAAGTTAGTGACCTGTCGAGTTCCTATAAGGGCAAAGCAACTGGTTGCACGTAAATAAAGGATGAACAGACATGGAGAACAGGTAGATTTGAAATGATTTTTAGCCAGACTGAATTGTATAAACAATCCACAAGCAACAAAAGAGCCTAAAAGAGGAGATGGAGGTACCGTGTGCCTAGTGGCACATCATCAGAATAATAATATCTCACTGAAGGATACTGTGAAAAAGAAGTCCTTTCTGCGGCTATACCATGCAGTTTTGTTTGCTTTTCCTCAGAGGTATTAAAAAACATTGCAGATATGATGAGATTCACTGGAACATCAATGCACTAGAAGGATTACCCTTATGAAAACATTCCCCACTGGTTGTTTACTTCTTTTTGTCTTTCCAGGAGGCTCTGCTTCCAAAACCTTGGAGTGTACACACACACACACAGACACACACACACATATATTTGTAATGTATACATATAAGAGAAACATGATACTTTTGCACTTTCCATTTACAAGTCCAACAGAAAGACATCACAGGAACGTTCTGACATTTCTGGTCACAATCACAAGCTATGCTCGCTCATAAAACAGTGTTAACTGTGGCATTCTGGCTTAATTCCAAGTTATATTCAGCTTACCTAAAAAGGTACTTTTAGGTGAAAAGGTTATTCTTCATTCCCTCTCCAGAGACCCAAGGCACATGCTGAAGACAGAACGGCTGCAGTGCTCTACCTCAGAAGTGGCTGCATTTCAGAGGTGAGGGAATAATCCCATTCGTTCAGTTGCCAGTAGATGCACACTCGTGGGGGAATCAAACTTTAAAATCGCAGGCTGGAAAATGCTTTGGGACTTTCCAGAGTAGAAAGACAGATTTTAAAATAAAAAGCAAGGAAGGCAAGGAAACACGGAAAATGAGGAATTGATAAAGAGGGAATAAAGATAGAAAAGAACAGAGGAAAAAAGAAGTAGGAATTCAGAGTACATGAATGATTTGAGATTTTTCTAGCTGAGCTCTCAGGAAAAACCAAAATGTAGAGAAGCTTCTACCAAAATCCACAAAATTGTACCCAGTTACTGGTGGCTCGACTTGGTCTCATGATACCGGCAAAACCAGAGCAATTTAGCCATAATGGAATAAACCTTCTCCTTGTCAGAGATGTGGTTTTTCCTTCTGGTTCTCACCTGACTATTACAGCCTATAGCAGAGGCAGCAGACCTTGGGCAAAGCTAAAGCTTGGCTGTTAGTCTTTACAGACCGGGAAATGAGGGCAAAGTGAGTACAAATTTAGCCATATGTTTCTGGCTAAACTAAGAGCCAAGCAGACTTCTTGCTTCCTTGCCCTCAGCAGAAATGACTGATAGCTGAACACAAGCTGCTGCACTAAGTTCCAGATGCATTGAGGATGTTCTTTCAGCACAGGGTCATTCATAAGCCCAAATGGTTTTGACAGAACGGATAAAATTGATTTAACTTGAGAAAGCCATATTTATTTTATTTTTTTTTCCAGTCAGACACCCATCAGACATTAAATATACAATGCAGAGGTACAGTGATCTTGAGCCAAAGCAGACTCTGTTCTCTTAAGAGACCTGACTGGTCTTTCAAATGTACAAAGTGCATCATCTATCTGTTTAGGAGGCTGCCATGCTTTATTAGAGTCAGATCAGCTACATGATGGTGTGAGTCAGACAGAATTGTTCCTCCCTGGGAGTGCATTGAACTGTCAGTATCTGCCAGATCTTTGCAATATAAACTCGTGTATAAGCAGTGTCTAGAAGTGCTCCAGAAGTCCATGTACCCAGAACTCACCTATGAGGAAGGAGCCTCGTCAAGAGAGGGATGTGTGTTAGACTGAGGAGATGTTGCAAAGGGGATGAGAGATGTTTAACTGTGTATTTTAATGGGTCTTTTTGCTTATTGAAGCCACGATTGCTGGAGGAGATGGGCAATCTCCCTGGCTCTGTGTGCTTGTACAGTCCCTCAGTGCCACAGTGCACAGAACCTTCATCGAAACAGGATTATGTCCATCCGCTGCTCATTCAAGCAAAACACGTGTGGCGTGATTTCACCCCAGCAATACGTAGCAAGAATTAATTTTAGAACCGCAGAGATTTAGGGGAGACTTTATCACCTCCCATTCTCCCAACCCACCGCCCTGTCCCGTGTTCCCCCCTCTCCTCCCCTTCCCCACCCATGTGCTCAGCTCCGCCGCTGCCCCGTGTCCTCATTGTCATTCTGCCCGTGTCCCCCCGTTCCCTCCGCTCGCCAAAGGTCAGCCCGAGGTCTGCGCTGGAGCGCTAATGGGCGAGCCAGCATCTCCTGCCGCTGCATAGGCACTTAGTCCCCGCACATCAAGGCGCGCACCGCTCCCTGCCCGCCCTCCCTCCTCTCTCTGCCTTGCAAATGACTCCGAGGAGCAGAGGCTGGTAGATGATTTAGATCAGGGGGGTGGTGGAAAAAGGGTGGTGGTGGTGGGGGGGAAGCACTCAATTTTTTTTTTCCCCCCCTATTTTTTTATTTTTTTTTTTGAACTGGGCTCCCAGAGAGCACTCAGGGCTGCCACGCAGCGCACGACGCCTACCTGCTCAACTGCAGGGAAACAAGCTTCTGAAGGCTTTAATGGGATTTTGCCCGAGGCTGTTTTATTAAGATGTCGGCTTTTTCTGCTGCCTCTGCAGCTGACACCATTCACTGTCAGCTGCCCCCCTTCCCCAGTCCCCCTCCTCCCGTCCCCCCCAACAATGCGCCAAATTACTCGCTTCATTTAGTGCTCATGGCTCAGCACAGGCAAATAAGAGGAAAGACTTCGACTTGACCAGATGAGTCTCAGCGAGGGGAGGTGAAAAGACACTGCTGCTTCACTGGGGGGGGGTTCAAGCAGAAAAGGGAAAAGATCAATACCGCTGGGGCTCACTCCCACTCTATTAGAAAGAATCATATTTCATATTAACATAGCCAATTTAGAAGCCACATTTACATTCCTGATTTGCATCCTGGCTTTAAAAGCTCATTTGTAATGCATTGTATAATTATTGATGCCTTATATGTGAATATACCACACAGTGACAGGTTGGGAAGGGGAAGAAATGCCGTCTGGTTTCAATAAACAAACTAGTTACAAGTTTTAATGAATGTTAGTCAGTCATAAATGACTTTTTTTTTTCTTTTTCCATCTCAGATTTTTTTTAAAAAACAGAGTGGAACCGGACAAGCTAATTAGGGGTTGTATATTTCAGTAACAAGAGTAAATGAGATACGGCAAGGCAGTGAAAATTGTACTGTGTAATACCCCTTTCTCCCTTGTTGTGCCTGAGTGGTAGTGGCAGAGCAAAGGATGGTTCCCTATCTAGAACAGAGCAGACTGAGGAAATCCTGTCTGGAAGGCAAGGCACGCTTTGCAAGTGTCGTAAAACATTATGTCTGATATTTCTTATTAATTTCTCCAGGTTTCCATGTAAGCTTAAGGTGAGCTGAGAGGAGAGGAGCGGGCAGAAAAAGTAACGATGGGTGAGTCTCAGCATGCACATCCTCACCTATCTCTTAGTGGGTCATTTTTTTGACTCAAGTAGGCTGAGATTGTGACTATCATGGAATAAAATTATCTCAGCTGCATAAAGAAAGCTGAAAGGTTTCCTAAAGCTGAGGATAATACGCATCTAGACTGAGGACTCAGTGTCTGGGCTTGCTGCCTCTGCTGAGGGCATGGATGAGAGGAAGTCTGGGCAATTCAAGCTCTTTGACTTTCAGAAGTAAAAGAGACAAGGCATAGAAACCCTCAAGAGGCCCTTATGTTTAACCCTCTCATGAGTGGGTCCCACTTTTAGCCTCTAGTCTTGACAATAAATAAAGCACCTTGATGAATTTCCTTGACTCTCATAGGAGTTTCATCCTTTTAAGAAAAAAACTTCTTGCCAGAATATGTTGAATGAGCCTTCACAGAAAGTCCTGGGTTACTATCCAACACTTTTGAATTGGAAATTGGGAACAGAATAATGGTGATTTACCCCAGCTGAACCCAACGCCCTTTTTATGGGTTTTGAATTTTGCAATTTGTGACATCCTTCACTTCTTCATTTCATTTGTCTGATCTGTCAGAGCAAATACTTTCTGACTTGAGCTATTTGGGGGTTTCTCTTCAACCTTACTGAAATATGTTTTGCTACTTAGCACAGGACATCAGTGGCATTTGTAGTCTAACATATTTTGGATGTTATTGTCTGCATAGACAGCGTTTGAAATGCACTTTGTTCATATGCCACATAAAAGATCAAATTCAAGCAGTACAGGTGGAAAACAGAAATAAAGGCAGTTAAATAACAAAAACATAGCCAAATATTAAAAATCTTTTCAGAAGCTACAGAAGAAATACAAAAAATATGGTCCTTCTAGTCTGACATGGCAATTCCTACATCTACTTTTCATTCAAAACTATTTCTTGTTTTTATCAATTCATTTTATCTCTGTGCAGCTTGAGGAGACTGCCAGGGGCTGTCAACATGTATCTAGTGCATCTTCCTCATGTAGATTCAACCAAAACTGTGAGTAGGTCAGAAAAAGTGTCTCTCTTTCATGAAATAACTTGCATTTTAGTCACACTGGATGTGAAATTGCTCAGACACTCACTGTGGTACGGGGATATTACTGTAATTCCCAATGTCCTGTGTCTCTCTCAGGTGCTGCAAGCTTGTAGAAAGGAGTCAGTGCTGGTCATGTTCATGGCCAGCCTTCTAAATGAGGACACTATTCCCTCTGACCCTGCAACATCAACTTCTTTTCTTGGTCATCTTCTAAACACTTTCCAAACAAAAAGGAGATGTAGTCCATGAGCTGTATTTCAGAAATTTCCTAGGAAGCAAAGGTAGGGGATGGATCCTCCAGTTTCCTAGTGATTCCCAGGAGAATACTGGCATGCTGTGCTGCACCCATCTACTTCTACATCACAGATGGATCTAAAAAAGGTGGGCATAAGCAGCTAGACTGTATTGAAGAAGAAAAATTACATAGAAAAGCATTCTGAGAACATGACAAATTACACCCTGAAGAGGGATTGAGTACTGATGGCTTGAGGGTTTTCTAAACTGTCTCTTCTATAAAAGAGAGAAATTGGCTTTTTCGGTTTGCTATTCATCTTATCCTAAAGTAGACTCTAAAATACATCAAATGAATCCTGTCTTAAAAGAACTTTTTCTTTTTCCCTTTTTAAAAGAAATACTTTAAAAAATGTAATTTGCTTAGAAGCTGACAATTATCATATAGGTATCTAATATAACATCACTTTATCCCTGCCTGTGTCAGGGGGTTGGAACTAGATGATATTTAAGGTCTCTTCCGAATCAAACCATTCCATGATTCTATGAATCCTAACTTTTAAGTTTAGGAGATGTCAGGCTGATGAGAAGAGATACCAACTCAGTGACCATAGCTAGAAATGTTTTGTTGCTTCCTCCTTCCTGATACAGCCCTTTCCCTGGGATTAAGTTGAAATTGAAAGCAACCAGGCTTTTCTAAGTGTTTTTGGAACGTCACCACCTGAATCAGTGACATCAATTTCACTTGCCTCTACCCGATTGTGCCTACCTAATGGTACCTTTCTACATGCACTGAAATTCAAATTCTCCCACACAATCATTTAAACTTTCAGAAGAATCCACTGGACTCACAGGGGACACTGGTTAATGATAACAAGGGAGTAGGATCAGGGCTCAAAGCAAAGGGGAAAAAAAAAAAAAGACTTTGCTGTGGAGAATGCATGATGCATCTTCTGGTTTTAACTTCTGCCACGATTTTGCTCTGCTGCCTCCCAGTAAATACTATATATATGCACGTGACTGTGTTATGCAGAACAATTAGGAAATCACTGAAGGTGGTTGAACAGTCCACTGTGAACTGTGCATTCATGCAATTTTGGTTTATTTTCTTTCCAGAAGACACCAGTGAAAACAAATTTTTTATCAAGCATATTGAGTGTTAAAAGAGCAACAAAAGAAGAAATTCCCATAAGCTCACATGTATTCAATACAAAGGGTTACTCATGCAACATTCTGCACTTGCGACATAGCAGATCATCCCTGTAACACTGTGGGCTGGATGAAGGAATGGAAGGAGTTGAGCAACCTCAGTTTTAAGCATGTAGTTTACGTTAATCACCAAAGACTCCCATGTAATTAACGGAGAGAGATCAGAACTTCAGGCAACTCCAGCTTTCAGGTTTCTCAAAAGAGATGAGTTCTCTTCTGGAAATATTAATCTTTCTGCTCTGATGAGATGTAGCTCAGATGAATAACACAGACCAGGCATCTAATCTTTAGATGACTAGCTTTCCAAAATTAAAGATGTCAGCAAGGATTCAGGCTTGCCAAAAGGTTGTTATGCCAATTACCTGGCTGTCAGGCGCACACCTGGCCTTTCCCAAGGCAGAAGTGTTGACTATGTAGAGAATTTGGACACTTTAGGAAGATAGGTTATGACTGTAATACTCAGTAGAAACATAGGTTTGACTGCTCTGGGAATTAGAAAAGTAATAATAATGTTCATATGAGGCTGAGACTCTCTGAGTGAGTTTCCTTGGGGTTTTTTTGTACCTTATTAAGAACAAGATTGCAACATACATTCTGCAAAATGCCTTCTCTGCACTAGAGCAATGTGGATATGACAAAAACATTCTGCTATAAACTTTGTGCCTTGCTGAGAAATCATATACTCCAGAGGAATATGAGTATATATGTTTCCTCTCCATCTAAAAATGTAGGTAGAAGTAAACGCAGATACATGCATATACAGACACATATTTGTGTATTATCCCCATATGCACATGTAGTTTTTAGTGTCTTTTACAGTTAGAGAAGAGGTTTGCCTTCAGGTATTTCAATTTAATGATATGAAGCACCTCAGCTACGCTATAACTGTTGAACTGAATTTTGTTTTGCATTTTGATTATAAATTAGAAGAACAGTACATTAACTCTGTTTTGAGGATAAGATTTTTAAAAAGCTCTGTTTATTAAGCTGCTGCCATGGCAATATTTGCAGCATACATTACATTTATAATTGACTTATTAAAACTTATACACTGCAAATTATAGTGTTAGCACCCACAGGCTAAAAAATCATCAAAATATATAATGGCAATTTAAGAAGTTTTGTATCCACAAATGGGATTTTTTATCTGGTGTTCTCTTGTTCTAATGTTTTACTCACAGCTTTTGCAATATTCAAATACGTAGCTGGAATGCTGCAAAGACATATTGAAAGGAAAGCACAGCAGGAAGAGACTCAGAAGATGTATTGAGTGATAACACAAAAAAAAGAACCAATGTATAGCAACATATGACTATTTCAGGGAGGTTTTACTTCAGACTTAAAGGAAAGGTAGGGGGGTCAACCGGGTGATCTTTTACTCTAACTATGGATAATGTAGACTAATCCCTCACACCTTGAATGTCACTATGTTCCAATCTACATTATTGGACCAATGGAGATTAACACAGCAAAGATTGCAAGAAATTCAGAAATAAGAGCTATAAAAAGAGCTGACCTCCTAATGAGATCTAATGAGGCCCTAATGGCTGCCATAAAAACTTTTATCCTCCTACTGTATGGGTTCCCACAAAAGAGCAAACAAGAAGTGTGATGATAAACCCCAGTTTATACAAGCTTCAACTCGAATTCCTTGGAATATAGTTAGGGACAAATCAATGACATGGACTTTTTCAGGCTTGGTGGCACTACACAGAAGTGGTTGGTAGGTCAGAGATGGGGCTGAGGAACTACCAGGCAAGCAGGACAGGAGGAAACAGTGCAAAGCTGTGAGTGACAGTCTCTGCCAGGTTATGGTATAACCCAGCTGCATAACCCATGGCTGTAGGACTTTAGGCACTATGGCATTCCTGATTCTGCAGTGACTCTTTTCCTTCAGCTTGTCCACATGAGTAAGTAGCCAAAGATATGTTGACCTGGAGATATTGGCTCTTATCTTCCAGTAGTCAGGACAAGAGGTTTAAATTTAGACCTTGTTTGCAGAAACCATTGACAGAAATGAGAAAAACAAAGACACAGAATGGCTGATGTTCAGAAAGATCTTAAACAATTGTAGGAATTTATTTTCCTATTGTAGGTGGTTTATTTTCCTAATAATAGGAATAAAGCACATAGAAAACAGTGTCACACAATCAGCAGAAACAATACAAGGATCTAAGTGTGACCCAAATTCTTCTGGAGAAGTAGCCAAAGATCAGAAAGGACACCTTAATATGCTCTTAAGGGCAATGAATCTTCTTTATTGACTATTTTGATCTCATCTCCATTGACTGTAAAAGGAACTTACCTGGTTTGAATAGATAGACCTGCATTGCTCTTCTGCAGACATTGAAATGTCAGTTCCTCAATATGGAGTTGTGTGTCACTTTTTCAGGATAAGCATTTAATGCTTAGTTGGTACGACTTGAGTGAGATGTATTGCGTGCTACAGACCATGTCTAAAATCACAAAACCAAACCAAGTCGGGGATTTAGCTGATTCCCACTTTTGTGACGCTGCTACAAATCTGCTCACCTCTCTTGTGGCAGTTCAAGCACTGGGATTTAAAATGCAAAATGTGCTGGGTTACAAATTCGTCTGACACAGGTTCATTTACACCGAGGCTTTTGAAGCCAAGGTACCTTGTCACGAAACTGCACACTCCTGGGTGTCTCACTTCCCCTTTTTGCTTTGAAAGCTTCTCTTTTTGCTTCCCCAACTCAGCAAAGAATCAGAGAGAAATAGTGGGAAAGTTTCAGCAAGTTCCTTCCACTGTAGGGTTTTGTGCAAGATCTATCACAGAAATGTATCATGCTCTGAAATTTGACAGAGATGTGACAAGCCTAAGGTATTCTGGGCTGCTCAGAGCCAAGAATGCATTCTGAAATTATGTGACATTCACTTCACTGAGGTGTTTACTGAATGTCACTGAAAGCGACAAGTCAGGTTACAAAATGCTGAGATAGATATGGATCAGATCCATAAGGAAATACCTTTTAATTCTGTTGAATGGTTAACATTGCACTCCACATCTCACTGCAACGTTATATTAACACAGTTAAGTGAAGACTGGCTGAGGCTTTGCACCCATGAAAACATTTATGGAAACACTGATGGTCACTGTAGCAAAATATATGAATCACAGCACTTTGAGAGCCTGAAGCCACAGCTGAATATGTTTTCTAAGACGGAAAATGTTTTCCCAGTGGTGACTATGAGGTTTTTCTCGTGCTGCATTGCAACAGGAGCACAAGTTCAATCAGACACCTCCTGCAGATGACCATGGGCGGGCAGCCCAACCAAGAGCAGGTGAAGCTAAAAAGCTTCACAAGTTAAAATCCTGGCTATGAGATGTATACTAAGATGATTTCACCTGTGTCAGGGTTAGTAAATGTGTAGGCAATGAAATCAGACCAGGGCAGATCAAGTCCAGACCATCTCAGGAGTGCATGTAGGAGCAATAATAAGCATTATTGGGAATTTTTACATAGGACAGTTCAATACCAGTCTTGGCACAATCCTACCCTGCAGAATGGGGCTGGATTTTTCACCTGCAGGAGATCTCATGGTTTTGAGTTTATTATTTATATCAAGGTCGTGAAAACTATGAGCTTTTGAATTTCCAGAACAGTGAGTCGCTCAGAGCCTTTCCATTTGTTTTTTTTCTTACCTCTTGGACCTATTCTTTGACCCTCAGCAGAGTGAGAGGGAAAAGCTTCTGTCCTGAAGCTCTGTCCTGGTGTAAACGGTTATGAGCCCCATTATCAGATCATATTAACAGTCTCTACTCTGAGATGTGTTAAGAAAAAGGTGATTCTGTAGTAAATAGAAAAACTATACTACTGTTTGTAAATGTGGTTACATGCAAAATTGATTGCATTTGACTATCTCCCACTGACATTTATATTTATTATCTAACAAAAAATGTTGGTGTGTTAGGGTTTATTTAACTTTAAAAGGCAGATCTTTTGCCAGTGGATTTGTGTTAGACCACACAAAGACAGCTGAGTTAGTCATAAGCAATTTGTGTATCCCACAATCTTGGAGGGATGAGGGAGGAAAAGCATGAAAACTTTCATGAAAGCTCTCATGATTTTGAATACTGCCTAATTTCTATCTTTTCTGCTGTCACTTATATCTGAGATAAACTATTCAATGCGTATGAAATGTTAATCTTGACTAATTTAAGTGGATGGCTGTGAATGATTTTCTCTTTTAATTTGTTTATTAAAAGATTACCACAGGGAAAAAATACATTTGAAAAAAGCCACAAATAAAGGAAACATAAAAAATATTTGCACTTTCATTTGTTCCTGGTGGGATCTTTGTTATGGACAGGTCTGGACAGTGTAAATGAGAAGAAAAAATTATTTTAAAAATTGACATCCAAAAAACATCAAATGTTTTTTAATTGAGATTGGAAGCATTCCAAGTTTGACTTTCAAAAAAGGCTTTGATTTACAGTAGTTCATGTTGGGCTCATGTTGTGCCTGCCAAAAATCCAAAGTAGATCAGAGCTTTTTTTGAAATAAACACAAGCCTAATCTGATGTAGGTATTTCAAAACTCCCACTGCTTTAGTTGTAACATCATCTGTTACTGAATGATTTATAAATCGTCCCTCTGCAAGCACATTTTTATAAGGCTGAGGGTGATATATTTTAAGATGGGACACAAAGACATGTCTAAATTCCATATTACAATTGATGGAGACCCTCAACTGTTTTCAAAAGTATTTCTGAATTGGAATATCTGTGCTCTCCTCTATATTAATCAAAACCAGCAGCTGGAGTACAAGAGTAAAATGGAGTGTTGCTTCTTTGCTTTTTCAATGTGTAAAAAAACAGAAAAAAGGGCAGAACTGCTCATAAACGTTTTATCCTGCTTGATTTTCAATCATACAGGAATTCAGTTGCTTTCTAAAGGAAGAAAAAAAGTTACCTATTTTTGCTGCCTTTTTTTTTTAAAGAAAGTGCATATTCGTGACTGGGATTTGTTTATAACTAAAGAGTTTATTTGGAGGGATCATTTCATGTTGGTGGGGCAGGACTTGTGTCAGTTTAGATATTTAAAGCAACACATTTCTCATTTACATTAGGGTAGATTCCTTCTGGAGATGATCCTTAGATCCCGTTAATCTCACAGAGGGCAATTCTTCCCACCCTGACACCGGCAAGAGTATTTATCCTCAGGAAATACCTTTGTGGGACAACTTTTGCCATCCCAGAGGGAAATGTTCACTCTTCCAGTTGCAAGTCTGATCCAGAGGACAGAACAGGGGATACCCTGAAATGGGGTGAGGCCGGTGAGTGCTGTCCAGTTGAGCACATGGCCAGGGGTCCTACAAGAAATGTGGAGAGAAACTGCTGCCAAGAGCATCTTTAGATTGGATATTAGACAAAAATTCTTCACTGTGAGGGTGCTGAGGCTCTGGCACGGATTTCCCAGAGAAGCTCTGGCTGCCCCGTCCCTGGAAGTGTCCCAGGCCAGGTTGGACGGGTCTTGGAGCAACTTGGTATAGTGGAAGGTGTCCCTGTCCATGGATGATCTTTAATGTCCCTTCCAACACAACCTATTCCATGATTATAACTGGAATAACTTACTGAAAAACAAGAAAAGATCAGTATAATTTCCTTTCTTTCTCTCACCTTACTTACAGTTATAAAAACAAATCCCACTGATTTTCAAACTTCAAGATTAAGTTAAAGTACTGATTCCTAGCTTCATTATCACAGGGGTACACATTTAGTTGTGGTGGACATATTCCCTGAGAAAAAAATATTAGGGTGTAAAAATTTTGTCAAAAGAATAAAAATAGACTGACAACAAGGCATTTTACAAGCACAAGTTATCATTCTGAGATTGGAAGAAAAGCAGAGCAGAAAAACAAAAGTTAGCAAATTCTAATTTTTTCATGAAAATATTTTAAATTTTAGCTTAAGTGTTTCAATTCTACAGACTGAATCTTGGCTCTCATTAGACACACTTTTCTATTCTTTGCACAAAAGCAAACTGCCCGAGTTCAGGTATTATAGCTAACTGAATACAGTCACTTTTTTAATCTTTCACATCAGAAGAACCAATCAATTCATTCCACTGTTTGATGGTGAGGACATCATATGCAATTCTCCAAAAATATTACATAAATCAAATTTACAGTGCTGCAAAATTATTCTGCAATATGTGCTGGGCTCGTTGAATCCACATTAACAACACTGGCTTTTGTCATGGAAATCCTGAGGGATGACCTAATCTGACCCTCTGAAATGATGCCATTGTAGATTAGCAATTAGAGAGTGGAAGAGTGAGTTCTAAAACCTCTTCATAGCATGTTGATAAAAGTAGAACCTCACCTCACTCTTTGCATGTCAAGGTTTACCTGTTTATGTTATTTTATTTGTCTCCATTTTCAGTAAAATATTTCTTTTAACAAGCATGTGTTGGGCAGTTAGACTGAAATATCAGGTGTTTTTTCACTGGAAAGAGTTAATCATCCATCCCCAAAGAGCAAGGTGAGTCCAATAATCCCATATTGATCTCCCTTGCATTAGATTGGGCAAAGGGGGAGGGATGCTAAGATTTATTTTAATATGTTAATCTAATAAAATGATGCAGTTTATTTTATATCTTCAGGGAGAGGTGCTGATATTATCTCAACTTTAGATGCAGCCTCACTTGCCTGTACAGATCAGCCTTCCACTTTATCAGGGTGATGTTACTGGATATGGCAATTTATAATTGGAAATGGCAGCCTGGAGATTTTCTAAAAGCTATGGCTTTTTTCTGATAACTGTGGAATTTCATTAATTATTATTATTTTGACTATGAAAAGAGGATTTGCCCAAGGGCAGTTTTGAGGCTCCTTAAAGATTATTTTCCTCCATGGAAGGTTGCCAAGATTTCAAATTTCTCTGTCAAGACACTTAGCTTTTTTTGGTGGGAGGTGGCTGGAGCGAGCATAAGCGTTTCCAGCTTTGGGAAGGAGACCTCAAGCATTTCTCATTCTCTTTGAGGCTGTTTTACCTCCCTGGAGCGGGGGCAGCTGTCACAAATTGTAGCCCACCAAATATTCCTCGCCAAGGCTGCTGCTGCCTTTTGCCTTTGTACAGCGTGGGGGGGAACCAGCAGCCCCATTCCTTAGGCAAAGTATCTCCAGCTCATAGCAGGGTGAGTCTAAGCAAGGTGGGATTATCTGTAGCCTGTCATATGCCAGAGGATATCTTTCCTTCTTCAGACAGCCCTTTCTACAACACAGCCTGAGAAATTACTGGAAAAGGGAACATTATATATGAATACTGAAATCTGAAGCTGGGAATCACAGACTTCTAGAATCAGAGAATGGTTGAGGTTGGAAGGAACCATTGGAGTTCATCTTGTCCAAACCTAGAGCTAGTTACATGAGATCATGTCCAATTGGCTTTTAAATATCTCCAAGGGTGAAGACTCCACAATATAAACCACCTTGTAAAAAATAGACATTTAAGTAAGGAAAGTACTGGAAAATAGATCTATTTTGCTTAGGATTTGGAAGAAAAGGGGTAAAGAAAGAGCAAGTGTAATCTTTTGCAATGAGGGCAAATGAAATGAAAAGCAGAAGTGCAATATTTTGTCAAAACCTGAAAATTATTGTAAAACTTTTGAAAGATAGAACTCTCCATTAAATTTAATTTTTTTCCCACCAAAGAGATCCTTGTGCAGCAACTTGCTTCTTTCATCCTCTTCCCTTTTCACATATGCAGAGCAAACAGGATCATGGCCCTTTTATACTCTGAGCCCTTCAAAGAATTCCCAGTTGATGAACTAAACAGAAAGTTTGGACTCACCAAAGGGCTGTGAGCGACTCATCTGTCTAGAGCAGACAAGTCCTTGTGATGAGTCACTTCTCTTTTGATGCCAGTTTAAAAGTAATTAAATAAAAGGTGCGGATACAGCTTTTTAAAGCTCCCCCCACTGCAGTAGTTAGATAAAACCAACATCAGCTTTAATTCTGAAGCCTTGAGGTGTAAGGATGGAGGCAAAGGACTGTGTCTAGCATGATGGGAGATTTTCACCTTCGTATCAATGCCTACTGGAGATGAAACATCCATGGGCATTGCTCCAGAAGGAATGGTGTAGTCAATACTCCACACTGATCAACTGCAAATCAAATCATCTGAAGGCTGGACTCGATGATCTTGTAGGTCCTTTCCGACCTCAATGATTTCATGGTTCCATGAAACAAGACGCAGCCTCGACTCCAGCTACTCAGCACCATAATAAAGGGATGGGTGATAAGGACAGAAACAACTCTAAGAGCCTTATGAAGGGAAAAGACAGACAAAGAGGGATTACCAAAATAATTAGAAAATTTTCCATCTGCCCATTTATCTTTCCTCTGTAACTTACTTGCTGTTTTGTTTTAAAGCTGTGGGAGAAAACCGATTTTCTCCCATTCCAGGGAAGAAAGGGCAGAAGCAGGTATATGATTTCCAACAAAAATATATAAAAGTTTTTGAATTATGCAAAAGGAATATCAAAAGGGGGCTTTTTTAGTCAAGGCTTCAAATCTGCAAGTTATCATCCTTGTTTAGCCAGGTTTTTCAGGCCAGGATATAGTCTTTGGGCATGAATTTTTGTCCATCAACAGCTGTTTCCTCTGTGTCCATGAGTTTATCCAAGGCTGAAGTACCCACAAAGCAGAAGTCAGCTAATGGCTGCCTCTCCTCCACATGTTCTCATAATAAATCCATGTCTGGAGTACTTGGGAAGGGCATCAAGGGGTGAATGTGGCCTTTTAAAGGAATTCACATTTTTCAGCATCTATACTTACTCAATTCTTTATTTATAACCAGTGAGAAGATCTGTACTCCAAAGGGAGAATCTGCTCACATCTCATTCTTTATTTTTTCTTGTTTCCTCTTTGCTCTTTCTCCTCTAATTTTCCTTTTTTTTTTGGACCGTGTTTTCTCTAGTCTTCCACCTGTCTTTCTCTCCCTGCAGCAACTCCTAACTCACAGACTCACCCTAGTCTCTCTACTGAAGTGATCAGCAGCAGAAGAGATTTAGGGAATATGCAAAAACTTGAACATTTCTGAGTATCTTTTCCTTTGAGTTTGCTTGACTTCACAGTGAAAAAAAACCCTGGGAAATCTGTCACAGAAAAGCTGCTAATATTTTTATTGCAGAAAAAAAATTGAGGCAAAAATACAAGGACCTGCATTCCATACTATGGCATTAATTGTGCTATATAAAGACAAAGTCCCCTATGATTAAAACCAACAGCTAATACAACAAGACTGTATCTCCAGCAGTAATTAACATCTGGGCAATTATCTGGTTCCAAATACAGCTGTCACTGTCTGACTCTATTCATGATACTCAGCTTTCTTACCATCCAAAAGAGGGTGGCCACGTGCACACATGGGAAGCTCCTGGATTGAGGTGCATCTAAGGAAGAATAAATCACAGAGTCACAGAATGGTTTGGGTTGGACAGGACCTTAAAGCTCGTCTCATTCCAAACCCTTGCCATGGGCAGGGACACCTCACGCTAGAACAGGTTGCTCAGACTCCCATCCAACCTGGACTTGATTCACTATTTCTATGGAGGTACAAGTGTGTATGAGTAATTCCAGGCATTTGTGCCCAGCTTTTAACCCAGTTGTATCTTAGATGATGAAGTACTTTGGTGGATTTGGCATTTGGACTTTTTATTTCAGTGTGTTTCAGTTTTCTCCATTTTTGAGTCATATTACAGACCAGGTGAGCCAAAGGGGCGCAAAAGAGGGGAAGCTCCTGTGTGGTTGTTCTCTGGAAAAACTATTGAAGTGGCATTTGAGCTATGACTAATTTATTTAGTATTCAGAATTTAGTGAATTCTTTTGTCACATCACCATCATAAATAAAAGGAAAAAAAATAGAAACCTGTTTGATGCCTCAGGCATGTTTTAGTTCGTTGTTCAGGTCAGTTCATTTCAATGCTTAATTTTTAATGGTTCATTTAACATAACTGTTTAGACTTGAAAATATTTTCACAAAAAACTTGGGGTTTTGGGGTCAATTGCTGCCACCACAAAACATTTTAAGTCTCAGATGACAGGTTCAACATCAGTTGGAAAAGGTGGTCTTGTTGCTTGGGCACTTGAATGGGACTCAAGACTCGAGCTGAATTTCAATCTCTGCTACTGACTCTTTATGTGACCTTGGGTAAAACATTTATGTTGCATCTCCAAAGATTTTTGAGTACAAATAGTGCTGTTCACACAGTCACTTGCATAGTTTTCATGTTTGCCATTCAGTATCCTTCCTGTGGAAGAAGGAATCTAGTACATGGAGGAAAATGAAACCCAGCAGTGCCTGAAGTGTCCCAAATCATGCACTGTTAGTGGGTATAGGAGCTTCTTAAAAATTACTGTCTGATAGACAACATGTTTTTAAATGTAAAACACTGTTATGGTGCAAGATCTACCCCTCACCTCTAAACCATGAAGAAGAAACAAGTCTTTCAGTGCTGATGTGCAATTTCTAATTTTTCCCTAACTTGTGCCACCATTTTTTTGTTCCTTGCAGAAACAAAACTGCAAGAGAGAAAGCAAGCATGACCTGCAGGTTTTCAAGCCCTCCCATAAGCCTCCCTCTCTACTTTGAATTAATTCCTGCTTTATCTAGAACACTAGAATCACAGAATGGTTTGTGTTGGAAGGGACCTTAAAGACCATCTAATTCCAACCCCCTGCCATGGGCAGGGACACCTTCCACTATCCCAGGCTGCTCCAAGCTCCATCCAGCCTGGCCTTGGACACTTCGAGGGATAGAGCAGCCACAGCTTCTCTGGGCAACCTGTGCCAGGGCCTCACCCTCCTCACAGGGAAGAATTTCTTCCTAATGTCTAATCTAAACCTTCTCTCTTTCAGTTTGAAGCCATTCCCCTTTGTCCTGGCACTCCAGGCTCTTGTATTAAGTCCCTGTCCATCTTTCCTGTTGTCTCCCTTCAGGTACTGATAGAAGGCTGCAATTAGGTCACCCCAAAGTCCTCTCTTCTCAAGGCTACACAATCCCAATTGTCCCAGCCTTTCCTCATAGCAGAGCTGCTCCATCCCTCTGATCATCTTGGTGGCCTCCCCTGGACCTGCTCCAACAGGTCCATGTCCTTCCTGTGCTGGGGACCCCAACGCTGGATGCAGCACTCAAGGTGGGATATATATGGTGTGTATACTATATACTTAGTGTATACTATTACTTTCTTTCTCCTCTAGTAGCTGTTCTCCAGAGATAATTCCCATTGGTAATTTCATAACTAAGAGCACTTTTTACAGAAGGTACACAATCTAAGTTTTGTCCAGGGTCATTACGAGTTCATTGATTTAAATGCTTCTTTCATATAATAAACTATTAATCATTTCACTGAACTCTGGGATTTTTCATCTTCACAACTTTTCTGCATTCTCAAAAAACAAACCTGTGCATGTAAAGCAGTATAAATACTGTTTGTAACATATCTGCAGATAAGTGAAGCAAACAAGGTATTAAAACCAGGATTACAATGACTGACAAGAGGGGAATTTATCAATGGATGATTATATTCCTTTTGTCAATTAGTCTCTGCTCTTCAGACTGAGACCAGGGGCCTTTCTTTGAATATGGGTAGATGTATATGGCTTATTATAAAATCAGATTTGCACCCAAACCCATACCTGGAGGGAAAAAATCCTTCCCAGTTTTACACTTTAACTGGGTATTGAGCCCTACACTCATCCTTTAAAGCAGCTGACCTGGCTCCTGACGTCATCACACTTAAACATTTAAAGTTATTAGAAGTCACAGTTTTTAATATATTTTCCTCAAGATGTCAGAGCCTGCCTGTCCTAGGGAATGTCAACCATTAAAAAAATAAACCCCAAATATTAATGATCTTCATACTTCATATAAAGTGTGTAAGTTCAGAAACAGTTACCCTAATAAAACCACTCTCAAGTATTGTGAGATCATGACACGGCTGTGAAATGGAATAATTAGTAAAACTATGATGATATTCTGCAACTGGAGTAGATAATAATAATTAGAAACGAAGGAGGTTTTCTTTCCTCTCAGAAAAGAGCAGTTTTACCTGTTTGCCCTCATTTTTTTCCTGTCTGTGAAAATGATACATCACTATTTTGTATAGCAATTGCAAGGCCAGGGCAAACCTTGGCTTAGCAGCAAGAATTTCAGGCTCCGCTCCTGAGAACTGAGTTCTACTTGTTTATAATTTCACCACCTACATGAAAACACCCTTTGTTAACCCTCCCATATTTCTTTTCCCTGTAAATTTTGCCTATCTTGTCCATGTGGGATGTGTATTTTGGAGGACAGGGCTTTGCTTTCATGCTGCATTTGTGCAAGACCTAATAAAAGGAGGCTTCTGTTACACACCTACTGCTATTCCCAGTGTTTGCAAAGTGCTTTAAAACCCTCTGAGAAGTGATTGATGTGCTACAAAGCATTAGCGCTGTAGAGAAATCCATACTTTGCTATATACAAATAGGCTGATTTCCCTGCCTTCAAAGGGAGTCAGGAATATAGCCAGGAATAAGATACTACACGAAGCTGTTCATTGATGAAGTGAGACAGCTCCTGTCACCTCTCAAATTTTAAAATCTAGATTTAAGAATAAATGCAAAAAACCCTTGATTTGAGTGAGCTTTTTTAGATGCTCTCAACACTTAAGATAGGGATTTTCTTCCCCAAATAGCCTTCTCTGGGTTTGATATCTGGCTTTAGTAATGTCAGAGTAAGCAGATGGCACTTTCAGCCACAATCTCAGCCTGCCCTTTGCCAGAGCATCCCTCTGCCTGTTAAGCTTCCTTCCAAAAGCAAGTCCAGGCACTCTTCCATCCTAAGGAATCCGGGCTGATTACACGGGAGCTGGGAGTCAGCAAATCACCTGACAAAGAGGACAGTGGCGTTTCAGCATCAAGGCTTCCCACAGGAGACATTACACCTTCAAGGGGGAGAGGCAGGAGCAGAAGGGGGGCAGCAGGGGAAGGAGAACGGATGAGTAGCGGCAAGGCAGCCGGAATGTCACTTACAGTCGGTTGGCCACAGTTGTCAGGGTTCACTTCCATTAAGCTTTGTGTCAGTTCAGAAACTTTACACATGAGGCTGTGTGAAGCGTTCTGCCACTGCTGACTGCCCGGGGCTAGCCCACAGTACCTATCTTGTCACTGGTTTTCCAGAAAACCTCTCTGAGAATTAGTTGCATATGTTGGCCAGGCGAGGTTTTGTCTCTTATTTGTTAGCTTGGGAGTGGATTTTTTAAAATTATTATTGTTAGGTTTGTATCTTTTTTTTTTTTCCTTCAAGAGGTAGGTCTTGGTTTGGAGGTTTAAGGAAGAGTCGGTTGATATAAAATATTGCAAAGATTAAGTAAATATTTGGTATGAGAAAAATAGAAGGTTAATGGCAAGAGGTGAGTTCTCTTATCACAAATTCTCCACTGTGCACTTTTAGTTAATTCTTCAAAAAAAAGCTTGAAAAGTGACTGTAACAATGTGTTGGGATCAGTTCTGAGACTGTTTTTCATCTACCTTAAAAAAGTAGAGACTATTATTAAGAACAACTCCAATAAATTTAGGTTGCATCCAAATGGGAAGAGTATATTTCTATAGAAATATTTCATAGCAAGTTTGAGGAAGTCTCAAAATCTCCAGTCCTTGTTCTTGTAGGGGACTTCAACTTATCAGATTCTTCTGGAAACACAATAGAGCAGAGGGAAAAAATTTAGGAAGTTCCTGGAGTGTGTGGAAGAGAACTCCCTGACACAGCTGGTGAGGGAGCCAAGTAGGGACAGTGCCTGCTGGACTTGCTGTGTGTGCACAGGGAAGAACAGGGGATGATGTGACCGTCAGAGGCTGTTTGGGGCACAGTGATTATGAAATGGGAGAGCTTTGGATTGTTAGAGAAGTAAGGAGAGGAGTCAGCAGCACTATTACCTTTGACTTCCTGGCTGGTTTAGTAAATGTTTGAGAAAGTCCCTTGGGAAGCGCTCCTGAAAGGCAAAGGAACCCGGAAAGGCTGAACATTCTTCAAGGAGAACATCTTAAAGTTGCAGGAGCAGGCCATCCCCCTGTGCCAAAACAAAGGATGTCAGGGAAGAAGACTGGCCTGGCTGAACAGATATCTTTGGCTGGAACTCAGGCAAAAAAAAAAAAAAGATGGGAACTATATTTTGTTTTGTTTTGCTTAAATCTATATAAAGCATTTGGTCAGTCCAAAATAAGTAAACAATGGCTATATGTGGACCAAAGTTTGGAAATTTTTCTCTAGGAAACTTTAAGGTTGATTCTGCCTTGATTATATTTCACTTCCCTCATAGTATTCAGTTAGAAAAGAGTGTAATATTTTAAGTTACTTGTTCCCACATTGTGATTGGGAAATAATGATTGCAATAGCCTCTTCAACATGCTGTCCAAATACTAAAAAACTATCCCTATTCTGAAAAATACGCTCAGACTCTGCAGAAACAGAACCTGGGGGCGCCAAGCTGAGCTTTATGGGATGTCCAAGCATTGAGCTCTGTACTCACACTAGGCACCACCACTGGCGTCCTGCTTTTGCTTTTCTCAGGTCTCAGCTAATACAAAGACTGGGAAGCAGGAGGAAAGTAGAAATATAGGACTCCATTTAGAGGGTAAACCTGGGGCCTGGAAGGATTTTGTTTAAGTTCAAGAGCTGTCCCAAACAAGTTCCCATGTGCATAATAAAGAGGGTATTTATCTCTCAGTGGATAACAGGAATTTAAGTAGGTGCCGGAGCTCTTGGCAGAAAAGGTCTGGCACTGGCTCTCTCCATACCTTTAAATAAATATGTTTTTGATGTACACGTCTTCATTTTCCTTGGCTGATAGGAACCAGTTAACACTTATGGATCAAGCTGAAAACAATTTTTCCTCTGATTATAAACCTTAGGGTGCAAACTTTGTCTCCATCTCTGATCTCTGCCTCACATCTCACCACTCAGGCTGCTTATGTTCAACAAGTGAATAATGAGGCTGGCAAAACAAAACAAAGTTAAACCTTTTTTTTTGGTAATATCACAATTTTATAAGCCAATTCCCTGCTCCAAGGAAACACTTCTGTTGCACTTCTCAGAAAAGTAAACTTTTTTTTTATTTTAAGTTGCTCTTTTAGGTTTCACATCCCAGGCCTTTTTATTTTTTTCATCCTCAGGCTTTGTTTTTGAGTTGAAAAAAAAAAAAAGGGCACAAAAGGAAAAAAGGGCAGAGAAGAAAAGGGAGAAAATGAAAGCTGAAAATTCGGCAGCCAAATGTTTTCAAAACATAACATTTATACACTGAATATAACTTTCCTTCTCCTTCAAGTCCTAGCCCAGCTTCTTTAACCTTACAGGTGGTGTAATGGATCAAAAGCCAGCACTGTCACTGGGTTTGTTTAGCACGGAGAATGGACACCCACACTGAGAATGGACACCCATGTGGGGACATGGGTGAATGTGTCTGGTGGGAACTTGGTCCTTCTACTGATGTTGCTGCATTCTGGAATGGACAGTGAGGAGAAGACCCAGCAAGGCTCTGATACAGGGCTGTCTCCCTGCCCCATCTGCCTCCTGCTCCCTTTCCCACTCACTAAAGCACTGAAGCAACCACAATCAGGGCAGTACCTTTATATCTGGACTGTGATTCAGGCTCCTAGAGTTGCTTCCTTCGTGCAAGCCAGCAGCCCTTCCTCCAGGTCTGCACAATGAATAATGGAGTGGGTGTCTTGGAAGGGTATTCCTGTGACCTCGTGGTCTTGAAGGTTGTGGTTACACCAGCAAATAAAATGGGCAGGGACTGCTCCCTTGGGTCCTGCTGGGAGGGTTTGGCTCCCATCCCTGCACACAGTCAAACTCAAAGCCTCCAAAATAGGTCAGCTGCCTCCAGTCTGCCTTTTGGGAACAGTCCCTACTCTCTGCTAACCCTGGCCCATGCTCTGGCTGATACATCACAGTGTGGATGATCAGGCACGGAGCCTGTGCCCTCACCTTGTTTATACAATAAATCATGGCCTAAGAGTCTACTGAAGACTGTCTCAGCAGAGAAGGGGGAGAATAGATATCTCCAGCTTGGGGTTCACTCCTCCTAGTTTTAGATTTAGGATGGGATTGTGTGAGGCAAAATATCTTGATCCTCATGTGCCAGTAAATTATTGCTAGGCTTTGCTTCTAGAACAGGCATCTGCTTCCCCTCTGCAAACAGTGGAGAAAAATAAGGTGGAAAGTTTAAATGAATCAATCTTAAGGCCAAAAATTGGGTTATATTGGTTACAGGGACTAATTTATCTTCTGAAAGTTTCTCTTCCTGCTAGAGAGGGAAATCCTAAGTGCCCTTATTTCAGATAAGTGAAGTTAGTAAGATAGAACCAACCTGTTAAGAGTTGCTTTAACATCCTTGTTAAAAAATCTGGACTCTTCAATCATGAGCCGGGATTCCTATAAAAATGGATGTCATAAGGAGACATCCACCCTGTGACACCTTGGCTCTCTACAATCAAGTGAGAAACAGGCACTCCTAGGTTATGTTTATCACCCTGCAGAAGTTATTTGCAACATGTCAGATGAGTTACCCTCTAGAAATGCTTGTGTTTTTTCTTTTTTGTTTGTTTGTGGTTTTTTTCTTTGTTTTTTTTTTTTTTTTTGTATGTGTGGGTTTTTTGTGGTTTGTTTGTTTGGTTTTTTTGGGTTTTGTTTTGTTTTGTTTTGTTTTTAATTAGTGTCCAAGAAAGCCTTGGGTGAGTGAATCCCCTCTAGTTTACAAGGTTTCACTTTTTACATGTCCAGAAAGTCTGACCTAATCCAAGAAGATGACTATAGAATCCCAAATAATTTGTAATCAGAGAGCTGAAGTTGTGGCTGCCACATCCCTGGAAGTGTTCAAGACCAGGACGGACGTGGCTTGGAGCAACCTGGTCTAGTGGAAGATGTCCCTGCCCATGGTGGGGGGTGGAACTACATGATCTTTATGGTCCCTTCCAACACAAACAATTCTGTTATTCCATAATTTGTGCACAAACTACGCAGAATTCGCGTACATTCAGAACAAAAAAGAATTCTCCAATTTATTTGATTGAAAAGATCAAACATTTTCAAATATCTCACCCTGTTTTGATCTGCAAATCCTGGGGAATGGCTGAACTTTACAGAAGACCATGAATCAGTATGTGAGTAAATCTGTTATTCTCAACTTTCCTCTGGGATTGTGCCATTGCACATCTGAATGAAAGATCATTCCTTTTGAGGAAAGTGTCAAGTTGCACTGCAATTTTCTGACATAAAAAAATTCCAAGGAAAACCAACCTAAAATAGGGGATAAACCCAGGTGGGTTTGTGTTTCCTTATGTCTCAGCTACATGCTTTGATAGAAGAATGGAGATGTGCAGGCAAAGTTTAGTTGTCAGATAAATGGAGATCCATTATGAAATAAAAGTCCAGGCATGGAGTTTATCGGTATCATAATGGCTCAGAGAGATGTCAGAGGTACAAGTGCATGTCTGAACCATAGCATGGAAGTGTGAGATTATAAAAATTGATGAAACAATTCAAGAAGGACCCTTTTTATTTCTCTGTTTTTCACTGAGGAGCTAAAGAAGTTCCTTGTTCTCTGTCCTTATTCCAGATCAAATATGTGTGTCCAGCATTGGCAATTGAGGGTAAAACACATCCACTTCTGGAAACCAACAACTTTCATGGGTACAATCCTCTTCATTATGGTGGAATGGAAGCAAGAACCTTTCAAAAGTGGCTCTAGACTCAGGCCACAAGTATTTAGGTTCATGTGAGCAGAAAGTAGGGCCTCTAGGCTATAAGTCAGCTGGGACAGAAGTTTTTTTTGGAGCTATCCAGAAGGGTCTTACTAAGATGAATATTTCAGTCTCCAAAGATATTTTTGCAGCATCATCACTTTGTTGCCAGGAAAGTGTGCTACTTTATCAAGCATGTTCAAATCCTAAAACAAACAAAGAAACAAACAAGCAAACAAAACTCCAATGCTGCCTTATTCTAGGTTACAAGAGAGACTAATATTCTTTGTTATTGTCTTTTTTTGAAAACCAAGGCTCATGAATTTTTTGTTACATGCATTGAGAACACCAGGGAAATATCAGAACTATCCCAGTCCTTTGGAGAGGAAAACAGCGAAGAATGCAATTTTGAAGTACTTATTTGTCAGTAATTAGGTAAAAGTTAAACTGGAGCAGCTTTTCTTAGGAAGAATGGGGTATTTTTAATCATTTTCTTTACACAATGTGGGTGACTGCTTCCTTTTCGGTGTTTCTTTTCAATAGTCTTATGTAAGAACAAGTAGCCATTTATTTGGGGGGTTTATGGTTTATAATTTCAAAATGTGAGAAAGGCATCAGAGTGTTGTGGCAGGGTCATTGCAGTCTTCTGTGTTAAATCAGAAGAGAACAATAAAAATACTAAAAGTAAGGGGTAGGTTTTAAAATACCAACAGAGACTTGGTTTGCTCACTTTCACAGCTTTAGTAGGAATTGGAAACCTAATTGTGATTTGTGTCTTAAAATCCTCTCCCCGTTACAACTGAAGAGATATTCACTGAAAATAAGGTTAAGGGCTGGTAGACTTGTGTATTACTTTTTCATGTGCTGCATCTATCACTTATGGGTTTCATATGACATATTCATATTGTCTTTTGACAAAAATAGTATTTCTGTGTTCTTACTGAAAAATCTGTCCTTAAATCCTATGGAAGAAGTTTGTTTTTAAGAGAAAACCCAGATTTATGCTTGGACAAAGGCTCTTGAAATTAAACAGATTGTATTTCTCCCTTATTTGGGACCTGTGAGTGTTGGTATAAGCATTCAAGCGGGTTTTTTTAGGGGAAAAAAGCAATGAATGAATACCTATGATTTCTGGATTCTTTCCTGGCTTAGTCAGATGACACAGGTGAAATTATTTGTGGAAATTAAATCCACTGTAAAATGAAGGCTGTGCTACCTATCTCCTTTGTAGATCACCTTGCAGTCTCTTGAGGATCAGCAGTAAGCAAGAATATCATTACACTTTGAGGCAATGTGCTGAACTAACACCAAGTACAAAAACAGAGCCTCACTCATTAAAACTCCAAGAGCTCTTTAAATATTGGGGATAATTGCAATAACAAATAACTCCCCACTGTTTGCCCATTATCCAGTTCTTTCTTCAGTTCTTGAAGTCTGTAAGGTGGGAATTGCAAGCCATTGATGTCCTGGAGGGAGAGATCAGAAAGGTTTTAAGTTGTTGGAGGTGTCATCGAGGCTCTAGCAAAATAAGGGCTGAGGTTAGGACACTCTGTGGATGCAGTCAGGTTTCAGATTGCAAAGGTATTTTACTTTTCCTTCAGAAAAGCAGCTGGATACTGTATATTACCCAAGCTCATGTACAAAGGGAGAGGTATGGAAATTAACTTTCTCTCTGGCTATGATAAACTACCAAGGGAAATTCATAGCAAATCTGTCTGCTATAGTTAGGGCTGTGACAGCTATTACAGAAAAATAAATAATGGCAGTGGTCAAAAGAATGTCAAGATGCTTTCAAGTTGGCTAAACAGACACTTATATCCTCCAGGGGTTTAGTGCACTTTGTCCCGTCCCTGCCAATCTGTTAAACTACTGATGCTTCACTGTGTGAGGTCAGGAGTGGTGATTTCTCACATAATACCAAGTAGCCCAGAAAAGCCTGTAGCATTTGCATTGAAAATGCTTCCTAAAGAGGAAAGGGACTATGTACACATGAGGGGAAAGGAGGTGGTGAGGAGGAACTCCTAGAGTGTACTTTGCATTGTAGTAAAAACTCAGCAGAAAACATGGCTCGCTTGATATAAATGTTTTTGAGGCTTGATAAGGGAATTCTAGCAACATTGACTTTAAACATCAGCATTTAAACTTTTTTTGGGGAGGGAACAAAAATACATCAAATTAAATTAAACAGGAAGTACTGAAGAATCACCATAAGTTTTGGTCTGTGCTGGTGTAATGACAGTCATACCCAGATTTCTAATTTTGTAACCCTGAACAATCAACAGTGGATTCAGCCACCCAGAATTAAAAGCACAGGTCCCTAAACCTTGAGAGAAATGAAATCCCGCACCAGTAAACACATTTTCAGTGATAAACTGTAAAGCCTGAGCACAAAATCTGTGTCTTCAGACACAAACTGAAGCTTGCCCATCCATCCTGCTGCATTGCCAGAGTGCCTGCTGGCACAGCATTTATCCCAGGACACCTACCATGCCCTGAAACTATTCCTAGACTTGTGTAACACTTGAGATATGTCAAAGTGGATTCCCCAAAAAAGTATCTTAGACAGAGATGTTAGCATTGAAATAGCAGGAGAGTATTTTAGAGAGTAACAGGGTTTGATAGTATGACCACAGCCAGAAACATGCCAGTTGGCTTCTCAGAGGGAATAGTCCTCGACATTTCTTTGTTTGTTAGCAGAGATACATCCTGTAGGCAAGTTTTCTCGGGCCTGCTGTTGAGGTCCTGTCAAGACAGAGCTGACCAAAAATATGTTATGAAGAAAAGATACAAGCAGCCAATGATGCTGCTGTGTTTAAGTTTTGGGAAGCTCTCAGAGATGAAGAACTAAGAAAAGTTAGACCCAAGTCAATCAACATTATAATTGGAAGAAATTATGTGACTAATGAGTGGAAGAAAAAAGCTAATGACAGTTCACTGCTGAGAATGATATTCAGACTCTAAATTATTACACTTTTGCACTGTGTACCTTACTCTGGCTCCATGTGTGATAACCCTGGAAAGAATATGTCTATGAATGGTAGGTTAAACTGGTATATGCAGTCAGGGGGGAAAAATCTGAGTATGTATTTGTTGTGAAATACCTTCCAGAGGGAATAACTACCTATACAGCATTATTTTCCCTTTACAGGAAACCTACCATCTACATGATTTTGCTTCTTTACAGCAAACAAAGACTTTTGTCATCAGCCATCCCCTTGAGATACCAGATCAAAACAGAATCCACACAGAGTGTAATCCAAAACATATTAGATTTTAAGAGGAATCTTTTCTAGTGAGTTACTTGATTTTTAAGTCAGAACAATGGCCTACAAATCCTGAGCCAAGCTCTCTTCCTCCTTCTAAAATGGAATCACAATGGGATAATTTAACATTGAAAGGACATCAGGAGGTCTCTGGTCCAACCAGCTGCCCAAGAAAGGGTCAGTTTGGGGAGCAGACCAGGTTACAGTGTGCAGCTCTGTTTGAAAGGCCTCCAAGGATGGAGACTCACAACCTGTCAGGATGAGTTGCTCCAACACCTGACTATCATGAGGAAATTGTCTTTCGTTATTCTGGTTGGAATCTCTCTTGTTTCTGGTCACACCCTCATTGTTTCTCATCCTCTCACCATGCACCGATGTGGATATCCTGGCTACATCTTCTTGATAAACTTCTTATAGGTTCTAGGTTGATCTTAGGTCTCCCAAAACAAGCAGTTCTCTGGGCTGAACAATCCCACTGTCTTCCAGCACCGAGCAGGTACTCCAGCTCCCTGAGCATCTTGGTGCTACAGTGTGTTCTTCCACTGAACATAATAGAGTTGGCCAGTCTTTTATGTATTAGGGGCCCAAAACTGGCTGCAGTAGTCTGGATGTAAACTGAGTTTTGAGTAAAGGGAGATAATCCCTTCTCTAGGGCTGCTGGCTCTGCTCCTGTTCATACAGCCCAGGATGTTATTGGCCCTTGTTGTTGCCAGAGCTCACTGCTGACCAGTGACCAAGGACATTGGCCACAGAGCCGCTCCTGAAGCAGCCAGTCCCCAGCCTGTACCACTGCAAATGGCTTTTACTTCCTATGTGCTGGGCATTTATCCTTTTTGAATTTCATGAGGATCATTAATCAACTCATTAATCCCCACTGGCCGAATCCTTTTGGTCGTAGCTCAGCCTTGGACTATATCAACTGGTCCCATCAGCTTGGTGTCATCTGACAACTTGCTCCATCTCCTCCTTCAGGGCATCAGCACAGAAATTAAACAGGACAAGTCCCAGGAGGGATCATGAGTTACTTACTGGCCTCCAGATTGAGTATGACCCATTAACCACCTCTCTCTGAGTCAAACCATTAAAGTATTTCATTTTGCCCATCCCAACTTCTCTTCTATCTCAATCTTTCCAGAGCAGGAAGTCAGTCTCCTTTTGGGGAATCTGATAGCACTAAATTAAAAAGAAAATCTTGATTCTTAATTAAAACTCACAATAGCAATAAATGCCAGAAGTGATAATCTCAACTATACAAAGGATCTTTTATTTTTTTTTTCATATTGGTGGTCTGTATTGAGCCAAAACATTCAGAATAAGAAACATACCTGGGGCAGTTACTGACAATGATTTCTAAAGTCCTCAATACAGCCCAAACATCACTATCCAGGCTATAAGTAGAGTATTTGACTCAAGATAATATCAAGTGGTAAAAAGCAGTTCTGGCTGCCCAGGTTTGATGATAGACAGTTCAGCACATTGCTTAAATAGCTAGGAGCAATGCCAATTAAAGTGAAATTCTGCTCTAACACTGCCTTACAAGCCTTTTAAACAGACTGGCAAATCAAGACACAGACTTCACTGAAATATTATGGTGTGCAGGTTTCAGAGGAACTTTGGAGGAAATTCTTTAAACCTTCATTAAAAAATACACCTAGTATCACAAAGCATGAAAAATATTTTCTAGGCAGCTGGTTATAAAAGGAGGGCAGCCAGGGGAAGTCTTATATGTTCATATTAAAGTCCAGAGCAGAAGGTTCAGGTTGCTGGTTCCATTACAGAAATATCCCTGTCTCTATCAAAAAAGTCTGTTTCTAAAGGGAGCTCTTTATTCGCTGTGTTGAGATGGAAACACGAATTTGATATCTATGAGAGGCCAACAGGGTTAGCAAGAAAACAGAGAGAAGAAAGGACAGAAGTAACCTTTACAAAGCACTTCTCCATCTGATACTGTTGAGTAGACTTGGCTGAATAATCCTCCTCAGATATTATTCATCAATGTGCATGCTAGCATTTTTTCTCCCCCATTTCTGCCACATAATGATTTGTAAATAATTCTTATTTGCAGGTAGTCTGCTAGTAAAATTGCAAATGTTGGCCATCAACATTTAAGCATTTGCAAATTGTTTCTTTTTTTTTCATTTTTTTTTTCTTCCAACTCCTTGTTTCCTGCCAGATGCAACTATAAAAGAAATTCAAAGGGATGAAGAGAAAATGATATTCAACTGCGTATTTTCTTGGAAATATTGTGAGGAGGCTGCAGCTTCTGTGATGGGAGTGAGTGGTCTGAGGCTTAAGCAGCACATTAAATGGCTCACAGCAGCAGAAGCCAAAGCTCTGGACATTACACACACAGACTCTGATGTCTCCCAGGAAGGCTGGGATCATTAGTCCTGGTTCACTGACTTAGAGTTGGAGGTTCCTGATGAAAAGGACATAACACCAGGCTCAAGCTGAGACTAATGGGAAACAATACGCATCTGCAGACTCTGATGTTGCTAATCCAGCTCCTGCTGAGGATGAACAATTGGAGCAAGGGAATATTCCTCAAGCACTGACAAACTGCAGTTGAGGATTAGAAAAGCCCCTTGAATGTCTGAATGTGTAATATGCCTCCAAGTTGGCATTATAAACAGTTGTCCCATAAAGCAAAGACCCTTTCCTCACTCAGGAATATTTTACCAAAAATCATAGCAGTGTTAGGATTCTGGTGGTTTCTTTCTTCCTTTATTTTTTTATCTTGCTGAGTTTGGTAGGAAATTTAGTGTGGCTGCTTGCTTCAGCTGCATATAAATTATGCAGAAAGAGCCCTGATACTTCAATACAGTAATTGTCAAGTCCAGTACATATAATGTAGTAATACTTTATGTCACCACACGCTCCCATATGCCCTATGTCCTCTTGGAGGCTCAATGTAATCAAATGCACAGCAAAATCTGGTCATTGACCAGCTTCACCATTCAAAGAGCCTTCTTGTTGCATAAATTATTTTGTGCCAGACAGTACCAGCACCAAAATTTCATTGTCTGCACCTTTTCATTATTAGAAAATCTCTGGTGTGTTTTTGACTTTCTAACTACTTGTCTCCTAGCCAATTTGCAGGCACTGTTCAGGAATTAGCTTGGGCAAGGACCATTTCCAATAAGAATTTAGGATGTGCCCGTCTGTTTTGCAAGGTAAGAGAGCTCAACAGTGTGGATGTAGCCAGACAATTACAGTTGACCTCAGGGAAGGAGCCACAGGACCACTGAGCCTGTCAGGGTTCAAATGGCCTAGTTGTCCTGGGTAACATCTACTGCAGTTCCAAATGATCCCAGATTTCATTACAGTACTGGAGCTCTCTGGAATCAAACTGATTTGCTTCTAACAACTCAAATAGAAGGTAAAACCAAGGCATGTCACCTAGTGTGGCATTTGGCTTTCTTTTAAACCTAATGGAGAATTCAGCCCAAGCAGACTGGACCTAACACTGTAATGACGCTGCCGTTGTGATGACCTTTCCATTTGCAGGCACCTACATTTTTCAGGCTGGGGAATGAGCTTTTAGGGAGAGGTTTTTAGCTTTGAGGTTCAACATGTTGACAAAATGCCCATTTCTTTTAGTTGCTTTTCACAAATGATATGAGGGTTCTTGGAGCTCTAGGCTGTAACTAATCATAGAATCACAGAATGGTTTGGTTGGAAGGGACCTTAAAGACCATCTAGTCCAAACTCCTGCCATGGGCAGAGACACCTTCCATTAGAAAAAAATTTCACTCTAATTAATTCTTGTTATACTTAAAAATTATTATGCACGCTTAAAATCTCCTTTCAAAGTTTGTATTGGGGACCAATGCTGGATGTAAGTGATATTTTTAAGAAAAGCTTGAGGACAAAAATGTCTGTTTTTTCCTGTCACTTAATTCCAAATTCACAGCTTTCAGTGACAAAATATACTCCATGTAAACTCATCATAAAAGGCTCCTTTGCAGCTCCATTTTACTGCAAGAGGCAATAAACAGATTCAATCTGTTGACTCTACTCAGCTGAATTACAAGCCTGTAACAAAATTTACAATCCAGTTTGTTTTTTCCTTCTTAGTCGCAGATTTGGAATTTTACATTGTTCTATAGAAAACTTTTTTTTTTCTTTTAATAGGTAGAGGAATTTTTCTTTGAATGCTGAATGCTGCAGCACTGTGGCAACCAATTATCTCTGCTCATTTTCACAGACAAAAGACATTGTTTGCAATCTTTGTTGAAGAAGAATGAATACCTAAAGACAAAGTGGAAACAGAAAAAGTGAACAACTGTTAGGTACATATTTGATATAAATTCAAGGTTACAGATCCTACTTTGTGTCCTCTTAAAGGGAATTAATTCTGCCAAATACACACACTGAACTTCTCTTTAGAATCAGGCTGTGATTCATCTTCTTCTGAAGCAGACATCTGATATAAATGAGTAACTAGTTCAACTAAAGTCGTTTGTTGCAGACACCTAATTTCTCATAAAAAGATAAAATTAAGGGAGTTGAATTCTACCTTTTTCAACTAAATTTCTGTGTGTTGACCCAGATTCTTACTTGTACAAACCACTCCGCAACTCCTTTTAGGAGTTACGCCCATTTGTACATATTGAATATCTCGCCTTTTTCTTTTTTTTCCCCCTCTTCTTACACCAGTGACATCAAAAGGTAAAAAGTGTAGATCAAAGCTCCTGCTGCACATCAAAGATAAAAGCAAAAAGAAACTCAAGAGCCACTGTCAGTTTTCTAAAATCACGGATGGAAAAGGATCATCCCCTTTTTTCCCTTTAATTTCAGGGAAAGCCAATAACCATCTACAAACAATCAAGGTTTGACTCTCTGCTCTGAACCAGTTGCAATAAACCGGCAGGGTCTTGGTGTTCTTGTCCTTGAGGGATTTTTCCCGTTCTTTTTCTAATTTATCCTGTGTCATTGGTTTGGAATGCATATTCCCTTCAATCCACACACACTTTTAGCATCTTTTTCCTGTAGCAAATAGCTGCCCAGCCTAACTCTGCACTGAGTAAATAAACACCTTTTTTAATTTGTTTTGTCCGTGTTACCTGACAATTCCATTTGATGCCCCCTTGTGTTGGGAGAGCCAAGGAACATCATTTCCTCATTTTCTCCTTGCCACTCAAGATTTTTAGAAATGTCATATTTTTCTTCAAGTGTTTTCTGCTTTTTCTTCTTTTTTTCCCTTTTTCTTTTTTTGCCCCCAGGCAAAAAACCTTGTCTATATAATAGTCTGACATTCTTGTTCCCGCACTGTCTTCCCGCTCGTGGCTTCTCCCAGAAAGACAGCAGCAGCAAATTCTTTATGTGGGGTGAAATAGGAAAGCAGCACAACAAAAAGAGGAGTCAATAAAAGTATTCTGTTGTGATAAAAATGTCTAAGCAATTTCCAGATTCGAAAATATTAAAGCAGAATGATGACAAAGTAAGAAATGGAGCATTTTGTCACCTTTCTTTCTCTGAAAATATGTTCTATTTGAAAGAAATATTTCTTAAGTTGCTTTGCTTCTCTATTTTCTATTCTTTTATTTTTTTTTATTAGCTGGGACTCAAGGCAGAGATGATGAAAAAATATGTAAAAATTAGGAAAAGTACGTACAGTGATACTTGAGATTTTAGCTAGAGGAAAAAAAAAGTGTCATAAATTTAATCAGACACACTATAATTACAATAGACCTAGCCTAGTTTCTGATATTTAAGATTTTCTTGCCCCAAGAACTCCTGTTGACCCCTCTGCCCCACCCACCCCAAAGCAGTATTTTAAATTAATTCAGACTAATTGTGTCAAATTAAGGTGAGAAGTTTGCAGACAGATTGCTGAAACCAGGAGAAGAATGTTATAGAGTTGGTTACACAGGATTTATATAATATTAGTTAAATATAGTTCCCTTCCACTCTGGGCATCTTTTAATACATATCTTGACTTTTAGAGAGTTATTTGAGGAAAACCTCCTCGTTTCAAAGGAACCAGCTTCCACATTGGTGAGACTTTTCTTCTGAAGCCCTGACTGCTGGCAACAAAAGCAACTTTAAAACCTCAGCTGTCACTTTCTTCAATAGCAATTGTATAATTTTTCCATTGCACAAGAAATAACACTGATAACAAACCTCGTGATGTTTTGTGGGCAAATCCTAATTACTGTACAGGGCAAAAGCAGATTAAATGACTTTTAATTTTAATAAAATTTTTAAAACAATCCTTGAAAATATGAAAATGTATTTTTTATACTATCAGAACTTGTCAAACGTGATGATGCTGCTGGGCTGAGAGTTAGACTTGATCTTAAAGGTCTTTTCCGACCTTAAAGATTTTATGATTCTATGAACCTTTATCTTAAAATAACTTTTCATATAAAAGCACTAATTCAGGAATATCCGGTGATAGATTGTTTTTTAATTTCAAATTACTTAAATGAAATATTTCACATTACCCGAATTTAGCTTTTATTAAAAGTTTTAATACATGAACACTTACAAGACTTGGGGCTTTTATCCAACTTTAACACAAGCAAAAAAAAAAAGCCCCAAAACACAGAAGTATTTCCTGCCAGTCTCTAAGATGCCCTTTTAAAAGGGCACAAAGGGACAAAACCAGGGCAAAAAAAAATCAACTTCCTTTTCTCTTTGACCTTCAAATCCAGGGACAGGTTCTGTAACACAGTAACTATAGCAGGCTGATACTGAAATATTTGAGATTTAAAGCACGCAAACTACACAACTTCTGTGAAAGTTAATTATTAATATGACAGCTTGAAAATGTATCCACAACTTTCGAACTCTCTCCGTTATCAGGGCAATACCCCTGTTCCAGTGCAAACGCAAGGCTGAGTTTGAGGCAATACCCCCACAAAATACCTGTGATCTTCCCACTGATGCTCGCTCTGTTTCACTGACTTTTAGGACCCAATTATGCATTTCTCCTCTCTTATTCACCACTTACAAGAGCAGAAGCACAGCACTCAGTGCAGAAATACTAGTTTGAAGTGGTCCAAACAGTAATATTAAAAATAAATTGATTCCTTGCACTGAACCTGCAATATGAAATCCCATTAAATCTACGCCTAAAAGTAATACCCTGATTGACGGCAATGATGTGGACTGAGAACGCTGGTAGTTGTAAAAGTCGTGGGTTTAATTCCAAACGTTCTCCTTTACAGCTTCAGTCCCATTACACCACATTGTTTACATTCAGGTCAGAAAATGCAGACACTTTTTCTTGCTTTATCCTTATATTCAGGTGGGAAATAAGATTTAACACTGTAAAATGGTGAAGTCAGTACTAGACTTTGTTGCTTGATAATTTTCCTCTTTTAACAAGGATTGTTTGCTACCTGTAGTTCACAGGAGCTGGTTGGAGAGGGAGAAGGTGGATACAGGATTAGTCATGGGAGTAACTCACTGCAGTTTAGCTTTCCATGATTATGGACCATGAACTTCCAAGTTAAAGGCCATGAGGCTGCGTTGATCTGCTCTCTAATGTGTGATTTCTAGATTGTAAAATAGTATAACATGATACAAATGGAGAAGTGAATTTCTTTTCAACTAAATAAGTTGATTTCATTTTCCATGCTCTCGTGTTTTCAGACTGACCAAATGCATTTAGAACAATTATCATGAATTCAGAAAGCAAAATGTGACCTCTTTGTCAATTCTTCTTTGGGTTCTCCAATGCTCCTGTTGTAAGCCATGAGTCACCAGTATTCTTTTGTTTGTTTTTTTGTTTGTTGGGGGTTTTTTTGTGGTTTGCTTTTCTTTTTTAAATTTTGACTGAAATCAATAAAAACTTAAAAGTAGAGAATAATGGATATCAAGGAACTTCAAAAATATACCTAGCAATTAGCCATCTGAATATTTTTGGCAAAAGTCTAAAGAAATAGTCATAGCAAAATAAATCTGGTAGCCAATCAGGATCCAATTCACCTTTCCTAGGATAACTTTTTTAATAAGGTTTTTTTTTCGTTCTAATTGTCTGTAAAAGCCCCTAACTTTTCTAAACATTTGGTTTTAGTTTGCATTTTCTTGTGTTCAAAAAATTCCAGTTTTTAGTTGCCAAAACCTGACTATTTTCTGGCTTAGAATTTCTCTGTGGAAATTTCTATCAAGTGAGAATCTTCAGATGTAGCTTCAGTCCTGTCAAAATGTTATTTAACATTTGAGAGAGGAGAAAACAATCAAACCTCTTTATTTTAGCCCCAAGTGTCACTTTCAAGTCTTCTTGGATCATCTCAAATTCAAAAATTATTATCTGATGTTAGGAGCTTGAGGCAAATGACTCCTCTTGGAAATCAGGGTCATCCCAGCCACCACATTTTCCTTCATGTATATCAGGATTTACACATTAGTCAGTATTTGGCCACAGGCAGGTGAAATAAGACCAAAAGCCAACACTGGAAGAGTCATCCCAAACTTTCCTGAAACTTGAGCTCAGCCACTCTGCCTCAATCCCGCTGCGTCTTCCACACTGTGGCCCGTGGCATTTGTCCTCCTGGTTTCCTCATCTGGAGACAAAACCATGTCTAAGGATCTCTGCTGAGGAGCAATAAATATAAAAGCCCTTGGTGCCAGTTAAAGCGTTTACTTCTCCTGCTGCTTCCTTGAGGGAGCATGTTCCCTGTGGTTGTTTTACTCCTTGGGCTCCAGGATGAGTAAACCAGGGAATAGATGAGAAAAGAAATCTCCCCCTTCATCCTGCCTAGGGTTCATTTGTGACCTTGCTCCTGCCCCAGCTTCTTGGGTTTGTGGTTTTGTCTTTTTGTGTGTGCATAAAGCCCCTGAAAAAAATCATTTTCATTCGGCTTTTCCGTTTTCATGTCACTACGCTTCGCTTATTCTTATTTACTCGTTTTTAGGTTTGTCAGAGAAGCCCCCATCAGTCTCTGAACACATTTACATAATTTAAATACAAAATGCAAACATGCTGACTAATGTCTGCCTTAAATAGACTCTCTTAGGATAAGCTAGACATGTTCCCTATCTCCAACCCCTCAGGCAAAACCTGAGAGCATAGATGAGCTTCATGAGGTGCCCTACGAGTTGATGGATAGAAAGCTCGTTTGGGCCAAGTGGGGGAAGCAAACTCCAAAGTTCAGGGCCCTCCATTGATGGTGCTTAGCCTGAAACACAAGTCTGACAAAACCAGGGCATTTTGGGAGAAGTCCCAGAGTTAAACCTGTTCATGGCATTTGAAGCACTCTATCAGGTTGAAGCAGGTCCCATATCTTGAAGGATCATGTAATACAGGCAAAATTCCTTATGGCTAAAGCTGTTTTCAGGCAAAGTTTGGTGATCTCAGGAGACTCTGTATGACCCCTGTGACTCAGAAGGTAGGAAAATACTCTGCCTTTAACCAAAAGAAATTAACCCTCCACAGCTTCTCCTTTCTATGCTGGTAAAATAACATGTATTTTCTTTCTTTTACTTCACTTTTCCATGGTGGGGTTTTCAGGCACTTTGTCCTTCAGCCTTATACATCAAGGGATTCATTTCACTTAACTTCTGATTTTAAGTGATTAAAGTTTACTGTGAAAGATTTGTCCAAGAACCAAGGGGTGTTCATAGCACTTTCCACAAAAAAACCTTCTCAAGATGAGTTGAATCTTTCTCCATTGACCAAAGGGCAAGATTTGATGGCAGGTTGAGATCAGAGGTGAACTCTCAGATGGTTACAGATGGGTAGGATGAATCCCACAGTGGTTTTGAATAGATAAATAAGGAGATCATGACAAACCTTACACAAGAGTGACGTGATGGCACCTAATAATAGAATCCTGGAATATCCTGAGTTGGGAGGGAGCCGCAATATCCTATAATAAAAATCCTGATAATTTTGAACACAGGACTTAGGTATTTTGTAAACATCTTAATAGACAGTTTCTCTCTCCAATACATTTAAAAGGCTTCAAAAAAGGGAGAAATAGGACAACACCTATACTAAAGTATTGTGATACAGATGTTGAAAATTAGTCAGCCTAAGTCCTGGCAGAAATGAACGTTCCCATGTCAAAGAGAACATCTGGAAAGCTTTCTTTTCACCATGGTTTCCTATCGCATGTATAAAAAAATCTCAGGCACCCTCTTGGAGAAAGGAAACACTTAACACATTTAGACATACCTTGTGATATGAACTGCATCTTAAATATCTTGTCTACCAATCTTTTTAAGGAAAATTTTGGACAGTAGATAAATGAAAGCAAGACCATATGATTTAGCCAGTAGTAAGACTATAAGTTCTAGAGGCCATTGAGGATTATAAAGTGTCTGGTTTTGTGGTTTTTCTGTATTTCTTTTGTTTTATTTTCCATTAGATCCTGATTTTAATCATTACCTTACATCTGCAGTCCTACAATTTGTTTTCTCTCCTTCATTTTCTTGAGCAGTTCTTCATTTTTCAAATTTCTGCTAATGGAGAAATTAAGCAATCAATTGTTTCTATCTTTGTAACTATAGTTCTTAATTTTTCTGTAAGTAAAAGTGTTTCTTGGTAGAATACTGAGACCACATCAGTGCTGCTGGCAACATTGTAGGAATGCTTATTCCTGTTTCAGTTTCCCCTGGACAGTGAGTTTGGAAATCAGCATCACCATATGAGCACAGGACAAAAACAAAAATAACACCTCAGCATCCTCATTGTTTGGTCTTTGACAGATATGAACCAAATTCCCCTGGAGTGAGCCTGCAGGGTTCCACACAAACAGAGTCTCACACAGACTCTGAAAATTAGGAAACAACTTTACGGAGGCTGGCAACTTTCGACCTGTCTGGTTACAGAAATCAGAACAACTTCCGTCCTGATGATTTTATAATTCCACTGAGGCATTTTTGTTGTCATGATAAAGCCAAGAAATTCTTCTCTGTTGCTTATTTGATGAAATAATGAAGCCTGTTGTGTTGCAAAGAACAGTTTGGTCCTGTTTCCCTCAAGTCAGTCCAGGTTCTACCCTTCCCTTTTATAACACAGGGAGGAGGCAAGAGCAACTGATTCAGCTTCGTGGTTTCTTCGTGGAATAATTCTCAGTGAAGTGCATAAAAAGTATCTAAAGAATTTAAAATCTCTGAAAACACTTTACATGGTCCAAATTACTCTGATTATGAAAGGTATAAAAACTCTGGAAAAGAAGTATCCTGGGGTCCTGTCTTGCCAATGGTTTATGTAACTGAAAAGAGAAAAACAAGAAGTAAAGCATCAGCTGGAAATTAGTCAAGGAATTAACGACAGAGATCTGAAATAACTTCACTTGTTCAACACTGGGGCAAATCACCAAGCAAAGTGATAAATTGTTCGCTTTCTTGGAGACCTCAACTTAAAACCATCAGCTTTTCCTGGAATTTGATGTGATTGCACCTGAGCTGGTGGATTTAAGATGAGAATTGCCAAATAAAATTCTAATTTAGAAATTCCCAGGCAGACATATCCCAAAGGTAGCTCATCCTGTCCACTCTTTCTCCTAAGGGCTGATAGTTATTTTTGACACTGACTACCTTCCTCCAGTGGCTGTAAATGGAACTCGAAAAAGTAGATTTCCTTGGATAGCTCAGTATACATGGCTAATGCAAACATTTTTCTGTTTTGTTTGCTTGAAACAGTAGTAATGATAAAAAAGTCCTTGAAACACAGAAACATAAAGTGATTTATCAGAAGTTACAGGGCAAGCAAATGGCAAAACCAGACCCCAGACCCGATTTTGAAAACAGCTGGAGTTGCAGTGCAGAGAGGCCTCCAGGTAGAATGAACCACCCTACCAGGGAGCTGGTAAAACATTGCAGCTCTACTTGCCTGTCAAGATCCCCATTTAAAAAAAAAAAAATATACATACACAGACCCAAAAAACCCTAAACAAACAAATAAACAAAATATGTATTGCTCTGTTTGATTAGGCAGCTCTGTGATATCAATAGAGACTCAATCTGAGAACTCAACCTGAAGACCTCAATCATTAGGATGCCAAGTTTAATTTATTCACTAACTGTATAACTATTTATTACAGCTCCACAACATAGAAGAAGCTCCTCAGAGCTGGAACGACAGTGACAAAGGCAAGTATCCAACAAGAAGGGCAAGGAATTTTTTGATTCTGCAACCAGCTTTTATAATTGCCCCTGCTAAAAGATACCTGAATAGTGTGAGCAGAAAGAATAACCTGTGTTCATAGATATATTTCTTTTACAGGGGAGTTTATTTATTTCTCTTAATTAGAAGGATGATAGTGAAGTCTAAGAATGAACACAGCTACAGACTAGTACAGAGATGCTGAACTAGAGTGTTCGCCTTTTGGGAGCAAATCATATTGGATAAATAGTTCTATTACTGTGCTCTGGCTAGGGAGGCTGCCCTGATGCAATTACACTGGTATAATTGGTAGTGCTTTGGTGTAGAGGCAAGGCTTCATTGTGGATAATTTGTTGACAAAATGATTAATCATTTATCATTTGACAGTTAATCTGGAAGTCTATTAATTCACTTCTTCCTCCTCTCCAACCTCCATCCCCAGCACTCATACACACCCCAGTCGGGACCAATAATCCAGACTGGTGGGCCACTTGCAGCCTCACCATGGGGAATTGAGATCCATGTTGCTTTTAAACTCATTTGTCTGGGACTGGAGAGACCAAATCTGCCCTTTTTTTTTTTTCTTCTTTTTCTTTCTTTTTTTTTTTTTCCTTCTTTTTCTTTTTACGTTGCCAGCCGTGTGTAAATTTTGTGCAGCTTTCAAGTCTGGAATATTCTGCACAAAAACTGGCTTCCTGACCTTGTCTTTCAAATTGATGCATGAGGCAATATCTGACCAATTACGTTTACGTTGCCAGCCGTGTGTAAATTTTTTAAGCAGCGGGATGTGGATGGAAGTCAGTAATATTTCCCTTTATGTTGAAATGGCTTTTTAGCCACTTAGAGACTAAGTAGTGAATATAAAGGGAGAGACAAAA
>VWZF01001856.1:975143-1193920 GCA_013396755.1 Sclerurus mexicanus
AAAAAAAAAAAACAACCTTTAAAAGGTGTTAAATTTCTCATGTGTCATAAAAGAAAAGATATCTAATAAGCCACCAGTACTTCTTGGGTGGTTTTTCAGTTTCGTTTTACACTTTTGAGATTAAAAGATACATGCAAAAATATGTACAAAGTACCTTTTAGAAACTTTGGAAGAGGTCAAGGAGAAAATAGCTGGATTTCAAAAGCTGAACTTTTCAAGGATTTTCTCTGATTTCTCTAAAACAAGATAGCCTCCTCCTCCTCTTAATAGTTCTTCAATGCCTTTTTGGTAGCCAAAATCTTTGTTCTTTTTTTTTTTTTTTTTTAAGCAGCTTTGTAAAAGAAGAACTAAAAATTAATTATGGCTATGGAACTTTTGCACAGAAGAGTTTAAAAAGCACAGACGTAAAGAAGGGAAAAAGATGAGGGCCCATTTATCTCATATTGACAGGACTAGCTTCAAAAGATGACCTTGAATCATAATCATCCTAATGAGCTGAAAATATTTCACTTTAACAAGTGAAACTATAATCAAATCAGTTTCTGAAAGCTCTACTAATGAGCATTTCCTTTGATGAAAACATGGTTCACTGTCTTAGTCTGCAGGAGGTGCACTACAGTAAGAGGCCAGCTCATGACAACTCATTAGCTGACCTGGGGAGAGACTAATTTGAATGCTTTTGATAAAAATTTCAAGGCTTTTTACTTAAATTACAATTTATGCACTTTTATAAATAGTCTAATTTTTATAGGTTGGGGGAAACGGGTTAGGAAGACTTCAAAGTCACGGAACAAAGTTTGTTTACAACATTTATTCTGTAGGATCTACAGAACTTTCAGGGGAGAATATTTTTAGCTAGTACTTTTTTTTTCTTTCCTAAAAAACAAATGTTCTGAATTCAGCCAATTCTTATGTTTGTTTATGCACAGAAGAAGAGGTCTGCCCTCCCCAGCTCCCTTCTTTCCTGACTGATGAAAACACTTTAAACTTTATAGCATTTAGCACTGGCAATATTTAAAGTCGCTATTATTTACTGTGAGCTACTATATCAATTATCTCCAGAAAAACAGGCTTGTCTCATTAGGAATCTGAGTAATTCATTCCATTCCTTTAAAGCAGTGGCAGAACTTAAATGAGAAACGATTACACAAATCTGGTTTACTACCGTTCAGCCCCCCTCCAGGGCTTATTCATTAGGATTATTCATCATTTTAACTCCTGCTCTGCTCGACACAGAAACAGTTTTCTGTTTTTCCTCCCTGCCTGGCAGAGTTGCTGTCAAAGCTGCACTTCACACTGAAGTGTTCCTCAGCTGTTTTAAGTTTCGCTCCCAGTCAGATCTTGGTTTTTCAGAGAGTTTTCTTTTCCCTCTCTAACGCTCCAGACTTTCGAGGCTGCTTGACTCGTGCGTGTGAGTTATGTGTCAGTGTGCTCCTCTCAGCCTCTGTGTGCTGCAGGGACTGCACTGGGATGTACAGCCTGTGCAACTTGTCAGTGTTTAGCAAGCTGTCCTTACTCTGACTGAGAATGTGAGACTCCCGGTTTGTGTCCCGCTCAGTAGGTGACTGTTCTGTCGCACACGCTGTAAGGGCTTTGTGCACTGAGAATAAGAGGAGTTACGCTCTTACACGGTGTCTGCTCCATCCCTGGGAGTGTCCAAGGCCAGCTTGGATGGAGCTTGGAGCAACCTGGGATAGTGAAAAGTGGAACAAGATGATCTTTAAGGTCCTTTCCAACCCAAACCATTCCATGGACCTGTGGTTCTGTGAGTACAGGGGTCCAGCATAAATCCATGCTGGCAGCCTGCGATAAACATTGCAGAGCTCTAAGTGTCTCAGATCGGCTCGTTAGATGCAGGTGTGGAACCAGCTGCAAAGATCAATAAAAATTCACTTTATTAGAGTGTTGCAGCTGGAAATGATGGTCTAGATTCAAAACTTGCCAAGGAGATCTCCCTGATGTCCCCCAGTCATAGTCATTAAGGTGGGAAAAGACCTCCAAAATCATAAAGTCCAACCCTTATTGAATACCACCATGACCGCTTAAACAGTCTCCCTCAGTGCTATGTCTACTTGTTTTTTTGAACACTTCCAGGGATGGTGTCTCCATGACTTCCCTGGGAATCCTGCTCCAATCCTGATCATTCCTTCAGTGAAGAAATTTCTCGTAATATCCAATCTAACTGTTCCCTGGTGTAATGTCAAGCCATTTCCCCTTGTCCTGTAGCTACTTGCCCAGAAGAAGAGGTCAAGTCCCACCTGGCTGCACCCTCCTTTCAGGGAGTTGTAGAAAGCTAGAAGGTTCCCTGAGCCTTCTTTTCTCCAGGCTGAACACCCCCAGCTCCCTCAGCGGCTCCTCATTACTTTGCTATTTGGACAAGGCTTTTCAGTGGTTGCAGTAATTTGGTAGCTCATAATTTTGGCATTTGCAAGTACTATCAACAAAGCCAAATATCAAGAACTATTAGAATATGTAATAGGAATGGTGAAATAAATAATTGTGAAGGAAAATGGAGTCAGTGTTTGCAGTAAATTATTCTTTTTTGCAATCCTCTTGCACACGCAGAATGCAAACTGGTCTGTACTTGGAAGGTCACAGAAATTAATAATGAGATGCTCCTGGGCCCCAATACAAGCAAACAAAACAAACTAAAAAGGAAAGGGAAGGGAAGGGAAGGGAAGGGAAGGGAAGGGAAGGAGAAAAGAGAAAAGAGAAAAGAGAAAAGAGAAAAGAGAAGAAAAGAGAAAAGAGAAAAGAGAAAAGAGAAAAGAGAAAAAAAAGAGAAAAGAGAAAAGAAAACCCAAACAACTACAGGCCTTGATTTTGAATCATTTTCATTTTGGAGGAGGTCTCATAGCATTTTAATGAATTTGGACAAGGCAAAGCAAAGAGAGATATTCTCAAAGCTTGAAGTGGATCAGGGCATCATGGAGGAGCAAACAACTGCCTCATCTCTGCAAAACTAGAAAATGATGGGAGGGAACCTGAAGGTGTAAAATCAAACAATAATTCATTGGGGTTTCAAATTCCTGTATTTTGAAGTTGCTTTCCTGAAACATGTATAGTCATGGTTTTGTTCTGCCACAAATCAAAGGTAGGAGTACAGGGTTTTACTAAAGTCTCGTTTCAAGTTTTATTTTAAGGACAAGCTGGATGGGGCTCTGAGCAACTTGGTCTAGTGGAAGGTGTCCCTGGTCATGGCAGGGTGTTGGAATGAAGTGATCTTTAAGATCCCATCCAACTGAAACCATTTTGTGACTCTATGAAGTTATTTTGTGCAAATCAACACGGTTGAACCACTGAGAGTCAGGAGAGTTTATCACTCAAAAATTAAGCCAGCACTTGGAAACTATAATTTTTATTTTCTTTTTTTAAATCTCTTGGGCTCTGCTAATCTTTGTGACAGTATTTCCATCAAGGGGAAAAGAATAAAAGGTACGAACTTTTCTTGCTCCCCTATAGAATTATCTACTTTTTTAAGTCCTTGCAAATGTGAAATAAAAGCAGTGGTGGTTTGACAGAAGTGGGAAGCAAGGGAAGGGAAAAAATCACCTGGAAACCTCCAGAAGCTGAGGTGGTGAAGGTGATGTGATAGGGATGTGAACTGCAGCAAAGCAGGTGGATGGCATGGGCTCCTCTCTGGAGAAGGGGGAAAGTGGATGTGCTAAAGACTGTGACTGATGATTCCTGTCAGATTTAGTTGCCATGACTGAGGAATTTGCCAGCTGAGCTGTCAGCTGTAGTCATGGACTGCAGTGTGCTGTTCTTTTACCAGAGGCAGCAGAATGGCTTTATGCTCCTGGAATATTAATTTAAAGTCCTTTTGTTACACTTTAGGTCTTGCTAAATCTGACAGGGGTTGTTAAATTGAGCCTTAAATTTGCATGTGCCAATCCTTATTGCTTCAGCATCTTCTTACAGTCCTCTTTGAGCTTTTGTACCTCCTGTACCAGCACGGTGTGACGATTATAATACGCTTCCAGAAAAGGCTTGTTTTGAGGAAGGGTAGTTGCAAACAGGAGTCATCCACCTCATTGACTGACAAGATCTCCTGTTACCGTCCTTCTCCTCTTCCATGAAATAGTAATAAAAGTACACGTCCTTGTTTCCTGGGAATTGCACATTGAGCTTTGGCAAACTCCTTGCAGCCCTCCACTGCATGTCCCTCCAAAGTTACACTGATATATCTGGTCAGAGAACTCAAAAGCTCTGAAGTTTATTAAGAAAACAATATCTCCTTTAAATATTATTTCTCATTTCAGGGGTTAATTCTGGTGCTATCAAAAAGGGAATTTTCCTTTGAGACTTGTGAGAGCAAGAAATAAAGAAAAATATTAAAAAATCACAGCATAAATAATAAAAAGAAACTTGGTAGATATATATTTCTAATATTTTCTTTTTTCCCTTTACAGAAGTCTTAGTGGGAGAAATATCAAAGGATAGTAAATAGTGCAAGAAAATACAGTTAATTAGGAAAGCTTTGTGGCTGGCCCAGCATCCAGCTGTTCCAATTAAGAGAAGGAACTCTTCATAAAACTGAGCAAGCAAACTCAAAAGTAGTATAGTAGAAATATTAAAAATTTCAATTTGTGGATGTTTTCATAGGGAGAAAGGGAAAGTTTTGTCATTAATTTACAAAAATTGTTCATTGCACCTTCTTCCTTTTTCTTTTTTTACCATCTCAGTTGTGACAGAGCCTCGAATGAGCCATTGGGGGGTATCAAGAAAAAAAAAAAAAAGCTGAATGTGCTAAAATCTTTAGAAATACTGAAAAAGAAAAAGTCAGTGAGTGCTCGGATGGACACAGAGTAAGCACCTGTGTAATCTTTCATAAATTCTGATGTTCTCACAAATGTTCGTACAACAGAATATTCTTCCAAACATTTATAAAAGACATCGTGCTTCACCACCTACTTTAAAAAAAGGAAGAATCAGAAAGAATTATGCATGACTTGCAGAGCTAATCATACAGCTTGAATAACAAACATCAAATAGTTGCAGCAAACAGCTCATGAACAACCAAATGTCTGAAAATTATTCATCAAAATAATTCTGCTAGCACTTAATAATCATGCTGGAAAAAAAATAATCACAAAGAGCAAATAAAAATGGTGTGAGTCTGTGAGCATTTAGAAAATATGTTTATGCCTCCGAAATATAATCAGACTAGGACATTTGGCTTCAGGGACAGAGGATGGGGTATGATGCTGCTTCATTCCCAGGACTGACATCGCCTTGTTAAAGCCAAGGGACCATTTTGAGAATAAAGTTGAGTGAAAGAGTCTGATTTTATGAAAATTTCTCTACAAAGACCCAGCCAGACATTTGCACCCACCCTCCACCTGCTTCATCTAAATACTATGGAGACACTTAGATGAAAAAGCAAAGGTGATCAGCAGTACTTAAAGCGACCTACAAAAAAGAGGGAGATCACTTTTTACCAAAGACAAATAGCAACAGGAAAAGGGGGGATATTTTTAAACTAAAAGAGAAGAGATTTAGATTAGATATTAGAAAGAAATTGTTTGCTGTAAGAGTGGTGAGGTCCTGGAACAGGTTGCCTAGAGAAGTTATGGATGCCCCATCCCTCAAGCCAGGCTGGACAGGGCTTGGAGTGACCTGATCTCATGGAAGTTGTCCCTGGCCATCTTATTCCATCTTGAAATAAGATGGTTTTTAAGATCTCTTCCAATCCAAACAATTCTGTGATTCTATGATATTATAATTTTCACCTTTCTGAAGGAATGATCCCAACCCCAATATTCTCTTCCCTTTTCTTCTGGCTTTGTGGTCCTGCACGTCCTCTACCTTCCACCAGTCTCAATCCTTCGTGGAAGAATTTACTTAAACCACAAAAAATGGTAATTCAAGAAGAAACATGGATGGTTCTTGCTCTTTGAAGTGTGGGACCATGAACATTAGTACCGATGTACCTGAGGAGGAGGCAGGTTGTGGTGTAGGGATGGAAATCGGTGTCTGTAGGGTGGCGTAAAAGGGAATTCATTATAAGCTCATGGCTGGCAGTGTTATCCTGTCATGGAGTTTGGTCTATGGATCACCATTTCTTCCATGGTGGGATGTTTAAGAAAAAAAAAAAAAGAAAAAAAATATTTCAAAAATGTGAATTATTTCCATATTTACTTGTGGTGCTCAACAACTAGGATTGTGTTATTAAGAGATTCTGAAAGAAGCATCACTAAAAGGCGCATAAAATGTGAGTTATGCAAGAGAGCATTTTCTAAGCAGTTGAAATTTTTCATTTGCTAATATCAATATTAAAGTAAAATGTGTACTTGTATGTATATATACATAGCAGTGTTAAAACGCAGACATCAATATCTATCTATCTATCTTTTAGTATGCTAAAACAGACATTAGAAAGGCTATATATATAATTGTATGCATATTTTCAGAACTAATTGAACTGAGGAGATAATTTTAATGCATAATTTCTACATAATCATAATGAAAAAATAGAAATTTTTAAAGAATTTTGTAGTGATAGCTGTTGAAAAATGAATTTGATATAGTCTCATATCGTGTTCTCATTTATCAAGATCAATTGTTGCAGAGGGAAAAGAGATTCAGCTGAAAATATTGTTATGTTTTTGATATTTTTGTCTATTCTGGCCTTACTCAATGTTCCCATGTCTCACTTTTACACAGGGTTTTTTCTGATGAATGTTCTCTTTCCTGCTTATTTGCATCTCAGCATCTCTTCTGCTCCATGGCTGGTGTTTTAGGTGGCAGTGAGCTTGACTGTGGATCTGAGAAGGAGTTTATAGGGTCAGGAATGGAAAGCAGAGGCCACCTCCATGTGCCACAAGCTGAGAGGAACTGGAACCTGGTGGGACCTTGTCCTCCAGGTATCTCCTTTAAAGCTCACATCCCTATTCACAACTCAGCTCTCTGGCTTCTCCCCAGCCAGATGATCTCCTGCTTTCCTCTCCCTGCACTTTACCTGGTTCAGGTGCCTCAAACCCTGGGAGAGAAGAAATTTCAGAGGTTTGCCTGAGGGTGTGAGGCAGGAAGCCACGTCAGACAGAGCCTGCTGTCTGACCCAGCTCTAATGTTGTGGATTGCTGCCTCCAGGATGCCTGTAGCGTGTCTACAGCTGTCCACATGGTTCTGCTGGCTCTCTGAGCCTGAAATGCAGTTTAGACCTAGTTAGTGGGAGCAGCACAAGAAGGGACTCTGATTCACAAAGCTACTCTAGGGAGGGAACACATCTCTTTGAAGCTCTCTCTGAAGAGGTTTTGCTTGGCTCCCTGCTTGTCCCTCTGTCCTTGTGACATTGACAGTTCACAGAGATGTTCCCCAGAACACATCTCATACTTCAAAAGAAAAAAGGGAAAAGAATTATTTTGTCTTGAACAATTTTCCCTGATAATTCTGTTCTCATCGAAGAAAGAGCTTACTTTCTGAGCAAAAATTCAAGTTTTGAAATTGTCATCAAAGATTATTCAGAAAACAACATACTGGCTTTTCCCCAACACTGTGGATTTCTGTTCCTTTTAAGGGAACATACATAGTCAAATTGCAAGGTGGGATAGACTCCACCTAATATATATATGTGTGTGTATATATACATAAATGCAGATATATTTATCTTCTACTCTGCTCAGGTGAGGCCTCACCTGCAGAGTTGCCTCCAGCTCTGGGATCCCCAGCACAGGAGGGACATGGACCTGCTGGAGTGAGTCTAGAGGAGGTCACAAAGACAGAGGGAGGGACCACCTCTGCTATGAGGAAAGGCTGGGAGAATTTGGATTGTTCATCCTGGAAAAGAGAAGGCTTTGGGGTGACCTAAACGTGGCATTTCAGTACCTGAAGGGATCCCACAAGATGGAGAGAGACTATTTACAAGGGCCTGGAGTGACAGAACATGGGGAAATGGCTTCTAACTATGAAGGTTTAGACCGGATATTGGGCAGAAATTCTCCTCCATGAGGCTGGAGAGGCCCTGGCACAGGTTGCCCGGAGAAGCTGTGGCTGCCCCATCCCTGGAAGTGTCCAAGGCCAGGTTGGACGGGGCTTGGAGCAACCTGGGCTAGTGGAAGGTGTCCCTGCCCATAGCAGGGGATTGGAACGATATGGTCTTTAAGGTCTCTTTCAACCAAAACCATTCCATGATTTTATAATTTTGATTCTTTGTTGGCACACCATCTATCCCTACCTAACATCATCTAGAAGATGAAGAAACTGAGAAAACAGATGATTTTTATACAGAGCTTGTGTACTTCTTGCTTCTTAGTATTTCAGCTTTTTTTAATATTTTTTCTGCTGGCTTCTATGGTGTGTGTATCACTGGATATAGAGGAAATGTAGAAAAGGTTAAATCAGGAAGATTTGTGCTTATTTTTTCCTTTAAAGTGGTGGTTAAATATTCATGCACTTCTATACTTTTGAAACAGTTTGTTTCTTGCATCGCAGTATTCACATTTTCAAACCTCTCTTTTCACTTATCCATGGAAATGGCTGTGATCCTAGAGCAGGAAAACGAAACCTTTGCAAACCACAGAAGCTCTCACATTCAGACACTGGACTTGTGTTCACTTTGTGCGTAATAAATGGAATTTTTATCCCTGTCACTTACAGGTTGCTCTGTCATTGATGCTGGCTGGGGGTTGATTCTCTTTCATACGTAGAGAAAAGCACTGTGTGAATATTCCTCACCTGCTTTCAGTGCAACATGAGTTGTTTTTAGTATAAATCATGAAGATAACACTTTTTAGTGCCTTTGAGTGACTTTGCTGTGACACAGGTTGGGATATAGTGACACACTGTCTTCTGGCAGCAGGACTGAGGGCATTAATGTCCAGCTGATGGCAATAAACAGCCAAATGTCTTGGACAGGTAGAGCTTAGATTGCAACACCAGCAAGTGGAGTCATGAAGGTACTAGTAAGAGGTGGTGAGAGATCATTCCAGTCATCCAGACTGCACAGTTTTATTGTGTTGTGAAATAAAATAAAAAGGAAAATGATATCCAGTTTAAATGAGATGAACAGGTTTTTGCTCTTCAGTTTTTCTGGTCTGACTGTGAGCAAGAGGACAGAGGGGATTCTTCTGTATTCCTTGAAGGTTCCTTAGTCATAATTTTTATGTTTTTTTTCAGAGCTCAACCTCTCATTTTATTTAGTTTTTGCTCCTATATTACAATCTAATCACACCAACTTGACTACTTTTAATTTTCCTTGTCATGGAAGAATAAAATAAATAGGTTTCTTGTTAATATTTGTGATTCTTTGTCTTTCCTTTGCCACAGAAATGTTTTTCTCCTTGTTTTATCTTCTTTCAGTATTATTTTCTTACTGTATCCCCAAAGCAATAATCAACAATCTGCCTTTATTTTATTGTGTTTGAGAAGGTAAAAAAAAAAAAGGAAAAGTGAGGTAGGTTCCCTGTTTAAGACAAGCTAGATCTTCCCTGATGTCCTAAGAGAAATGAGACTAAATTCTAATTTTACTGTTATACTGGCATCACATACATCAGTTATGAGTTTGCTTTGAAAGAGTGGATATCTTGGGAACAAGCACTGAAACTTGATTGTTGGTACGTGATCTGGAACATTTTTGTCCTGACCTGGAAGACACCCAAGAGTCCTGGGATTTATAATGGATGGAAAACTGTTCCCAGAATCAGTTCACAGACAGCCACTTTGTTTTGTTTCAGTAGCAGGAACATGGACAAACCATATTGGCCACTCCTAGGGCCAAGGAATGCTGCTTTCATTAGAATATATGTAAATTTATTAATATAGATGTAATGTATTGACCAAAAATTAGAAATGGCAATTATTGAGAGTACATTGAACACCCAGACAAGGGAAACAAACTTTTCCACATACAAGTTAGGGTGCACAGCCAAAATGGGTTTGGATGTTCATCTTCCTTTCTTCTCTTTTCTCTCTTTCATTCCCTTTTTCATAAATAATTAGTTAACCTATGGCAAGGGGAATAACCTAAAGTTCATTTTTTAGGCTTAAATAAAACATTAGCTGGTTTGGCATTTTCAGATTTCAAAAGCTTCTTTCAAGAGGTAAAGAGAGTTCTTAGATATTAAAGACTAAAGCCAGTGATAATTGCCACTGGGTTAATTGGGAAAGAGAGAGAGCAAGCTTGGAACCCTCTCAAATTAGTTATGGATTAATGAAGCCAAGGAAAATAATAAGTTAATGTTGTAATTGATAAAGCTATATCAAAGCCTGTATGTTTTCCTTGGGTTTTCCACCAGTTCCGTGTACCCAGAATTCTCTGCTCCTCCACCAAACTACTAACAGTTGAAATCCTTATGTTCCATAAATCCAGAGTAACTTCACCTCTCTCTTCCATAAGGGCAGGATTTCATCATGCAGACAGTCATTGCTGCTGCATGGGAAGAAAGAGGACAGATCATGCCATCCTTAATCCTCTCAGAGAAATCTGTATCTCTGCTGTGCTGGAGGCAATGCAATGCACCTCATTTAGCTCTCAGGAAATATAATATAATTCTCTCAGATAACATCTAATTTCTAGAGTTTCTCAGGTGGAAAGGGCAAATAAGCAGGGATTACCTCTTGCCCAGATAAGCAAGTAAGAAGGAAAATAACTCTACCTATTAATATTCTAACATACACTGATATGTGTTGGTTAATCACAGATATTTGTTATCTAAAAGTTGGGTTTCTTGCCAGAGAAGAGGGATTAGCAGTATCAGAAAATATTTTATCTCATGTTAATGCAGGTAAAATGAACTGCCTGTCTCACACATAGGAGTGATACTAAATGTATGTTAGATATTTAACTTCTAAATGGGAAAGAATCCACACTATATCACATACAAAGGAATTAGAAACTTAGGCACTGGAAAGTCAACAGCTTTTGGGTCTAGATGGCAAGTAATTCTGCTGAACAGGGTTGTTTCAGCACAGGACTCCCTTAGGAGTACAACAAATTTATATATATATATATTTAATAATCAGAATTTTGAATAATTTTCAGATGTACACGTATAATTTGTAGACATTTCATTGGGTCAGACAAATGCTACCATGTACCCTGTATTGGGAACACCCTCAGAGATGTTCTCCATGAATGATAATTGTCTTTAGATGAAATCTCAGAATAGAGGACATTTATTAGAGGTTGAGCTCTTGTGTTGAGCCAAGGTGAAAGGAGTCTTTCACTTTAATGATGTAATTGCTGTCCATATACTCCACAGAAGTCAGTACATGTTCAAGACATTAGCTTTCCTTTTCAGTGTACTAGACTGACTCTGTACAGCTCAATAAAAAGCAGTATTTTTTCTGGAAACCCCAGAGGAAAATATGACAGTCTTACTTCAGACACAGTGGCCAGAAACATGTTTTTCCCAGCATCACAAACAAAACTAGAATAAATCCCTGCTTCGAAGTCCAGCTAATCCTCTTAAATAGGTATGAAAGCCCAGATATCAGGAACTGCAAGGTGACTGCAGAAACTCTAGATTAAAGAAGGACATAAACCGAGAAGAGGGGTCAGATATAGGGTCTGGATGAAGGGCAGAGTTCCTGATGAAGAGGAAGCATTAAGTAGAGGTCGCATCTCTCCTAAAACCTTCCTTGTGCTTCTCGCTCTTACAGTCATGCAGGGACTGCTAAGATAGGGTAGTTCTACATCTCCAAAGCTCACTGAAGAGTTGCATATTGATGTTTCACTGGTGTGGAGACCATGGAATATCATCTTCAGCAGTCATCCTTCACAAAGTTCAAATATTCTGTTCTTTATATATTGTGCTCAATGTATTGATGGAACCTTTAGTGAGGTACTGCAGGTCTCAGTTCTTATTTCTTGAATTGCATATTATAATAGCTGGGAAAAACAAAAACCCACCAAAATTGTCTCTACTTCTTCCCTGTTTACAGTAAGATCAGGTTGTAGCACCTGGGCTCACTCCAAATAATAGTTTATTTGTCTGTAAGTAGGTTATTTGCAGAGCAGTCACTAATCACCACCATAAGTTCAGGTGGCACAATCTGACCCTGAAACACCACAATGCAGTTGAACAGTTGACAGCATTTAAAGACCATTGAAATCCTATTAATGGGGCTTCTGTTTAATTTGAACTTTCAAAGGGGACTGTAGTCTTGGAAAAATTATTATCCATCAAAGACGACCTTATTGAGACATCACAATGAATATTAGTCTGGGGTAATATGTAAATGTGGGTGTCATTTGCATGACAATGCAGTCTGACCCAGCCCATGCTTCCATCTGACAGCCCAGTACCAACACGTAAACTGTAAACAATAAAAGGGGACAGAATGCCCCAGCGGGGGTCCTGCAACACGCGACATGGAGAGGAACAAAACATCTCCTGCAGACACAGAGCTGTATCTGTTAGTTTAATAGCAGCAAAACCAATTCAGGAGTTTTGTGGTCAAAGATCTGTCACAATTTCCAAGCTAGTCCTCGACATTGCTGTCATGATCTACTGTAACTTTTGGTAAGACCCAAAGAAGTTTAATCAAGCAAAACTGCTGAAAATAGAAATCTTTACTGAATCACTAAGAATTCCTTTTTAAAGGCTGGCCTTCTTTTTACTGGAAGCTAACATTGCATGCTTCAAAAAGTACTCTCTTCAAAACAGTTTTCATAGAGGGATTAGGAACAGGACAGTAGAAACACATAAGCCTTTAATCAATAGGTCACCCGTTAAAATTTGGCTTACAATGGCAGTGTTTGCAAGCGACTGACATCTGTGAGCGGCATGTGTAAACTGTCAAGGCTTCACTGGTGTCAGAGAAACTAAGATAATTTACCCCAGTTTAATATCAGACCCCTTAGTCACAGGAGGGGAAAATTTTTCTGTATGATTCGCAATTCATGAGTGGATTCATCCAAAAACTGTGACTGTATTTTGGCTCTACTGAATACTGATCCCACATGCCCTTCAAATATAAAGAATGAAAGGGCTGATATACTCTCTTGTCCATTCTCTCATCTTCCAAATCCTTTCTCTAGCCTCACTTCTTCAAAGAGGCTTTAAACTCCTACAATGCAATGTAAATGAGGAGAGGAACTTCACTGAAGTTTCCAGCACCACGGAATATGAGCAGTATGGCTGAAGAAATAGCTCCACTGCCCTCAAGGTACCCACCATGAAAAGAGGTGCACTCTGAGCTAGTGCTGAGGCTAAATTTCATTGGAGTCATGCAGTCACTCTGATGGGTTCCTTGTGTCACTGTAGGTGGTGTGAGCAGAGGAGTCAGCAGTGAAGGCACCTGGAGAAGGCCTAAGTCCAGTATAGCATGGACACCTGCCTTGTTGGGGCTGAGCGTGCAACACACCCTGTAATTGTGTCCTATAGGATGAAATTCTTTATATGGTATCTAGGGAAAGTTGTGCACTGCAGGCATGAGAACCTAAACATAACCACTATCCCTCGATGAGGAGCCGCTTTGTTGTGCAGGGGTATCTCTGAGATCCTACTGGTCTCCTGAGCTTGGCAACTGGATAGAGCTGGAGACAAACATATTCTTTTACAGTCCAAAGTCTTCTGCACCTTTTTCAGTGTTGGCAAAGACAGTGGTCTCTTTGCTTTTCATGTATAGAGATGCTTTCACCCACCTTTATGTCATGAAGTGCTGGACGTGGTGTTCCTTTCAGAACAGGAAATTTGGAGTTTTATCTCTTCTTGGCTCAAGGTCAGCCATGCTCAGGTCATCAAGAACCTCAATGTCTCTCTTTACATCAAACATTATTACAAAAGTCACTGTGTGAAATAAAAAATGAGCCCAGGCAGCAGCAGCAGCTTGAACCCACCAGATGCTGTGGCTTCTCTTCGGACTAGAGAGCAAATGAGCCCAAGCCCTTGAGAAGGAAGATGGCCTTCTTTCCCACGTGTGTCTGTGCTCTCACCATTGGATTATAATATGAAAGACGGACATTGTGAGTCTCCTCAATAGAAAGTGTCTGTATCTCTACTTAATGAAGTGTGTGTCTGAACTGGTAAACTGGTAATCTGAAAACATCTGCCAGTTCAACTGCCTCAGGGGGTGTTGCTGGTATCAAAGCAATCAGACAGGGATATCTCTGAGCACGCACAAAAGTGGATCTCAAGGAGCTTCAGAAAGGTTTAAAAAAGCTGAGAAACACCATAATAGCACAGTATCTTCCAAAACTTGGCAGGCATTCCCCTGAATAGACAAATACAGGGTTTGGGTCTCTAATGCTACTTTGTGCATCCAGACTCTAGATGTGAAGAAGTCTAGCAAGCTTTAGAAGGATTTATCTAGCTCAACATTGAAAAAATGGAGATGACCTTCACAGCCACACTTCGGCAGTATTTTAGTCTGAATATAGAGTTTCATTAGTTTCTGGACAAAATTTGCTATTTTTTTTTGTTGTATGAGAACTTTACTGTATTTTTTTGAAACAAAATGCATTTTAAAATATTTTTTCAGAGAACAACTGAGCTTTTTATGCTGATCCTCTTTATTTGGCATTTATATTGCATTTTTTCCTATGTATGTTTGCATGATATAATCTATAATACATGACAAAGTGCAAGTGAAGGGTCAAGACTTTTTCTTTTTCCATGAAACAAAACATTTGATTACTTTACTCTGAAAATTTTGAAAAAATTGTAATGTTGTTGAAGAAAGTTTCCTTTTGTCCAGTCAGCATTCTCCCATATTCTTTTGGAACACTTTATTACCAGTTCTAACTAAATTCACATGAGGAAGGTAAAGGCAGCAATATGGCAAACAACGCCTATGATATTTCAGAGAACAACTGCTTGACATTTATATTAGATTTCTGGCCGACTATTACAATACCTTTGATGAGTGAGATCTTGATTTAACTCCTCATGGAGGTACGAATGCACCTCCCAGAGCCTGTGAAGATGCGGTGCCAAGGAGGAAGAGCAGATGGTGTTTGCCTTGTCCCTGCCCCCTGAGTATCACCCAAAGGGATGACAGCTTTACGCTGCACCTTGGCTCCACAGAAACCTGATGAGGGAAGATCCCATGTGGTTGCACTGAATGAACCCATCTCCTGCTGCTCCTTTCATAAAGGTGTGGAAAACAAGTCTGGGAGAGGTCTCAAGAGGCCATGCCATCCATTCCCTGCTCCCAGCTGGCGTCAGCAGGTTCATGGTTGACGCAACAGTTTTGGAGGCTCTGTCAGCTGGGTGTGGTTTCATGTGCTGGGAGCAAGGGATTAAGGACTAAGAATCTTTTAGGAAGGTGGGATGTTAACAGCTTTCTTTCCCAAATTAGAGTCTGGTAGACAATATTAGACTTGAGGAGTTGCTTAGCCTTTCAAAAGGCAAGAAAAAACTGAGAGATGGACTAGTACCATGAGTGTAGAAGAGGAGCTCCTCATGGCTTTGATCCAGGGAAGAGATAAGATCTATTGCTGCATGAAGTTGCTTCAGCTCCTGGCTTTTAGATGTACATCCATGTGCATGATTTTGAGACAGCTTCTACTTGTGTGTCCTCTTTGGTCTGCAGAAAAGCATTTATTCTCATTTTTATAGGGAGCCCCCAGATCAATACTGTAGCTGCAGGTAAGGCTGCCTGTGTGTGGTTTGTCAGGTATTGAGTCTTCCAAATGCATGAATGTCTTCCAGAGAGCAATGACTGTAGCAGTAGCCTCTCGCATGAATCACCTGCTTGGGGGAAACAATTTAGAGCCTTGCTGAAGATGCATCTTGCCAGAGAAAGATATTTGTTCATATAATTGTACCCTGGACTGTTGTCTGTGCCAACATATGAAGTTTAAATCAGTCCACAATAAGTAGATCCTTCCTTTACCGGTGTGTTCAAATTGTTGGCACTTGTTGATAGAGTGTTTAAAATATTAGGAATATTAGGAATAATTTCTTCCCTATAAGGGTTTTGAGACACTGACACAGGTTGCCCAGAGAAGCTGTGGCTGCTCCATCCCTGAAAGTGTCCAAGGCCAGGTTGGACGGGGCTTGGAGCAACCTAGGATAGTGGAAGATGTCCCTACTCATGGCAGGGGTTGGAATGAGATGATCTTTAATGTCCCTTCCAACCCAAAACGTTCTATTATTCTATGAAAATCAGAGTATTTCCCTCTCAGTGCATCTGGAAATGTCAGGGAAAAATATATTGAAGGATTGTTTTCTTGATGTTTATTCTGTACTACTGAGCAAATGTATGCTACTATACATGAGAAACTACAATCCACAAAAAATACATTCAACACAATAAATCTGATATCTTTTCTCATTAAAGAAAAATAATTTTTACATTTAATATTTAAGGATCCTCTAAAATCATATTTCTCTTTATTTTCTCTGCCTATTTACCAAATGATCAACTTAGGTTTAAAGGTGGTGAGGCTTCAGATTGTGAACATCAGTCACTACCTAAGGCAAAGGCTTTCCCTACATAGGTAGGCAAGTGAGTGGCTCCAAGCTCAGGCTGACACTGCCACCTTTGTCAGTTTATGGGATGATGACTGTCTGATGGTGCTTGCAGGATCTATTTCTCTGTGTTTCTTAAAAAAAATGCAGCCACTATCATGTCTAATATGTATGCACATGTATAAGTGTACAAATTTTCTGGAAGTGGGAATAAGCTTAAAATTGTTATAATAATCAGTATGGGCTATATTGTGCCTTAAGGCACAGCCCTAAGCAAGGGGTGGTGCGTAAACTAGAAAGAACAGGTTGGATTTTATTTCCTTCCCTTCGTTTCCTCCCTTTCTCCTCCTTCCCCTAAGGAAAAACAGGGGGCAAAAAAGAAAAAAAAAAAGGGCTAATTGCAAAATTCTCCTCCAGCCCTTTCTGAGTGTCATCAGATCTCTGAAGAGAAGCAATGAGACATTTTGGCAACACCAGGCTCTCCTTCTCCCTACACACTCATCCTTTCCATCCTGTCAGGGTCCAAGTTTCCTGATCTCTTTCCACATCCCTCAGGTCAATTCCTTCTGCTGCTGCTTCAGATTGTTGGAGACATCTGGGTTCTCTTTCTGGGCAAGTGCCACCTGACAAGTCCTTAGCATATTTGTCTGTATATCTGTTACATCTTCATCACCTCAGCCCTGTCACAGCTCTCTTTGGGCCTCTCCGCTTCTGTGGGTTTTTTCCCTACCTTGTTTGGACAGGTATTTATATCCCTGTCTGTGATATGAAACAGGGGACAGGGTGAAGGGTGAATGCTACTGGCTCATTCAGTGTGTGCATGGGACACCTGTAAGCTGAAAAAGTGGATTTAAGACCCCATCTGTCGCCCACCAGTTTCTGCAAATGAAAAGCTTACAGTTATTTTTGGCTGCCACACAGGGAATTCCCTTCACTGCTCTCCCTTCGCTGGGGTATTTGGTATTTTTAGGCACTTGGCTGAGGGACCTACATCACAAACCTGCTGACTGTGAGCTCCCCAAATAATCAGTGGAGGAAAAGTGATAAGAACACTGGAGGGGAATGTGTATCTTGGGGGTGATGACTTACCCTCTGGAGCTGCCTGTGTCTCCCTGTAGGGAGATGCTGGAAGAATAGACTCTTTTTGCCTCCAGTTACATGTTGTGGATGTGGGTACTTGTTTCAGATAGCAAACTGACAGGCATGTTACATTGATTTGTTTACTCTTTTTTATGATAAAAATGATTGTGCCCCATGAATCATTCAAAGTTACATGAATCGCTTTGCTGTTCTCACTGTCTGACCTTTTTCATTTGATCATTGTTGATTCTTCCATTTACAAGAAGGAATCAAAAAGTCGTGCTAAGGTCAAATACAGTTTATTTTAAAATTAAAGAACTCATAGTAAAGGAAGAAAAAAGTTCAGCAATTCGTTCGCCTTTGAGTGCACTCAGTGGGTCATGCTATTCCTACATCAAACCAAGATTTTTTTTCTATTTAACAAAAAAAAGGGAGTAGGGGGAAGATTAAGCCTGGAGACTTAGTTATTGCTGGGTCCCCAGTCACATCAGTCAGCAACATGGGATTTAAGGTGTCAGGATGACAAAGAACAGTTCAATTTGTTCTAACATTGCACCCATACTCATGTACATATTAGAAAGCTATAAAATCTTAAAAAGGCACCATTTGAAACACTCTATGTTAAAAGGGGGCAATTAGTGGGCAAGATGAAATGAAGGTACAGTTGCAATTATTTCATATCTTGAAACAAAAAGGAAGGACTGAGATGTAATTTCACTGTTAAGGAAACGCGAGGCTTCTGGAAAAAAAAAAAGGAAACTTTTTAGAACTAATTGCTTGGCTCTAATTAGAGAATCTAACCTTTGGAGGAATAGTGGCTGTTGAAACTCCAATTTTATTTGCATATATTAATATGTACATGACAATTACACCCCCAGAGAAAGTACAGCCTGTGCCCCAAAAGCCTAGTTTTAAATTTAGAAGCAAGAAAGAAATTCTAAACAACTTAAGAACATTTTGGTGCTCCTGTAGACTTAGGATCCATTTTATGAAAACTTTGGAGTGTTGAAATGACAAGTCTAGTTGGCATTTTAGATGATGTGGAGATGCACTTGCTTATGTCTAAATGTTTGTACACAACTATCTATACTATCTATATCTGTACATGTGTAAGTGTGAAAAAATTAGAATATAAAATCTTTAAGTTTGGAAAAGACCTCTATGACCTTCATTTATATATATATATGTATATAAAAATATATAAATATACAGATATACAGGAAAGTTCTCAATATTTATTCTGTTTTTGCAATAGGTGTTGGTAAGGGGATCTCCCCATCACACCCAGCAGTGATACAGGGATGTAGAAAACCCAGTATTGTTGCTACCAAATAGTTGACAAATGTGGGTAAACATGAGAGAATTTTGGGAACTTGATGTTAATATCCCCAGATATTAAAATGCCATTACAACTTTGTTAAAAAGTCTGCTAAAGGTCTGGAATGGTAACTCCAAACTATTACCACTGATTGCATTTGATTACATTGAATCTCAATTACTTTGATAGTAAGGATAAAAATTAATTTGGTTTAGAGGGAAGATAATCCTACAGGATTCAAACTCTGCACAACATAAGTCTTTCTGCTGCTTCTTATCCAGATTTGCCCTATAAAATGTTACAGAAAAGACAGAAAACAGTGTGAATGACTGATTGGGAAGGTAATAGAAAACAGGAATGTAGTAAAATATCAGAGTTATCATTGTCTTCATAGTCACAGAAAGTCTAAGCAAGGTGGGAAAGGAAATGTCTATGAAACATCTACTGGGTAATAATTGGAAGCTCTCTTTGGATGGAACTCTGGAAAATATATTGAATGGAACAATTCTGAGGTGACTAATGAATGAGCAATGAGCACTAGTTTTCACAACACATCTTTAAATTCTCTGGCAATGTTGCATATTTGTGTCCTTACAAGATTTCAAGCTCTTTGACATATTTTCCTCTTTTTTGGGGGGTAAATATTCTGGCTGCTGTGGCATAAAGGTGGAGCAGTTATTGGTTCCAGTTATCAGAAGTGGTGTTGCAGTTCACTGATCACCGAGTCACACACACATGGCAGGTTGGGAATGCTCTTGTATGTGCCTAGGTGTAAGTTTAACAAACATCAATACATTTTTGTATAAATCAGAAAAAATCAGATAAAGATTTTTGAAGAGGAAATCTCAGAAAATAATAAAAATGGCAACAAACACTTGATGTCAACAATTCCTTTATTTCAAATTATATGTAATTAAAAACTGTATTATTCTGAAATGTCCCAATTAAATCAAATCTTGCTATTGCACCAAAATAAATAGCTACAAAAGAAAAGCAAGCTAAAACTTTTGATATTTTTCCTCTAATTTTTACAGACTTGAGCATTATATGAAAAATAATACGTTTAATTACTATTTGTTGCAAAAGAAAAATGTACTCAAAAATCTAGTGTTCTTGATTCAAAATTCAGTAGTTCCTGGTTCAAAAAAAAAAAAAATCCACCAGAACAAATACGACTCATATAACTTGTGTTAAGTGTGTAAATTAAGCTTCCAGAACAAAACATTAATTATGCAAACATTGTAAAATTTCAGCAGAGAGAGTCCAGCTAAACTTCCCAGATAATTTAATACCATTTTATCTTTAAAAAAATCTGCCACCTCTAGTTTTCACAGATGTTAGACTTTTTTTCTTCAGAGTCAAACATTCCAAATTTATATGGTTCAGGGGGTCAGTCCCAGCTTGGATGTTGTGACCTTCCTTTGGGATGCAAAATTCCTTAAGAGTTTGAGTATGGATAGGTGGCACCTGTTCGTCTCCAGGCCAGAGAACAGACTTGTGCTCTTCAGCCAGAGTCTGAGACTGTCTTCCCACTGGGAATTTCATCTTGAATCAATGGAAAGGGCTTTAAATTCCTTTCCTAGGGATATGGATTAATGGCAAGAGTTTCTTTCACAATCTACATGCCAATCTTGCTACTGAAACAATTTATCTGGGTGTTGCTTTAAAACAGAAGGAAAAGTTTCCTGTATGAGCAGGATGCATTTTTCCAATGGCCAAATTCCAACAAGAGTCAGACCAAAACATAGATTTCTAGGATGAGGGATAATATACACAGTTTATATTCACTGCTGGAATTGGTGATCTTAGAGGTCTTTTCTAACCTTAATGATTCTGTGATTCAAAGCAATATCTGATTTTAATGAAAGCAAAGACAGTTCAGCACACAGAAAGAGATATTTAGGACCACCTCCATTCTCAGTTGCAACGATGCCACTGAAATATCTCAAATCTCTATACAGGCCAAACTCTGACCATTGTTAATTTTATTTGCACTGCACAACCCTGAGGATCTCAGGGAGCCATTGGCCAAGCTTGGGTTTTTTGTCGGAATCTAGAGGCTTTCTACTGGGTAACTTCTTCTCCTAAGGGGAAAATATGAATAAAATAACAAGTGAAATTTATGACAGCGCTGTTTCTGAGACACAAGTAATATGTCTTCATACGGAAGCGAATGTGTATTCATTTAGGAGTGTAAATGATGGCATGATGTCAGAGCCAGTGTATGGCACAGGGATCATTCACATCTTGTTACAACCAGTGATTACAGAGGAGTCATTTTGTAGTTCAACAGCATTATTGAGGCTTATTCTCTGTAACAAATGATATCTTTTATTTTATTTTGTGATTATCCAACAGATCACTGAACCATAAAGCCGCTGCTCCCAGCTAACAGAGAGAAATACCAGGGCCATATGTCTCTCCTGGAACTGTTACTGTTCTGTATATAATTATCATCTTTCTATGTGCCACTCACAGTGTGTGGGTCAGACTCCAGCTACCTCTGATATTTCTGAGTCTCTGACAGAAACGATGGGAGGTGGAATTTTTGTAATAATAGACGTAATGACTAATCATTATTCTTTTCCCCAAGTCACCGTGAAAGATTGCTTTAAAATTCAATTAAAAGTTTTAGCCTGACATCTGCATGATTAGAGCCATTTAGTATAACATCTGACTTGCATAAATATGAATAATATCATCTTCATAATAGCAATTTCTATTTTTTTTATGCACTTACTAAAACTCATAAGCTCAACAATCTTGATACTCATGATACTCAGGCAAGATGCTATGGATTTTGAACCACAAAACCATTTTCATACACACACACACACACACACTCTCATATATATAGTTATAAAATTACTGATGTGACACATGGTGACTTGATTACATTCGCCTTTCTTTCAGCTTACAAAATTTATTCTATCTGATCTGCAATGAGTCCTCTAGTCATGTACATTGTGCACTGCTCTGTACACACCCTCCTAAGTTTGCTTAAAGGAATTATTCATTCATGCTCCTACATTATGCTCTAACATCAACACATAGAAAATAATCAATACAGCTAAGATAAGAGCAAAACCACCAGTCATCTTTTTCCTTTCAGCATTTACAGAGACAGAACAGAGAAATTTGGAGGTATTTTATCAACTGTAGCATTTTGAGCCACATCCTTTGCAGAAACGTCTGAATCACACTGGTTATTTCCTGTTGAACAAGAAATACTCCAAACAACTTCTGAAAAACATTTTCCAAGAGCAACCCACAAAATTAAATGAGATTTCTAAATAAGGAAATATGAAGTTATCTGAAATCAGAAGGCAGATTCAGCTAAAATGATCTGGTGGCGAGGTGGGAGTTGACTGCTTCTTCCAGGTAACTAGTGATAGGACAAGAGGAAATAGCCTCAGGTTGTGCCAAAGGAGGATCAGGTTGGATATTAGGAAAATTTTTTGACTGAATGAGTGGTTAAGCACTGGAACAGGCTGCCCAGGTGCTCTGCAAGTGGTGGAGACACCACCCTTGGAAGTGGCACTTCATGATATGTTTTAATGGGTGATACTCGGTCGCAGGTTGGACTTGATGATCGTGGACATCTTTTCCCACCTTATCGATTCTGTGACTCTCAGCGTCATATTAAGACTGATTAAAAGGCTCCAGTGTAGACTATTCTGAACAGGAACAAATACACAGTTTTTTGGAGTTAGCATACACAGCCTGTTGAAGGATAGGATAGGGAAGGATATCTTTAGGAAATGGTTTTGAAGACCATATGCTGAAAAGGTTATAAAAGATCTTCTCACAGCTCTGAGCTATAGGAACTTGGTGAAAGAAAGAAGATACATGTGAAATATTTGTGATATTTTAACTTGTAATGAAGAGACACAGGCCCCCTTATGATATCACCTGGGGTAATTGATGAGGCATGTGTTTTTCACACTCAGAGCTACCAGAGAACTGGAAGCAAGCTCGACCCAGCAGCACCTGTAGTCAAGAAGCATGTTTTAGCCTGGGAGAAAAAGAAAAAAAAAACCAAACCTGTTGGGTTTTGTTATGTCCCAGGAGCAATTTGCTTCAATTTGTCCAACAGAGTAAAATCACAAGGCAAGGAGCCAGCTGGAGGGACAGCTTGAATGAAAACTAAGACATGACACGCTGGAGATGAGGTGGGGAAACAAGGTGCCATTACAATCTGAAACATTGGAAGAGAACTGCTTAAAAAGATAAAATTCAATGTCTGAAAATTGGGGTGCAGAAGAATTCTCTAGTGTTAATTCTTGCAGCTCTGGTCATTAGCTTCTCTTGTTTCCCAGCCTGTGTTTGGTTTCTAATCATCATAATAAACAAAGTGTATTTAGGCAATTAGATTTTTAAATCTAATTTCTTTTCAGACAGAAATCATCCCTGCATTCACTTCAGTGCAAACAAGTCAAGCTTTTCTGAGGAACTCTTCCCATTACCTAATATTTTCCATCTAATTTAAGTGACCAAATTAGGAAGCTGTCCCTCTGTAGTCTCTATAGCTACACCCACACTAGCAAAGTAGGAGGACCAGGGCATGACTAAGATACAGGATTGATAACCTCATCCCTGACGTGATTTTGCTTTGGGTCAGCTTTCATGGAGAGCAGTACAAGGTTTAACACAATCCAGGGAGAATTGATTAACCAGTATAGATTTAACCAATCCATTCAATGAAAATGGAAAAAAATACTTCTCTGAAGGATTATTCCAGCAAATATATATTAAATATCTTAATTGTGCTCTGAAGGATCCTCCCTCTTCTCACTGAAAATGGCATAAGGGTAAGATGTGTGCGTTTTTTAGTTAGATATCTAAAGTCAGTGTGTGGATGGAAGACCTACAGAAACAGGAGGAAAAAAGCATGTTTAGAGGACACATAATCTTGCTTAATCATAGAATCACCCATCTTGGAAATTACCTAGATTTTTTTACCTTTTATCCTACATTTTTAATTTGGTTCTGAAAATGGAAAAGATAAAAGACCTGTGCTGATTATACCCTGTGATGCTGCAGGGTTTGCACTTCTGAAAAAAAAATTCTTAGGTCTAAATCCTTCAGGGTCAAATCTGCAGCCTCTTCTTTACCCTGCAAGCTGATACTCAAAAGAATGGTGACTTTCAGCTCTGCTATAGCAGGCAATACATGGGATTTTTTCCATTTAGCTGAGGAAATGTGCTTAAATTAATCTCTGGTGTGCTTCCACTCATTCCTGTGGAGCTATATCAGGCACACAATTGGATCAAGGGACTGTATTCTCAGCTTCTTTGGAATAACTTCTCTGTCTTTAGTGTATCTACACGGAATCACACAACTTTTTTAGTCACTGTAGAGCTGATTGTTTCCAGAATAGTTTAAATGAATAACACGACTCTTCAATAATCTAACAAAATTAGGTGTTTCTATTCCTATTTAACATCTACTTCAGAACTGGAATAAGAACCAATGCCAAATTTAACATCATAACAGATGAGGTAAGGGGAAAATTATGCTGTGTACTGAAAAATAGAGCCTTAAAAATCAGAATTTACTAATAATCCGTGTTACTAGTGTTGAAAATGGCATAATAGGGTTTGAAATTTAAAGTGCTGAATAGAAATTTCAGAAAAAAGAACCCAGATTTTTTTCATCTGCAGTTCTGTCACCTGCCTTTATAATCTGATTTAAAGGAGTCTGCTAATGAATAGTGAATTGGTTCCCTGAAAGAGCTGATGCAGTAGTTAGGGATTGTCAGAACTAATAACAACTGCCCTCCCTTAGTTGTATCAAATATAGACATTGAAAATAGGTACTGATGAGCATAGTTGTGCCCTGTGCTGCATTAGATGAACTTTGTAAGACTACAAGAAAAAGTCCAAGGTAATCTGACTCCACTCCTGCTAAAGTTAAGGCCACCATCAATAGTTGTATTGGAACCAGAATTAAAGCATGAAAGGACTGCAATGCCAAAAATGTAAAGGCCATTAGTGGATTTTAATCCTGAGAAGAGAGTCAGTGATGTGTGTCTGAGTCAAGTCCTTTCTTTCCTCATTTGCATGGAGAAAAAAATTTACCTTATCTCAGTTTGGAATCCTTACTTTTGAAATAGTTCTCTTCAAAACAAAATTCTTCTTTCAGGAAAAATTTCTGCATGGAAAGGGCTGTTGAGCATTGGAATGAGCTGCCCAAAGAGGTGGTGGAGTCCCAATACTGGAGGTGTTCAAGAAACAACTGGACATGGCACTCAGTGCTCTGATCTACTTGACAAGGTGGTGATAAGTCAAAGGTTGGACTCGATGACCTTATAGGTCTTTTCCAATCTAAGTGATTCTATGATGCTGTAATGCAACTACTTTTGTAGGTAGCTGAGTATCCATGAAGAAGACCCTTTGTCTTGTTCGACAATTTCTACACCTACTTGTTTACCATAATATGATCCTGATATTCAGGAAGCAAACCTCACAGAAACACTGGAGATTCTGGCTCAAGTTCTCTCCAACATGGTGAAGGCTACCAGTCTTTGGCCCCAAAATACTTTATCTCATCAAGTCAGCAACTCTACTTTGATATAACTGGCAGCCTGCCTAGGATAACATCCCAAACTCACTTAGGAGATGACCTGAACCATATCTGGCCCTTGGACTTCTGCTGCCTTCATTGTGATTTGCAATGCCTGGTACAGAAGTAGCAATTAAAACCAAGCCAGGTTACGTCAAGGCTGTGTTGCTGCTCACTAGACAAGCACAAACGCAAGCCAAGCCATCTATTCATAACAGAGCTTATTCTTACAGTTTTGTAATCTTGTACGGCCAAGTAGTACTCGGGTGCTCTATTTCAGAGCAGGCAGTTCTTCCACTGGATGTAAAGAAGCAATACTATTAGCTATTTATTTTCATGAAATCATTTATATGTATAAATTGCAGCAACATGTGGACCAAACTACACCATTTACTAAAAAATATAAAAGCACATGCCAGATGATCCCACTATTCTCAGTGCATTTAGCACTAATACTTTGAGTGCTGTCATTAAAACCAAAGCTACAGCAATATTTTAGCCATTTCTGCACCTAGAAGATTTCTCTATTACTTTGTCCATGAACGTTTTCCTTGGATGATTGGTTGACAATATCTGAAGGATAATTTTAGGTCCTGAAGAATTAAACACAGGTCTATTTTTATGAGGTGGGACAGATTGGAAACCATTTTTCCCCCTTGTTCTTATGAAATTGGAAATGAAAAGAATGTGTGTCATATGAGGGACAAGTGTCATGAAACCCATCTGAATTATACTTCATACCCCACTTTATAGCCTAATGTTCAACTATATCCATTTTTTCTGGCAGTATTTTGCCCATCAAAAACAAGTTATTGACACTTATGTCTCAGATATAAATCAGATCCGGCAGTAAAAGTAAAGAAGGTGGTTTCAGAGACAGTCAATGATGGGGCAGAATAATGTATTTGTTTTTTTTTTCCTCTAGGATATTACTTTAATATCACCCAGAAACAATGGCATAAAATCATTCCAATTAAATGGTCTTAAAAATAAGATATAAAGTAAATTCTGGTGATCTCATTCTGTCTTATGTGTCAGAGTAGACACCACAAAACAGCAGAAATAGTTTAAATTTAGCTGTCTTAGCATATGTGTACAAGGACCGAGATTGTGGAAATTGGATTTGCTTCACTGGAGTCAATTAAGAAGGACTCTCAACAAGGTAGGGTTGAAGTGCATTGACAGGGCACTGGGAATACTTCTGGTATTGATTGGCACTGGCTTGGGTACAAATAAAGCAAAGCATTCTGGTTTCTGACATTCATTTTCTATAACAGAGAAATTACACTAATGGATAAAATGATAATGAAAAAGCGAATGCAGAGAATAGGAGTTCTCCATGGAGATATATTCCCTTCAGATGTTAAGCTTTATCTATGCCCTCATTATAAAAGATTTTGCTGCCTAATATACAGTTCCTAGGGTTTTCTCCTACTGTTGCACTGACCTGTGCTTATTGCTGTCTCCTTAACCTCTCAGAAATTCTGTGTTTATGAGGGCAGAGCTTAATGAGGTCAATGGTTCCTGTGACTCTGTGGAAGAACAGAACCTCAAAGCCCTACCTTCTTCTGGAAGTCAAGGTCTTTGATGCTACTTAGCAGGGAGAAACACTCATTCATGTCTGTTTTCCAGTTGGAGAGGATGAAACAGTTCTGTTTCATATTAGATCATCCTTTTTTTCTCTCAAGCGTGCATGGAGGTAAGAAGGACTAAGCTACTCCTTCCCCATCCTCAAGAGAATTAGATTTGGAAATCATATAAATGTCTTCTTTTTTCTGATCTCTTTGACATGTATGAGAAGTGGTTTGATGATCCTATCTATTATCATCGGTGTGCATCTGATATTTCAGTTTTCACCAACACAACGCACAATTTGTTCCATTTGGATTTTCCTTAGTGGTGCACCCCGTGAACCCACATGTTCAACTGCCTATCTCTGAGTGCAGCCAAATGAAGCTGTATGAAATCTGTGCTGAAAAGATGATTGTAGCAAGAAAGAAGATCTGAATAATTTTCCCCAAAATAATTTGTCTCGTAATCTCATTAACTGTGGTGGTCTTATGCCTTGTAGCATGTCCTTTGCATTATGTCTTTCCCAGGCTTCTATTTCTCAGTAAAATCCCTACTGACATAATTATAAATGTGTTTTTTTTATTTCTGTCATGGCATATTTATGTAAGTGTTCAATGTATTAAAAAATATTTTGTGTGATGCTCTTTGATCCCAAGTTCCAGAGAAAAATAATGCATTTGCCCTATAACAGACTAATCTTTTCTATATTTGGAGATGTCATAACTTTTCACTCTGTCTTATAAATCCATTTTTTGTTGCTTTGAATATCCTTCCAGCATGCCAATCATTTTTGTCACAAATCACTTAAAACAATTCTAGCACTGAGAAACCCAGCCTTTTACCACTTTTATCAGCTTTAGGACAGAAAAACTATTTATTTCAGTGCCCAAGCTCTGAATAGTCACCCCTGGAAAGGCTCAGAATGATTTTTTGACTGTACATCTTCATGAATGATAATAAGATATGATGCCCCTAATAGAAGATAAACTATAATTTTCCAGAAGGACTGGAGGGAAGGAGCAGGTGCAGTACTAAATTCATTATAAGATTAAGTTTTGTGGTTTTATATGACATGTTTGAACCAATTAGTAGCAAATCAAAATTGATGAATTTGCTAGTTCTGTGTTGCCATCCTAGGATTTGCCAAAGGACCTGACGGACCCATCACAATTTCTTGTAGTTTTACTCAAAACTTGTGTCAAGGGTGATATACTTTAGGTATTCTTGCAATATTGACCATTTTGAACTGAGGAAAGGCTGAAGGAGCTGAACCTGTTCAGTTTCAAGAAGAGATGATTGAGATGGGACCTCACCCATGTCTGTCAGTGCCTGCAGGGAGGGGGCAGAGCATGGACCAGGCTCTGCTCGGGGTGCCCAGCAATGGCACAAGAGGAATGGGCAGGAACTGATGCCCAGAAAGTTCCACCTGAACATGAGGAAGAACTTCTTTGCTGTGCAGTGACTGAGCACTGGAACAGATTGTCCAGAGAGGATGTGGAGTCTCCCTCACTGGGGATATTCCAGAACCATCTGGACACAATCCTGTGCCATGTGCTCTGGGATGGCCCTGCTGGAGCAGGGAGGATGGAGAGATGACCCACTGTGGTCCCTTCCAGCCTGACCCATTCTGTGTTTCTGTGATTCTGTGATCTGAGGGACATATGCAGACTATCTGCTCCAAACATCCAGCTGGGCTATGCCAAGTTATATTCACCAAAGAGGTGACTTTCCCCAGCAGGTCATGCCTGACTATGTGCACTGTCACTCCAAATACTGACCTGACCCATAAATTTAGCTTTCTGTCTTGATCTTGGACCTGCTTTGTTGTCATGGCCTTCACTGGTTATTTGGGCTGTTGACTGAACCTGGATATCCCCACACACCTGTCTGCCCACCTCACTCAAGTGCTGTGTCAGTGCCACTCCTGGTGATGAGCCACTGTCTCTGCTGGTCTTGCTGAGACCCTGGCTCTTCTTCCCTCAAGAAGCAATACATCCATTGATGTTCTCTGATATTCAACCCTCAAGAGACTTCCCTGCCCCCTCATAGACACCCTGATTTTAAGTGTTCTTCCCAGGCTTGGGAGACCAAGAGCAAACACTCCAAATCCCTCTCTGAGGCCCAGCAGCTTAAACTCTAACTGATATTTAGAGTTAGAGAGTCTGGTCTGGACCAAAGTAATTTCCCCATTTTCACACAACAGAGCCTTTTGCAGCTCAGAGATCACCCTCCTCATTTCCCAAATCCAGGGTTAGTGTCTGAATTCCTGTGATGGCCTTTCCTCCTCATTGAGTGTCTTCAAAGAGTGATTAGTTTCTTAATTTGTTATTTTTTATGTACCCATGACATAGAGAAGAGGTTTAGATGTCTGCAGTATTTAAGTATAAAGGTGATACAGTGAGGGAGAATATTAAATTATACAAGTAATTCCTTAAATATGAATTTGGATTGTTTTAAGGATATTAGTATCAATGGCTCATTATCTTTGTCAGAGCAATTTTCTTTCATCAGACACAAGTAAGTCAACTATATTTGATCAAAGACTAATGACTTGTAAAAAGCCAAGCCTAGCCTGTTTGTCCAGGTAGTTAATAGTAATTTGGATATTCTGTGAGCTTGAAGATTGGAAATATTGATTTGAATTTAGTTTCTTAGTTGTTTAATGATGAAGGTTAATTTTTCCAAAGAAGTCTGTACTATGCTGTTTAAAGAAGTTAATCAAGACCAAGGTTACAGTCTTAAAACCAATGGGTTAGAAATCCAGTGATGCTGTTGATCAAATTTCAGCTCCTAATACCTGTGGAACATTCAAGTTATAAGATGATGCAAGGACTTCTGTTGACTTCTTTGAGTCAAAGACTCTCTCATTTACTTCAGTATGCATTTTTTTTCCTGTGTGTTGTACAGTTATAAAAAACTTTCTTCCTGTTAGTATCTCCCACAAACATTGCTCTTATCAGCCTAATACCTGCCATCTTCCAGGCAGAAGGAAAATAGATTTGTTTCCATATAACCTCTCCCAGTGCTCTCCTACATCTTTCACAGTGACCCTTGCTCACAGATTTCCAAAGCATGGTAGCTGGGTAAGCAAGCTGAGCAATTTCCTTTGCACAAAGGTTTTAATATTGGCCTTGCTGCTGGTCTTGACTCAAAGACAGTTGAATTTAACACCCCAATGACACTAACGGGTTTCAGATCCAAACCTGAGAAACAAAAGGAAACAAATGTAAGAGACAATGCCATGGTGAAGGTGACAAGGTTGGGAGTAAACAATGGTAACTCTGCTTTTTTTGTGGGTTGTGAAAATAGAGATTGACTTGGTGGATACAGAGGATATGAAAAGACAGTGAGGGTGGAGCAAGGAAGAGAAGAAATAAAAAGAATATAAGAAAATTCAGATATGGAAAGGGACATGGTGTCATGAGGAAATAGCTTGGAAGCTGAAAGAGCAGAAAAGGATGGCATAAATCCCAAACAAAAACATAGTCATAGTTATAGAATTAAAAAGATGCTTCTATGAGATGGTGGGTGGTTTCAGTCACAGATAACATAGGCTTCTATATTTGAGGTACCAAGATAGATCACTTTTACAGAAAAAAAAGGCCAAAAAAGGCTCCTTGCTTGTGATTCATTTGATGGTAGAGTAGGGATCTTATGCAGGTCAGGGAATCATGTCTTTTTCAGGAAACTGGCTTTGACTTGACCTGAAGGAGAATATTCATGTTGCAGATGCCTAAAGTTAGAAGGTGGATCTACTTATATTATTTATTTATTTATTTATTTATCTATCAATTTGCTTTATTTATATTAAGCTTTTGAAATAATAGAAACACAGGCAACTATCAAGGATCTTACAAGTAACACCACTGTATTGGTTCTGAGATGGGCAGATGTGTCTTCTCGCTTTGGTCCAGAGGTGCTGTGCATGAAGTGCAGAGGCTCCACTGACTGCTGGGCTCCAGAAATTGTACTGGAATCAAGAATGGTCATGGATTTGGCTTTGGATTTTGGATAAGTCAAAGGAAGGACACATTGATGGTCTCCTTATGCCCCACATGAGCTTCTCCATGTGCTTTTCCCACTCATCTATAAATACAACAGGATGTGGACGTACCAGAGGAGGACAATGACGATTCACATCAGCTTTGGCCCCATAATAAATGGGTGTAAGGTGCCCACGAGTATATTTATGATGGAAATTTGAAGTAGGCTAATAAAACATCAGAGGAGGAATGTTTTGGAACAGCCCTGCAGTACAAGTACTGGGAGCAGAAAAACACCCCCAAAGCCTAATTATTTTTCAGCTGGAACTTGGTACATGTATTATAGGGAACATAATATGCTTCTGCAAGAGCTGAGGGAGGAGCCTGGAAAGCCAGGATGTGTTTTCCAGTCCAACATTCTTAGGTTCATACTTATCTGTCTTTGGACAGAAAGGTAACACCTATCCATATTCCAAGGGAGACGGTGTCACTTCCATTAGGAACAGAATCAGACCAGTTGTGTGAATGTTATTTGCAATAATTTTTTCCTCTCCTGTTCCCCAATGGATATGTCTGTATTTTTCAGATGCTAGGGAAAAAAAAAATAAAAAAGAAGAAAAAAACCCCCCATCTCTACCCAGTGGGAACCTCCCTCATTCTCTCTTCTGATGTTTGGTTGCTAATTTGCACTTTTCATATACCCAGAAGCAAATGCCTGTCTGAGACAAAATAAAACAAGCTGCTTCAAGTGCTATTTGGTTCTTTAGGAAGAAAATAATTTTTGAAAATAAAATGTACTCACCAAACAACCCACCAATGCCGACTGACATTCTCCATGGTGTGTCTGACAGAGGCAAAATGTAGCACAATGCAGAACAAAGAGGCATTTTATATGCCTAGCAGAAATTCTTAAAAGTCTTTTTTTCTCCCCTGGAATATAATCATAGTTCTATTTTTTGTAAAAAAACCCACTCAGTTTTTTGCTGAGAAACTATAAATTATGAAGGTGAGGAAAGAGGGACTAAAAATAAAATATCTTTTCACCTTTTATTTCTTGAAATAAACAAAAATATCTCGTCCTTTTAAATTAATTTCCTTTTTTACCTTTCATCCTTTTTTCCCAGTTACAGAATTATTCTTCATTTGACAAATAGCAGCCATGAGATAATTTGGGGTTTTGTTTTGGGGGTTCTTTTAAGAGTAGTTTGGAATCTTTGTTTTCAGAGAAGAGGCCCACTAGGCACAATTTGGGACTTGTTATTAAAGATGAACTAACATCCCCCAAAGATTTTCAAACACTTCACGCCAGAATGTGATATTTTAAAGCATTTCCCATTTCACATAATTGGATGCACGTGGTTTAGCAAGAGAAAGACAGTTTCAGCAAATACAAGAATTAATGCAATTTATTCGAGATGGTCTCACAGGAGAGATACGAGATTTTATGCATAATTCTGAGGAAGATAAAAATGGTGAAATCAGTTAGGACTTCTGCATATTGCTTCAAGACCACTGACCTAAGCTAAGGTGGTTATTAGAGAGAAGGATGGAATTTAGAGAAAGCTGTCAAATTAGTATTCATCCTGGATCCCAAAATGAGCACTATTATCATCACTGGGAATACGAGTTCCATCCTTATACTTTCTTGGGATGCTTAGTCAAATAATTAGTAAAACTATTTCTAATGTTTGCATAATAATGAAAAAATATCCATATTCCAGGGGAAAGAAAAAAACCAGAACTGAAAACTCAAAATCCAGTTATTTAAAATGATTCTAAATCAGATCCATTTGTGACATTTCTTCAACAGATTTCATATTTAAAAACTGACTCTCACAAATCTGGGACCCTGAGGTTACACAATTATTTAACACAATCATTGAAGCTTCTGAAATATGAAAAGGTAATTGCTTAGATGTATATTTATTCTCTGAATTTCTATATCTTGATCCTTATGTCAAATGAGCAACTTCTGCATATATTCTATTTCCTCTCTTGAAAATTCTCTAAGACAAAGGAGTAGTATTATCTTCTTTTTAAAACAGGGAGAAAACAGAAGTATGTATTTTGTAAATATGGAATCCTGTTGTTAACTTCTTAAAATGTATTTCTATTTATTTCAAGAGAACCAGCATGTCTTCCTCTTTTTTTTTTTAAATAATCAATTTTAGAAATCTATATTTGCATTTTGACATTTTTCGTGAAAAACAAGTGTTTTAGACACAGAAATACTTTTCTCTCAATGCCAAAAGATATGGTTAACACATATGCCAGGACTGACAACTGTAAAGCAGAAAGGGTTAATTGCTGGTGAGGTTTGAGGTAAAACTATGCCTTCTGTTGAGCTGTGTATAAATCTACACTCTGAAGCACTGATATTGACAGATTGTGGTGATTTTAAACATGAAATTTTAATTCACTTTCAGCTGCAAATTAAATCATGGAAGATTTCATTAGTTATTTTGGATCTGCCATCATTTTTATTGAGTCCTTTTGTGGTAACAAGGGGTATTTCACTAGTTCAAAGATGCTGGTTTAAATGTTATCTCCTTTGGAGCTCTTTCCATTCCTTGTGGCATCTTGGTCAGCTGGATTTCAATCTTAGTTGCATCTTTTGATGTTCAAGGATTGGAACAGGCTGCCCAGGTCTGTGGTGGAGTCACCATCCCTGGATGTCTTCAAAAGATGTGTGGATGTGGCACTTGGGGCATGGTTTAGTGGTGAACACAGTGTTGTTGGGTTAAGAGCGGGACTTGATGACACTAGAGGTCTTTTCCATCCTTAACAATTCTACGATTAGCAGCCGAGAGCTCTTGAAATGAAGTTGGTGTAATCTTGTGACCTCGTAACAGGGAGAAGTCATTCATTGAGGAAATTTATATAAGGAGAGGACCTTGACCAATGAAAGAAAACAAACATTGATTTTATGTAGATCTCCAAAAGATGCACAGAACTGTGAGCCAGAACCACTAGAAAAACATTTCTAATATCTCACCAGCTCATATAAATAGTTACATTATTGGTGCTCAGTATTTAGGGGGAGGAAGTTTGGAGCCTTACTGTGTCTTTAGGTTATACCCATATCTATCATATACTCATTATGTAACTAAAATGTTGTTTCAATGAAGGAGATTTCAAGAAAATGTCATATTTCCAGCAGTCAGCACTAACAAATCCTCCATTAACACAGCAGCAAGAAAAATGGTATTTATACATGTTTTTAATGTATATCCCAGCCCACTGTAAACTGTAAAAAAGTGCACATTGTAAAAATTCCTTTTCTCTTTAGACTCCTTCTCACCACCATCCCTCAGTTCTGCCCCTATTCTTATTCTTCTTTCCTGCAGAGAACTCTCTACCCTTCGATAAGCAATGAGTCTGAGCAGAAGAGATGTCTCTTGAACTCACACTGAAATGTTCTCTGCAATTAGGGCATTAATTTTGGTGCCACTCCTTCAGCCAGCAGCAGTTTTCATGACGTTTGTAAAGACCTTACATTTTCAAGAAGGATGTGTTTCTGTCATTTTGATCATAATTGTTGAATTTATCCACAAACTGTTGGGCAGAGAGAGGGATGTAAGTGGGAGATGTTTGGATGGGCAGATAAATGGAGAATGTGATTCTATTAAACACAGAGTATCATGGAATGGTTTGGGTTGGAAGGGACCTTAAAGACCATCTAGATCCCACCCCCCTGCCATGGGCAGGGACACCTTCCACTATCCCAGGTTGCTCCAAGTGCCATCCAACTTGGCCTTGAACACTTCCAGGGATGGGGCAGCCACAGCTTCTCTGTGCTGGGGCCTCACAAACCTCACAGTACAGAATTTCTTCCCAATATCGAATCTAACCCTGCCCTCTGTCAGTTTGAAACCATTCTCCCTTGTCCTATCATTCTAGGCTCATGTAAAATGTCCCTCTCCAGCTCTTTTGGAACCCCTTCAGGCACTGGAAGGGGCTCAAAGGTATTCCCAGAGCCTTCCCTTCTCCAGGCTGAACAGCCCCAACTATCCCAGCCTGTCTCCAGAGCAGAGGTGCTTCAGTCCTTATCTCTTTATGAAACATATAAAACCCCAAGAGATCATGAGACCATAATATTAACCCAAAACAAAGAGAATAGAAGTGGAAAATTGGGTAAAGATTAACAAAACTTCTTTCTGATAATACAAAGAAGATGTGTTTGGATCTTTTAACCCACAAAGCCCATTTAGATCCAAATTATTGTCTTAAATTCCAATGGGCAAATTTCAGCTGATGAAAATATTTCATCAGTAACAATGTCAAGATTTATAATAAAATCCAAGAATACAACATATAATATCTGCTATTTTAATATAATTTTTTTAATGTTGGAAGACTTTCAGATTCTCAAGTATTCACTCAGCAGCTGTATTTTATATATATTTGTTACATACATATACAGAAACATACATTTTCTTAACATTTGTTTTTCTCCAACACAGATGCAAACACGTATAAAAATGTTCATATATATAAAAAATCACACACATGTTTATTGTGTAGGAATCTGCATGGACATGAATCCTAAGTCATTTCATAGGATTTCTGACACTTGACTCCTTCCTTGGATTATGAGATTTTTCAGAAGACAGAAATAAATAACGGGTCTCTTTTAAGAACAAAGGCTGAAATGAATATATTTAAAAGCTGCACTGTGTTTTGATGTTATTATAGCAATCAAAGTCAGAAAATCACAGTAACTGAGTAATAAAGAATTACTTCAAAGCCTAAACAGTCTAATGATGATATGACAACTGCAGTAGTTCATCTGTATTTATGCAATTTATATTATATACACATATATATTTATATTATACACAAAGTGTATAATTTATGGCCATGTGGTTAAAAATCAGAAAAAAACCCATCAGGATATAAACATTAACCTACTTTTGGTGTTATGTTACAGGAAAGATTAATGTGTGTGTGTATACAGAAATTTATATGCAATTATAGACCTGTAGGTCTATAATATCTGTGGTTTTGAAAATTCATCTTTACTTGTCATTTCCCTTATTCTTCTGCATTTTTATAGCCATGAGTCATTTCTTGACCTTGCAATCTGTTACTGCAGGTCCTGGAAGTCCGGTCTGAATTTCACTCAGACATTGGCAAGATGTTTGAGATTGATGCTGGCCTGGGAAACCAGGAGTTCTGGGATCGTTAGCAGCTGGTTGCCAGCTTTCTCTTCTTTGCAAGTGAGGGAATAAACTTCCTCGGCCTACAAGTTCTTCAGGATAAGAGTTTCACTTCAAGCATATTTGCTTATCTGCAGCCATAAAGCCTGACATTGCTGGTGGCTCCACCCAGTCCTAATATTGCTGCTAGTGAAAGATTTACTTTGGATAATGAACGATTTTTTTTTTGTCTTTATTGTGAGCATTTATGAACTTTCCATGAATTTTTGACAATAAGAAGAAAATTTTCAACACATGTAAAGCAATCAATTTAAAGTCACAGTCATTAAAATTGTTCCCTGTCTATCAGTGTTGTCTTATTTCTGAACTGTACCATTTCCTGCAACAAGTTTCGTGCCTGGGTACTGAATTGTGGAAGATTTGCAGGTTACAATGACCCCAAAGGCAGTAGTTGGAAAACACATTGGCTTCAGCAGCAAAGCCAGATGGTGGATCTCCTGTTCTCCCAGTGCACACCTGCACTGTACAGCAATCACTCACTCCACTGTTCTTATCCAGATGCTTGTGAGACTACACAGCAAAATTGCCAATATCCATCTGATAAAATTAAGATATCATATCAAACTAGTTTAAAGGTTAGGGCAGATGAAGTGGAGGAATTAATTGCTGGTCCTGGATTAAAATGGTCTTGGGTACCAAAGAGGAAAAACAAAGTTTCTCAATACACCTGTGCCCTTCAGATGGAGATTTGAGCAATAAGAAAAACTGCCTTTCTATCAGATATCCCACATGGAAAAGTTAAAAGTAGTAAGAATTTTGTGAGGAGATTCTCCCAGCAAACTGTACAAAAGTGGGGATGGCAGAGTTGTGATTTTCCCGAAAATGACATGTGACAGTGCAAGACTTTGGCACAGGGAAATGCAGCCTTAAAATTGCCCCGTCTCAAAAATTATTTTGATTGCTGCTGTGTCACTCCAGGTATATTGCTAATTTATTTTCCTATTAATTGGGAGCCAAACACTGACAGCTTTTCACTATTAGTTCAATCACTGTTTTATTAAATTAATAGTAATTAAGTACTTTCCAGCTTCCTGATGACTGTTAGACCCAGATATTTGTGACAGGTCATTAGTTGCAGAGAAGAATGGTCAGGCACTAATATTAAACAATGAGATTGCTTATTCTTATACTGCATAGGTTAGAATTAATAACCATGATAAATTGAATCTCATGAATAATTCATAGAGAAAAATCCAAAACAATTTCCTATGGTTACCAGAAGAGATGTATTTTTAAGAAACAAGGGCCAATTTACCCCCTGCTTCACCTGGGTGTAATAATCAGGAATAGAGCTATTTGCTGACAGGCAAAGGCAGAGGCTTTGGGAAAAAAGTGAATGTTGAAAGGAATTTGGGATAAGAGTAAGCAGCATAATTGTTACATGCCTGCCATGTACTGGAGCAGAAACTAAACAAATAACATAGACCAATGTGATTTGGGAGATATTAAATCAAAGAGCCAGAGGAGATTAGAATGCTGCTATTAAGTACTCATGAGAACACACCTGAGTTACCTGCTTGAGGCCTGCACTCCTTGGAAAAATAGAGAAACACCAAGAAAAATGAGAGTAGAAGGGATTATGAGGCACTGGAGGACAAACAGTTATTTGGAGATCATGTAATTATGAAATGATTCAGACTATGGAGACATTTTTAAAAGAAACATGCAATTTTCTTGAATAAAATTATTTTTGGCGGATGTGCTAATGGTTTGGGAAAGTTAGAGATTCCTGAGTTTATCAATACCGTCTGCACTTGTGTGCATGTGGGTTGCACATTGCCTCAGATGCTTCCACAGGAAGATGAGCCCTTAGGGAAAAGGAGAAGAAATAGCAACATGGTACCATGTCTGGGCAAAGAGGCTGAGATTCTATTCCTAAGTCTGATTGATGACTTCCTGAGCTTCTCTCCGTGCTATTTTTCATCTGTGTAAAATGGGTACAGCCATAGCTGTCTTTCTGCAGAGTCCTGTGAACTAAATACATCAATGGGACCTGTGGACATCATCAGTGGAGACCAACATCATCAGTGGAGACCAACCTGTTGCTCAGGTCTGCTTTGTCTGCATCTCTGGCAGCTGACCATTCCTGCACTCACAGGGGCACAAAGGCTGCACAACTCCCATGTTCTTCCCCCATGGAAGAATCCGATCAGGAAACAACTGCTGAAAGCCTCATTGGGTCCCTGGATGCTCAGCCCAGCCATGCTCTGCAAGGGAGCTATGGGATTCTTGGGAAATCATCACCATCTCCTGCTTGTGTGCTCCCTCTTCCCACCTTACTGAGATCTCCTGACTCTGAGCTGTGCAAAATTGTCCGTGGAAAGCTCATAAGTGCAAAATACTGATGAATGTCTGTGTTAGGTGGATACATGAATAAAATAGTATTTGAGGGCCATAAGAAGAAAGAATATTTAGGAGGATGAGGAAAAATAGATGACTAGGAGTTAAAAAATATTAGACAGCACACATGAGGTATTTGGTCAAAAGTTCTTGGTCTAGTAAAAAATTGATGTATTTGAATTGGAGGGGGAAGTGCCTAAAAACATATTATCACGGACTCTGACATTAAGAACTAAAATCTCACTCTGACTTTGAGAAGGGCTGAGAAATCAGAGAGCTGTGCTCTTGTACTGGTGTTGAAATGGGCAAGGAAACCAACGCTATTCAATATTTCAGAGTCAGGCAAAACCAGTCTACACTTCTTTCCCAGTGAAACCATCTACACCACTTCCCCATTCAACAACATTTTGGAACAACACCTGGGTGGGTTGCAAAAGCCTTTTCTAAACACTGCTGTCATGAAACCTTCACAATTCATTTGTGTATTAAGCTCCTAATTTTGAGTGCTAGCATGAGGTTTCTTAAAGTTCACACAGTGTAATTGTTACCTAAGGCTGGGAGATTCTGCTCTGCTTTCTAGGTTATTTAGCTGCAGATAATTTATGAGATTGCTGAGGAGGCTGAAAAATTGCTTCACCTCTCAGTTGTTCATGCTTGCAGTGGTTTTACAACAGATGGGAGCGAATTTTGCCGTTGTGAATGTTTGATTCATGTTGACCGACTGCCTCCTATCACTCAATGGAGACAAAAACCAGGAGGCTGGAGGGGAGCTTCAGTGAGTTTTACAGGGTTGGAGCTCGTTTGAAAGGTATATTAATACATATATATTTATTTTAAAAGCACAGAAGTGATTATTTCAGTGCTTTGTCTTCTTATGTGCATGAGGTAGCATTAGTGAAGCTGCATGGGGTATCACAGTTCTACACAGATCTACAGCAAGGGAAGTAAGCAGGAATAGTGTTTCTAGGAGGTAACCGTATAAGACAAACTGCCATTATTTCCTGGAATTGCCAGTGCCTTCTTAGCTCATTTTTCCTTAGTGCATACCATTTTAATTGCACAGAAATGCCAAGTAGATGAGCTGTGAATAAGACTACATTGTTATTAGAGGGGGGTTTGAGGTAAGGACATCATAAAGCCTAGAATCTGGGTTTTAGTCCCTTTTGTGGTGAATAATTTCTGGCACTGGTCAACTCACCTAAGACTACACGTTTTGCTTTTCCTTTTTTTTTGTGTCTTTGAAATATATCCTCACTATTCTTAAGCCCCTGACTTACCAAAGGTTTTTATGTCATAGGTGAACTCATAACTAAGTGACCAACTCCACTGAAGTGGAAGATCTGCCCTCAGACCCTGTGGCAGAGATGAAGGACAGTCAGTTCTTCATGTGCATGTGCTGTGTCCATTCCCTCTCCCCTCCCTCTCCCTTTCAGTGTCTCTGATGTGCAGTGTGGTTTTTCCAAAGAACATCAGGTGGATATTGCCAGAGGAATTGTCTGGATCTCACATAATTAATGCACTCCAGACATAGGGACCTGAGATATTTGCAATTAACTTTGGTGCATATCGACCTGCATAATGGTATTAAATCGTGCTGGAGGCCGGGACAGCTGGACAAACTGGTCTCCCCAGGTTGCAGCAGCTTCTGGGTGGATCCCCACCCTGGCAGGGACACCTGCAGAGTACATCGTGCCCAAAGACAGGTGACACTTTTGGGAAAGTGAGTGAAAGCATTAAGATCTGGTCAGATATGGAGGAAAAAAAATCCTAAAGTAGTTCCATAGGTGCTTTGTTGCTTTGTAATTGTGAATTCTGCAGGGCCAAAGACCATAAACCTTTAAGTTTCTATCCAAACCTGCTTATAACCCTCTAGTCATAAACTGTCAACCAAATCTGAGCAAAAGGGGACTGAGCTGCAACCAGACCTTTCTGAGCAATTTAGGGAGAGGGTCTCTCACTGAACCTGGCCTTCAACACTTTTCCAGGGATGGGGCAGCCACAGCTTCTCTGGGCAACCTGTGCCAGGGCCTCAGCACCTTCACAGGGAAGAATTTGTTTAATTAAGAATTTAATCTAAATCTATGTTGCTTCAGTTTAAACTCATTTTCCCTTGCCCTATCAAAGATGGAGGGTTATATTCTGGGAAACTAAAATAAAGTGAGTTGAACTCTAAACTTGACACTTCAGTTGAAAGCCTGAAGTTAGGTGGGATCTTGGCCCTTGCCACTGATAGAAAGTCACACAGAGGGCAAAAGATGCTGAAGAAAAGGCATTTGGTCATCTTCCAGGGGGTTTTGTGGAAGGAATTGCATTACAAGTAGACAGTAAAACCTATTTTTGGAGTTAGACTTGTATCTATATCCTAAGTGATTATGCACTAAACTGCTGATAAAATGAAAATTCCACTTCATATTTCAGAAAGAAAAAAAAAAAGTTTAATTGCCTTTAAGGAGCCTTTCAGGTAAGCCAGGCAGTGAACACACTTGGAAGGCACTAGGTTTGATATAATTAGGATTTCTAATCGCTTGGTGGCATCAGACCCTAGGGAATGTTGTGCCAACAGACATATTTAAGGGACTTCCAGCATCTCTAGAGCAAGGACAAAATTAGAGCATGTAAAGCTCATGTAAATCCCAATAACATCAGAACATTGAACTCAAGAGATTACAGAGGCATTTGGGTGCTCAAATCCATTTTTAGAATGAACCTTCAGCCTTTCTGTGTCAGAGTTCACCACCTGAAAAACAGAGCAATAATAGTGTCTTCCCAGGTTAAAGAAGAGCTAAACACCAAAATGACAGTAAAATTGAGATCCTTCTGTAATAAGGAGTGGGAGAGGAAGAAAGTGAAAGCTTTTGTATCTATCTGTTTATCTGTCTAATAACTGTATTTCCATAAGTGGTCAGAATTTGCAGTTTCTTTATGATATCTGAAAACCCCCTCCCTGCTGGGATCTTGCAAAAACTGTCTCCTTAATATCTCCATATCCCATTTCCTCATTTGTGAAATGGAGATTGTAAAACTTATTTTGTCTGGTTGAACTGATCTGACAGGAAACACTTCAGGGCAGGGACCATCTCTTGCCACATGAGTATCATATAGGAAAGGTAATAAAAAAGTATCCATCCAAATTGTTTTTAATAGAAAATTGTGTTTTCAACAGAGGATATGGGCGTACAAATCAATTACAAGATATTGTAGAAGAGATAATGTAAAACTTGCCCAACATCCCCTTGAGGCTCAGCTCTATGGTTACCTGAAGTGAGGTAGGTGAAGTTATGTATTGTCATTTCTGCTACTCAGTTTCTCTGTTGCATTTAATGAGGATGTAAAAACCCTCTCTTTGGTGCCATGGTAAGGCTCCATTCATGCCTGTGATACACCTTGAGCTCCTCTAACACGGGCTGAAAAACTTGATTATTGTGACATGCAAGCAATAAAAAGTTGGGGAGTAGGAATCTCCATCTCTCCTTTTTAAACACATTTGACTTACAAGCTCTATAACTTTCAAACAAGATTAGCATTATCAATAAATCACTGGGTTCACAGATGAGAAACACGACAGAACGCCGTGTTGCCGAGGCATATAGAATGACAATAGGTGCCTCAGCAGCAGCTATAACAGTGCTGCAACAGATTGTGCCCTAAAGCAGAAAATATCCTGCACACAAGAGGTTATTCAGGTATAGGGAAAAAAAAAATTAAAAGTTTAGTTATCATTGTGAAGGTTTTCAGGGTAAAGAGATGAAGAGAGCAGGAGCAGGAAGGGTGGGACTGGGGGAAGGGGAAAAGGACTGGGGAGAAATTGCCAAGCTCTCAAATTTTAAGGCAGCTCAACCAGCTGTCGGGTAGCAAAACAGAACAAAGTAGAGCACGTTTTGGGAGAAAGGCATCTCTACTTGGAGCCACAAGGGCATCCATGGGTTCAGTGCTCTCACACACCACAGAGTCCTGATAACACGTATCGCGTCCTGTGAGTCCCACACTCAGTTTTCTGACAGCTCACTCTCCTTTTCTCACACATCCTCCCTGTGTGCCACGGCATAGCTGGTTCTCTGGCTTGCTCCATCCAAAATCAGTGAGAATCCTATCATCTCTGTGCCAGGCATGCTCTGAAAGGCTGGTTTTGCCACCAGTTTTACTTACCCTTTGCTGCAGAGAGTGATACAGGAGGAAAAGCAGAGAGAAAAAGACAAGAAAATTAAAAGCTCAGAAGCGCCCACCTAATTATTCATATATCACAGTGCCAGCTCTCAAGGTTTCAGAAGGTGGACAGACTCTTGAGAAGCATTTAAACAAGAGGCAGTGACATTTCTCAACCAAAAGTGATGGCATTTAACTTCGAATTAGGAGCTGCTACCAGTGAATGGCCTGGCCTGGAATAGGCAGCCAGGGCTGCAGAAGGCTCTGAAGGGTAATGAACTGTGAACTGTGGGATGTCATGGAATCATTTAGGTTGGAAAAGAGCTCCAAAGTAGTTGAGTCCAATCATTAACCCAGCACTGCCAAGTCTGCTGCTAAACCACATCCCCGAGTGCCACATCAAAATGCCTTCTAAATTCCTCCAGCATTGGTGACTCAACCACTTTCCAGTTGTCCTTCTACTTCACCTGCCCAATCCTCTTTAATTTAAAGGTAATTGTGATGCAGTGGGTTAACAATTGATACCTGTAGGTTAAAAACAGCTCTTCCTTCCCATTTCCAGAAGTCTGCACTGGGGTCAGAGATGGATCATGAGTAATTTCCATACTAGGGACCATTTTCTTCCTATGTTTTAATGAAACCCAGAGAAAATACTTTGCTAGTCTTGTTAAAGCAGAAACAACAGCAATTGCAGAAGGGTAAATCACCCTAAAATACATTGTTAGTATGTTCTAGCACACTGATAGTTTTCTGTGCAGGGAAGGAAACAGAGCTGTCTCTATGTAGCTACATGACATAGTATGCCCAAGACTTTGTGTTTCCTCAGATTTCTTGTGTGATCTAGAGGTACCTCCTGAGGACTTGATACCAAACAAGGAAGAAGGGACTTCTTTGTGTTGCCTAAAAGTTGCGGCGCACCCCTACTTGCATTATTGAACCATACGGGCTCAGCCTCTGTGAACCAGGGCCCCGTTCTTGGATTTTCCCCTGTTTTGGAGAAAGTTGCTTCACAGGGATTATTCCTAGGATTGTTCATTTGCTTCATCTTTCTGTGACTTCAGTTAATATAATACTCAAGATTTCACACTTTCTTCAGAGTATTTAGTGCCAAAATGAGGCAGTAAGAGATTGCTGCTTCATTCGAAGATGGTTCAAACTACCTCTTCTTCTAAAATGATTCCAGTGTAAGACAGTGTCACAGGCAGCCTGTGCTTGCAGTTGTGTGTGATGAGCCAAGTCCCAGCCTGCTGGTCCAACCAGACGGCATCACTTTTCAGGAACAAGTTTCTGTTGTGAGAGGGGATGATACTGATCCGCGTATCACTGGCATAGCAATCATCGCCTCCACCACGCTGCTGTATTAATTCGTCAAGTGGCATCACAGAAAAAAAGAGCAAAGCTAACACAGATAACTCCTCTGGGACATTGGACCCTCAGGGCAGATGAGAAATTGTCCTCATCTCTGCTTTGGCATCCCACATTGCCTGCTCTCTGTGGCTCCACGCTGTTCCAAGCCATTTTCTCATCACATGTCATGGCAGGAAGATGGAGATGATGGAGGGAGATGAATGTAATAGGGAAGAGAATCAAACTTGATATGAGGTTTGTGGCTTGGTTCTGGTTTTGCAGCTTTTCTTCACTAATGCCTGGAACAGAGAAAGGATCCCAAAATGCTCTCAGCAGCCGCTCTTCAAGCCACATGGACCTTCAGAACCATAATTCCTGCTTCGCTCATGTGGTCAATCAACCTGATATTTTTCAAAGCCAGAGCACACAGTGAGCAGCTTCCCTCAAGACCACTATTACAACTATATTCATTTGCAAACAAGTTTTGGGTTAAACATTTTAAACTTGAAAAAAAACCCTCTCTCTTCATCCCTCCAGCTGACCTGAGGAGGGACCACAGCTGGGACCCTTTGCCTTACTCTGTTCTCTTGGCTCAGTTTCTGTAAGATAAGAGATCTGCTGCAGGCATTCATGGCTTTTAGATGAAACTGAATATACTGGATCACTCAAAAATACATTGTAATATGTTGCATATCCACCTTTTAAATGCAGAGAGTCTCCAGCTTGATCACACCAGAATAAAGAAGTTGTAGGTCAGTATTTGCATGCAGGGAAGCTTTATGTACTTCTTCTATACTGTGAAATGTATACAAGAGAAATACCTTGTTTTGTTTCATTAACATAGTGACTTTGTACATATTTGGATATTATTTCTTTTCATTATGAAAGTATTTTCTGGAGAAAGGGTTTTATCCATTATAATGCTTTCTTCACCAACTAGGATCAAAAGTCCTTGCTTTAAGTTACTATTATGCATCTAGAAGAATAACATGTAAATTTTGATCCAAAACTTTCCAAACAGTTTAAAACAAAATGTCTTTGAGAAAATAAATTATTAGGTCAGTATTAGCTGTTAAAGCTGTAGCATTTCATGGAGTATTCTACAGAGGTCATGGCTGGAGGCTAAAAGGGTGAAGCCCATCCGGAAATTGTCCCCATTGAAAATACTTTTGGTATTAGACTGAAAGATGGATTTAAATTTGACTGAGTTATCAGCTTTAAAATTAGCAGAGATGGTCAGATTGTGAACTTGCCTTGCTTTCTTCTAGTTATTTGCATAAAAATTCTACTTGCTCCAGTCTGCTCATTTCACAACTTTTTCACAGAGCTGAAATAGAGGCTCATAAACCCCTGATTATAAGCAAGTGTATCACAAGATTTTAATTTATCTTGGCTTTTTAGCTATTCAATTCTTCCAACTGTAAATAATTAACATGTTGAATCAGTCCCTATTGCATTTCATGTTTTTAAAATAGCTTATTTTTTAAATAGCAGCTTCTTTCTGTGAAGAACAATTTTGTTTGTTTGTTTACTTGTTTGTGTAGGAAACTGATTCTTAAACAATCATTTGATTTCCAGGGCTGGAAATCAAGGAAAATATTATAAATTAATGGTTTGATTATGGAAATTGGCTTACCTTAGCCCAAAACACCAATCCATGTCAAAAGCTAAGGACAGGCACATACAGAGTAATATAGATTGGAGGCTCTGCCCTTTTTTGCCACTCTCGGAGCAGCAGCTGGTCCTTGGATTCGCTATAGACTGGCCTAAAAGCAAAACACAAACCACTGAAAAGATGAGTTGGTTAGGACATGCAAGAAGAACACTGGGTAGAGTGCGTGAGGAAACTGGTGATTATAAAACTCAAAACCAGACCTACTTTTTGGAGGCCAAATTATGCTCCTGTTAGAAGACTTATTATGGGGTTTTTTCTGGAATTAATAGTCCTGCAGGAACTCACTGGGTTTACTGCTTTGAAGGATGTTTTTTCTTTTTCTTTTTTTTTTTTTTTAACACAGAAAACTTATAACTTAATCAAATCAAATCACATTTTCATTGGGTCCTTTAGAGTGGTTTCTTCAATGTATTTTCCATGCCAAATTCTGCCTCTGGCCACTTCTCTCTAGAACTGTTTAATTAAGCATTTCAGGGTTGGAGGTTTTGGGTGGTTTTTTAATTGCATGAAAAAGTTTTTCTCTTTAATTTTTTTTCCCCTGGTTCTACTATACACCAAGTCAGTAGAATAATTTTAGTCAAGCTCTCCAGAAATCAGGCACAAAGCAAAGCCAAGTTCAGTTTACATCAGCAGAGATTTATTTATCTCTCCAAGAGGGAAACAGTGTTTAGTTATGAGGTTCTGCAAAATAAATTGCTGAGCAGTGATCCAGGTTATCTGTTTGTGTAATCTGGCAGCTCTCTATTAGCAGGATGAAGCTGTGCCAATTTACAGTAATTAGTGAGTGAGGCAGCACAACATTGCATTAGGAACTGTTACATGGTTCTTGGTGAGGTGCAGTAAAAACACGTCCCACAAAATAGATACTTCCCATTTGATATTTTCACCAGCTACTAGTGCTCTGAATTTCAAACTAGACCTGCAAGGAGTAACTTGGGTTGTTGTTTGTTATGTATTCATTTTCACTTCCCTAAGTTTAGACTTAAATATTAATGAAGGGAAGATTAAAAAAAAAAATGAAAGCAAATCCCATAAAACCCCTCCAGCCATGCTGGGGGAATCCATCATTTTCTAGCTAGTGGCAATACAAATAATGTAATGTCTTTTTCCTCCTCATTTTTAAGGATAGTTAGAGATACCTGAACTACCTGGAAAATAAGTAAATAAAAACAATGGAATATTCAGCTGCTTGTGTATTCCTGGCACAGAGATGGAGCACATTTCATCCTGATCAGAACAACAAGAGTTGTCTGTCAGCTCTGCCAAGCTCCAGCTCCAATGCTCAGCACAGAAAACATTCCCTTTTGATGCTTCTTTGGCCATAACTCAATCTTTCTAGTAGCAACAATAGTTGGATAAAGGAATGTTTTTCAGTTTGCTGCTGAAATAACAAGCCTGAGGAAAAGTATTAGGCTGTGCTGAATTATAAAATGCATTTTTTTGGTCAGATTTAAAATGAAGATTTAACCCAAGTCTATTTTGGTGAGCTGGACTTAGTTTTAGCTGTATTTTAGATTCAGTTTTCTTTTGTAGGTGGATGTTTTAAGTGACATAGTGCTTCAATTTTTGTTTTGAAAGTACTGTAAACCTTTCTACTTTTACAAAATGAAGCATATAATTGAAAACTCGAGTGAATTCTATTTAACATTTATCTCAATTTGGGGGGCTTGAGTTGGCCCTTATTTACCAGTGTGTTTAATTTTGTCAAAAAATACATACAGAACTGAAACTGTATTTGAAAACCTGACTTAGAATTCATGAGCAAAGTCATAATGTTTATTGAATATGCTCGTTCACAATCTCGGCAGATGAAGGCAGGACTCAGGGCTGTTATTTGGCAGGGTTTAAAAGTAGCTGCAATGAATTAATATCTGTAGCATGCAGGGCTCTAGTGGAAGGTGTCCCTGTCCGTGGCAGGGGACTGGAACAAAATGTTCCCTTCCCTAGGGAATTAGAAGTTCTCTTCCAACCCAAACCGTTCTATGAATCTATGATTGTGTGAGCTAATAACAGAGGTAGCTGAGTAAATCTCAGCACATGGTTCACAGGAAACAGAGAGAAACACGTCCAAGGAAGACTTATCCCACCCTAAATATCTGTCTTCGAATGCTGTTTTGAGTTTCTTAAAATTTGACATATTTTCACTGCCTGTGTCCAGCAGAAATGAGAGGATTGAAGAATCTGTATCAGACTGGGGGAGGGAGAGAAGGAAGGATTAATCATAGAATTATTAATGTTGAACGAGACCTGCAAGACCATCAAGTCCAACCTTTGACCAAACACCACCTACTCAACTAAACCCCATCAAGAAGTGCTACGTCTGCTTGTTTCTTGAACACTTCCAGAAATGGTGACTCTACCACTTCCCTGGGCTGCCTGTTCCAATGTTTAACCACTCTTTCAGCAAAGAAAATTTTCCTAATATCCAACCTGAACCTCCCCTGGTGCAAGTTGCAGGCATTTCTCCTTGTCCTGCCACGAAGGTCTGAAGCTCAGTGATTTTGTGATACAAATCCCAAGTGAACTAGTTTGGGATTGGCTTACCTCAGGCCACGTTGGTCTGACTTACTTCTAGAAAGGAAGTAAAGAGAAAACCTGGTCAAAAAGTTCTGGATTAGCCCATGGATCTCTTTCAATCAGCCATTTAGTGTTCTTCAGGTGTTAATTCATCTTGCCTGTTGAGCTAGAACAAGCTGCAGCAGGACTCAGTCCTTTCAGACAGCAATTGATGAGACAAGTGTTGCAGATGAAACCTGATTTATGGTCACAAACAATGTATTTCTTGCCTGAAGGTATATTTTATGCACACAGATATACCAGAAGGAAATGTCCTCGTGGCAATGGTGATTTCTCCTGTTTAAAAATCATGTGTTCACGAGAGCTGGGATGAAATATTCTAGAAATATTTGTCCCTCTCCACTGACTCTGGAGAGAGCTTGTACGATCAATTTTTAAACACACAGCATTGAGTAAAAAAACCTCCATCACTCTGTCTTCCTCACACGAACTGGAATTTGAGGTGCCCTGTCACAGTTTAAAAAAAAAAAAGAGGATTTAATATGCAAAGGAAATAATCTGTCTAAGGACTCAGGCATGTAAGAAACCCATGAATTTGCTTCACAGACCATTTTAGAAATGCTGAGAGTTCTTATAAGTTTTAAAAGGCAAAGGGATTCGTGTTCTGATTTTCTTGAAAATTTCTGTTGTATTTCCTATTTCATATCATTTAAAAATAATCACAACTTATAAATAAACATATAGACAGTGCTGTGTTTTAGGGTAAACAGAATCCATGATCAAATTTGTGAAGAATGTGGAAAGGTTTTACTGCATTTCAGAAAATGTCTTTAACTCTGCCAAGTTTTCAAGAAAAGTTTCATTTTTAAGAAAAATCAACTCCTGATGCAGAAAAACATGCAGCAGCCAGGTCTATTCATAAATAAGGTTAATGAATAATTGATTTCTGAGTTTAGTGTTCAAATCTAAAAAAAAAAAAAAAAAGGTTGCTTAGGGAAAAACCTCAGTTGATAAAATTTAAGGTTTTCTGATGGAACTTTCAAAGGCAAATAACCTTTAATTATTATTCTGTGATAGACTGACATTTAACAAGGCAAAAATACTTAGTATTTAGAATTTTAAAATACATTTTTTAACATTTTTGGACTTCTTGAAACATTTTTGTGATGCTGAAATCATACACAGGTGCAAAGGTGTGTTTTTCACTAAGCAAATTATTTTCAGGGAGAAGCTCTCTTGCCTTTGCCCACAATGAACAACTTCAAGATAACTTGGAAAGACACCATGACCCTAATAGCATGTACTTGGTTGTTCAGTTATGTTGGCATCACTTTTCACATCAGAGCCATCCTCTGCCTTCCTAGGGCAATATTTGAAGGGTGAGATTCATCAGCAGAGGACAAGACGAGCACATCAATAATGGAGCTCAAAGGTGGACTTCAGATGGGTGAGGTAAACTGGTTGTCTAAGATCCCTCTGTACTCAGTGAGATAATTTATTTCTTCCTAAAATAGATCTCTGAGGCAGAGATATCTCCCGGAAGTCTTCTGGAATCTTTGTTTCTAATATACTGAAAGAGGATGATCGCAGCCAGCTTAATTTAAGCACCATCTTCAGGCAGCTTGGTTGAAGGGACATGAATCCCACTTTTTGCATGGCCCGCACACAGAAAATAAAAAGCTGTCTGAAGTACTGCTTTGTTTGTATTTTTTTTTTCTAATGAACTCTTAGATGTCAGGCCTTTTTGTACAGAATCATAGAGTTGTAGAATAATTTAAGTTGGAAAAGACCCTTAGGATCATCAAGCCCCACCATTAACCCAGCACTGCCAAGACCACCACTAAACCATGTCCCCAAGTGCCACATCTACTCATCTTTTAAATCCCTCCAGGGGTGGTGACTTTACCACTACCCTCAGCAGTTGTGCCAGGGCTGGACAACTATTTTGGTGAATAAATTTTCCCTAATATCCAACCTAAGCCTCCCATAGTACAGTTGAAGGTCATTTCCTCTTATCCTAAATAATGTTTTCACTTTACTTTTATTATTTCTACTTTTGCTCATCCCCCCTTAATGATTTTATCTAGTTCATTCGTACAACTTAAAAAATAAATCTTTATTAAGTGATTGTAATCTATTTCAGGCTCATTTAAAAGCTTTCAAATAGTAAGAAAGAGGAAGGGAGAAGATCACTACAATAGAGAAAACCTATGCAAGGCAGAAGAGAAAATAATTGGTTGCCATACTTTGTTTAATCAATACAGTGATAAAATGGATAAACCCTGAGTGTAAGAGGGCATGGGTAAGATTAAACACTTAATTGTGCTGATTCTGATTTCCATTACCAGGGTTAAATTTAGGGTGAGAAATTTTCAACCTGAATACACTGGTAGGGGAAATCTTCACCTTTTTGGGAAGTAAAGGCCAAAGATCAGGGATTAACATCGAGATTATCCTGTATCTCTTCTACAATTGTGTACTATCAGCTCCCTGGGTCACACTACACTGGAAATTTTAATCAGTGGGGTTAAGAACACTTATTTTCAAAGGAGCACGTGAGAATATACCCAGAATTGTAACTATTTTTTTTCTGTAATTAATTAGAAGTTTTGTGCTTTAGTGACTCCATTTGTAAGACCAAAAATTATTATTGCCACTTAATGGGGGATTTGGAGACAGTGATTTTAAAAAGCTTTATGTTATCTTCACACCTTGTTCACTGTCTCAGACAGGGAAAGGCGAGAATCACCAGTGAATGGAAATCCAAGCATGAAGGAGCACCACCTGATGTCCTCCCCAAATCCATCAGTGCCATCAGGGTGAATCTGTTTACGTGAGCATTTATTCTTGTATTTCTTTACCTGTATGTCTGTTTATCACCCTCCTTTTTTCAGTTTTGTCAGCCTTCTCAACAAATGCCAGCCTACAGCTCCCGAGCCTCAGCAACTTCTGTGTATTTTTGAAATACTTGCTGGTAATTGCTTTAAATATTCTGCTCACATAGACAATACTATGAATTTTACATTAAAATAGAGACGTGTTAGGTACTCATATATATTTACATGGAGCCTCTAGGTAGTTTAGCTCCTGTGAGGAAATATAAATGGATAATAACTTTCTTCCATCCTTTTGACTCAACGAAAGATACACAGTGATGGATAGAAAGAGGTAGTGGACTGTAATTCAAGCAGTATTTTTGCTTATTTCCTCCAGTTGTTAAAATCACTGACCATACGTAACTGATGATCTTCCAGCAAAGAGATGTGTCTCTATGATCAGCCTGTGCTCGTGCAGGTGGAATTCATCCATGCCATTCCAGAAGACACTTTACCTCTTGAAAGGTGTGACTTTTTGTGGGGGAAGGATGGCAGAATTTGCCCCTAAATCACAGCATGTGACTGTAACTTCATCTTTGACAGGAAATAAAGGGTTTTCCAACTCACTGCTGGAGCTGTGCAGACCATAAGCTGACAGATGTGTTTGGTTTCTGAGCCTGGAAGTGCCACTTGAAGCTCACACATACTGCTCTGTGGGCAAGGGTGGAGCTGCATATACAAAGTCCCTAATACAGTCACAGAACCAGAATCATAGAATATGCTGAGTTAGAAGGCATCCACAAGGACCATTGGGTCCTGCAAAAGACAGCCCCAAAAATCCCACCATGTGTCTGAGAACCTTGTCCAAACACCTCTTGAACTGTCAGGCTTGGGGCTCTGACTATTTCCCTGGGGACCCTGTTCCAGTGCCCAACCACCCTCTGGTTGAAGAACCTTTTCCTAATATCAACCTACACCTCTCCATGCTGTGATGAGAAGGGACCTTCCTGGCTCTCCAGGACTGTCCATCTGCCAAATGTCCACAGAACCACCATACTCTACCACGCAACCTTGTGTGCTCAACGTAAGAGCTGGTACTCTAACTAACTTCAAGCAGAGAAAACACTTTGGGCAGATGAGATTTATGTCCAGTGTCGAGTACAAGCACCATCCAATGGCCACATCATCCCTAAGGTGTGAAAGAGGAAGAAAGAGGGAGCAGGGAAGTGGGGAAGAAACAGCACAGAAATGACTAAATCTGGGGAAGAGCTACCAGATCAGTAAAATTTCCTTTCTGGTCATTACGAGTTACGTCCTCCTGCCCTGTAGCTAAAGGCTTTCAGGGAAAGGATCACAACTCTCTCTGCCACAGTTCCTTCCTTGGTCTGCTCCCAGAGCAGCATAATTACATGCCACCCCTTACTTGGGACTCAGCCTTAGGGCACAGTGTAGCCCACAGACACCAGCAGTGGAAAAGCCCTATTAGGTTCATTTAGCCAATTCCCCAGACATTGCAGGGGTCTTCCCTTCCTGCTACGTCCAGCCTTGCTAGCCTTGGGCATGAAGCTGTCATGGAGCTCAAGGGTTTGCCACTTCACAGGCTCACATGTGCTAGGACTTCTGACACTGGGCTTCAGCAGTTGTTCAGATGTATAATAGATGATGTTTATGTGGCTGCAAGGTTCCCATGACCCTCGACATGTCAGTGTGGGCACCAGCACAGGCTTTCATGCTGGGTTCTGCTGACACCACGGCACCTGCAGCAGGTGAGAATCTAAACAGGGACTGTGAACAACTGAGTTGCCTGGTAAAACCTGGCCCAAGCACAGGAGTGGTAGAGAAGTAGTTTTACTGGGCAAGATTGACCATAGGCTGTGACAGATGTGTGGCTGTGCTGCATAACAACAGCTAAAGGAGGCATTTAGCCTTTGCAATGGTTCTCTGAGGGTGTCTTCCCCATGGAATGATATAAAAAGCAGAGAAGTTTAAGTATTTTGCTGATTCAGGCTTTCAAAGTCCGCCTACCACTTTGTCACAGAGGGCTTTTTGCCCTCAGAACAGTCTGGTAGCAGATTTGGGTCTGGAACAGCTGTCATGGATTTTTTCTTATTTTTCTGGAGCTACAACAGTATCTGTTTATAATCCTTGCACATCTCCATAAAGCTTTCCTTCTTTTTCCCTATTTAGTATTCTATTCCTCTGTCCAGAAATTAGGGAAAGTAGGGAGACAAGTTTCTATACATCTCCCATTCCTCTTGTTCCCTTGCCTCTTGTTTGTTTGCTAGAGGCACAGCATAAGCAAACAAATCACTTTACTTCTCTTACCTGACTGGATTCAAAGTGCAAGTAGCCCCTTCAGGAACATCTGAACATGCATGACAGTTGAATTCACACTCTATTGCTTGTAAAGCAAAAAGTTAAAAGAAATAAAGGCAAAGAATAAGAGAGTGTGTGTCTGTGTTAAAGAAAAATAAACTAAACTAAATAGGAAAACATGTTAAAATTAAAAAAGAAGAAAATTAAAAAAGAGAGATATGCAGAGAAAAAAACCACAAAAATTTTGTGTTTTCTTAAGGATTTAAGGAATTGAACTAAGATATATCCAAAAGCTGCAAAAAATGGTCATTTTATTTTTTTTTAGATCATTCTCCTCCTTAGGATTTAAGCCTTTAGATTTCTGCCATTAGAAATTTAAGATGTCACAGCCTTTAACTCCTTTCAGGATTCAGGCAGTCACAGAAGCATTATTAAGACATATATCTGAATTTAAAAGGATTAAAACTTTCTCTCAGTGGGAGATAGAGATGAACCAGACAGTCAGCATAGTGAGAAGGCAGACTGTAAATGCAGCTGAGAAGAATCCCATTCCTCAGTCGTGCCTCTCTCACTTTTTGGGCAGAGTGACTCTCTCACTACATGAATCTGAGAATGAGCTGCTTCCTACCTCACTTCCACATCATTAAAATGGAAACAGTATCTTCCCTTTCCTTGGAGGATCAGGAAGAGGACAAATCAGGTAATTCCAAAAGTTGTGCCTGCATAAGCATGAGCACCAGTGCTAAATAATCATCTTCTAAAGTTACCATCATGAAATTAAAAAAAAAATGGCTATAACACTGTTATAGAATCAAAGAATCATTTAGGTTGGAAATTACCTTTAAGATCATCAAGTCCAAATGTCAATCTGACACCACTAAAACATGTCCCCATGTGTCACATCTAGACGTCTTTTAAATCCCTTCACAGATGGTGACTCCTACCTCTGCTCTGGGCAGCCTGTTCCAATGCTTGACAAGCCTTCCAGTGAAGGAAATTTTCTTTATATCCACCCTAAACCTCCTCTGGTGCAATTTGAGTCCAGTTCCTCTTGTCCTATCACTTATTACTGGACTTTGTTCTGGGACACAGGACTTGCACCATTTCACTTCCTTGAATTCTGTCCCTGCCAACTTACTGTTCCCAATACCCCAGATGATGGATAGGACACAGAAGCCTATGCTTTGAGTCATGTAACCCCTTGTTGAGCACTGAGAGTGGTGTTATTCTCCGTTGTATTATCTGGTGATGCCACCCATTTACAACCCCAGCACTTTGCACCTTCTCCCCAGTGTGACCAGACACATCAAAATCTTTCCTCTTCATATCATGTGACCTGATGAAACATCAACCATATAAGAAATTCTGAGATGTCTCCTTGTCATAGATGAGCACTGGAATATACATCTGTGTCATTGAGTCAACTGGATTTTATCCTCTCAACTTTTATTCCATTACATCATCGTGTGCAATCAGTTGTCACTGCTTAGTTTTATGAACAATTCTCTAAACAAGTTTTTTCCACTCCATTTAATCATTATTTATGACATATTATTTATCATCAGGAGCTGGCCACACCCATTCTGGGCTGCATTAATTCCAGCTTTTGTAATATAAATCAAGTTGTTCAATGAGAGAGAAAAGAAGAATCAAGCCACCCTGAATATCTCCTGACTTACCTTCAGGATATGGTGACTACTTCTGTACAGTTAGAGATATTCCCCACTGCTGGAACTCACCTTACTCTACCACAATGTCATTAAAAAAGCTCCTAGATATTATTGGGTCTAAAACAATGAGACTTCTCCTAAACAGTCCCTGGCATGGTTGGGATATAGAGACCATTCCCAATAGTTAACTTAGATGCAGGTATTTTAATTTAGGGGAAGAAAGTTTAACCATATAGGTGCAGATCATTCCCTGTTACTTAACCTCTGGCAGCCAGACAATCTACTTGCACAGACACAGTCAGTGTCTCTCCCTTAGAACTAACCTTTCTCCTTTTTTTTATTTCCATATGGTCTAGGTGATCTTCTCCAAGGACAAGTGTCATCTCCTCTCCCTTTTTATAGTGGTAAAATCAAAATGTCTCATAGGCCATATGTGGTACTTGAAAGGTTTATCATGAGGTAGCAATCCAAGGTCTTTAGAAGAGGTTTTAGAACATTCTCCTCACAGCACTAAGTAAAACAGTGCTTGTGGTGGTTCTCTCTCACCACGCCACATTGCTTAATCACATTACTCACTGCTTTCATTTGCTCTAATTCTCCTTTAGTCGAAAGCTTTTCTTTTTTTATTTTTTTTTACTCTGAGTAGAACATTTGCAATCTGCCTTTTTACTGTGCATGCAAAAAGTAGCATGTTTTTAACTTCTGAGAACTCATTCAAGGAGACAGCATCATTTTTGTACATGGTGTTCTCTGAGAGTGCTGCGCATCCTGCATGCTTGGTTGGTAGCAGCTTAATGCTGTCACGGTCCTCCAGGGGCTTGTCCCATGTGGTTATAATTAACTTTTAATGTCTGCCTTCAGGGCAAAACACTTAAGGGGTTAACCAGTTTTCTCCAACAGAATGAATAGTTAAATGGTAACATACGTTTATCAATATATTTCACAAAGTGGAGGAAAATATCCACATATTTTTTCTTCTCCTATTTGTCTAATTCAGAGTCACTTGCCAACTTACGAGTGGAGATAACCCTTTCAAATCTGGTGATATAAATGTGCTTGCTACATGCTTAACACAATCTTACTTAGAAGCTGAGTCAGTGTGAAGCTTTGTTGGACCAGATCTCGTTGGTATTTAACCATTGCAAGCATCTGCAGTCTTTCTTTCTCCCATAAGTACATGTTGCATCATGCTGAGACCTTGGAGAGTGACTTACTACAAGGACATGTATGACTTTGCAACTAAACCAGACAGACTTTACTTATAGTGTTGACAGAGAGATTGGGAAAGTTACTATATAAGAGTATAATTGCTTCTTCAGCTGGCTCTGCTGTTGTTAGAGTGGGATTCAATTCCTAAAACACTGTAATACAGTGTGACCTGAGACACTCTGGAGTATCCAAGACACTTATTCAGTGCTTAAAATGACATTATGTATCTGTATTTGGGGAACTCAATCCCACCTTAAATTTCAGTGTTCAGGAATGACACAATGAGTGGGATTCAGCTGCTAAAACACTTGGGCGCTATGGGCTATCCTGCCAGTCCAGAAAGGTTCAGTGCTCCTGTAAATTCTTTAATACACAAAAACATCTGCAATGATATCAGTTCATTGCTTTCAGGAAACTAAATTCTTCTTTCTGAAAGCAGACCATAGAGTCTGACAGCTTTCTCTGAATACCTGACTGACTTCCAAATGAACTTTGGTGTACAGAGGTTTCAGTCTAGCACAAAAGGCATCTGGCTCTGAAGCAAGAAGCTTAGTGGGAGAGTTTCCTGACTTCTTATTCAGTAGTCAGCATGTCTGCAGTGAGCTCTCGGCACTGCATGGTGTGGACGTGCCTTCCAGGTTTGTTCTGAGGCTGGAGAAAGCTGATGGAAGAAAGGCCAGTGCTCTCAGAGCGTGCTGAGTGAGCCAACAAAGGGGACTGAGCTTCTCAACAGGCAGAAAAGTTGACCAGCAAAGTGCATATTTGCCCTGCTTTGCTCCTGTATGCTTGGTTGTGATTTTTTTTCATTGATGTACCATCCAGAAACCTTGAGACAGACTTAAAGGTGCATAATATGGATAACATTGTTTCCTCTTAGATGTAATGGAAGTTTAATTCTGCATCCTGAAGGTCTTGAATCTAATTAATGGTGTTCTTAAAGAAGTTACAGTACATTCAATTGCTTTAATGACAGATGCTACAACTAGGGAAATACTTGAATAAAGTAGTTATATTCTGTGGGAATTAATCTCCAGATTCTCTTAGGTATACTAGAATCAGATAGGGAAATTTGGGGACATTTCATCCTCAATCATCCCTTCCTCTTGTGTGTCACTTGCTGTGAACCGTGATGTGTTCCAGGACTGGAATTCATCATCTCTGGCGAGTACAATAAAGTGGCCCATCACTATGCTCTTCACGAGGACCTGCAGCAGTACAAGTCCAGTCTTTCAACTGTGAAATCTCAGTCTCACTGCTCATCACCAGCTGAAGCTGACCACAGAATCAGCACAGAAACACAGAATGGTTTGAGTTGGAAGGGACCTTAAAGACCACCTCATTCCAATTCCCCTGTGATGGGCAGGGACACCTTCTACTAGAGAAGGTTGCTCAGGACCCCATCCAGCCTGTACTTGAACACTTCCAGGGATGGGGCAACCATAACCTCAGAGGAAAGAATTTCCTCTTAACATCTAACCTAAACCTGCGCTCTTACAATTTAAAGCCATTCCCCCGTGTTCTAATACTGGTCTCTGTGTTCTGCTGAGCCTGAAGTGTGGGCCTGTTTTGCCTTGTCTGCCATGGGAACAGAAGCCTGCAACAGTGAAGAAAAGAGGATCTTCAGGTTGAAAACAGCTCAAAAGACACAACTAAAGGTCCCAAGAACTGAATAAGAGTTGTAGATAAAACTAAATTAATTACGTGGCTTAGCCATGTTCCGTCCATTTTTCCTAAATAACAAGCTCCAGGATGATGATCATCCAACTTTTAGAGATGGATGGGGCTGAGACACCAAGAAATTAACTGTCTGTCCGTACATTGCTTGGCAAATTAGTCACACAAGTAAAGTAAGAGCCAAGATCTCATGAGTGATAGTCTTTCAGCTGACCACACTTTCAAATCTGTACAATGTTGTAAAGCAACATTTGCTGGCTCCAGGCTGTTAATTCCCTGCATTGTCAGCCCATTCTGTGGAGACACGACTGAGCAACATTAACTTTTATACACAGTCATTTCCCTATTGTTGACTTGATCTGATCTCAGTGGAGAGTTGCTGTCAGTATTCCTCAAAGAAAAAGGGCTGCGTTAAACACCTCTAACTGGTGTTCCAGCAAAAGCTTGCAATCTTCTGTCAAACATAACTGCCTTAGCAAATAGGGAAAAGTGAAAAAAACCTGATATGTAGCTTTTTAGGGATTTCAGAAAATACTGGATACACTTGTCTGTGTATTGTCCGTGACTCCAGAATATGTCTTTGATTTTCAGCTTACAAAATCTGATTTATTGTCCAATTCTTCTGCATGTCAGAGAGCATGCTATGAAGTAAGGCCTCATAAACCATAACACAATGTTGTCTTCAGTGGTTTTAAGGCTCATATATATATTTATGAGCAAGGAGTCAACCTTAAACAGCAGATTTCATTGACATTAGAAGATATCTAGGGTAGCTCTTGGCAATCACTGCAATGACACGTGATATTCACAGTTACACAGGACAGCTCTCAGTAACTTCCAGTTAAATCATCCACTTTTAAAGAACACCTCAACATTATGAAATCAAAAGAAATTAATAAACACCTTTTCCACATTCCTCTCCCCTCAGTACTACAAGAAACTAAATCCAACTATGTCAGCCCAGACTGTATGTTCTCCTAAGTCAGTCTCCTTTTCCAAAAGCATTGGAGTAGGTGAGTGCTCTAAGAAAGAGGTCCCAGTCCCCATCCAGAATTATCATAATTATCTTTCTTCTGACTCAGTTATACTTTTCTATAAGCTATTAAAAATTTTCCATGCCATCATGAAATTCTTCAAACTCTTCCATAATAGACAAAAGAATTAATGTTTTATGAAAATCATCATATGGTAAAGCATTAGAAGTTTTCTATATTGCTGATACTAAATTACATTAATTAAAATTAGCACACTTCTCTTGAAAGTAGTCTTTGCTGATGAACAACTGAAACTGAATCAAAACTTTTTTCCCTAAAGGATCCACTTGGAACTGGAGAGAAATAATGAGATCTTTTTTCTTCATTTGATTTTTTCCAAATTACCACAAAACTCTAATCTTCAGTTTAGCATCCAGTCGATTAGCACTCTTTGAAACATTTCACAAGCAGAGTGTAAAGTAGAAACAAACCCAAAAGAGAATTTTCATTTAGAAACCCTTACTTATGTTTGAGTGTAGGGAGGAGTGTAGCTAAGTTTCACAGTATGGATATGACCAGATCTCAACAACAGATGCGGAGCAAGAGGATGGACTTGGTAGTGCTGTAAGTGATGAATATGTTCCCAGGTGGGTTAAAGCAGTCAAATAGGTCAAACTACAGAGAATCATGGAATCCTAGAATGGCTTGAGTTAGAAGTGACCTTAAGGATCATCTTGTTCCACTCCCCTGCCATGGGCAGGGACACCTTCCACTATCCCAGGTTGCTCCAAGGTCTGTCCAACCTGATCTCGGACACTTCCAGGGATGGGGCAGCCCCAGCTTCTCCAAACAACTTGAGCCATGGCCTCACGACCCTCACAGGGAAGAATTTCTTCCTAACATCTGAGGTAAAGCTACCTTACATCATCAGCATCTGTGACTGAGATGATCCCCATCGCTGCCTTTTATAGCAATGGAAAAAACCTGCAATACCTCAGCCCTTCCTACCCCTTATGCTTTTCTTTTATCCCAGTGTAGAGACAACTCCCAAATCTCTGCAACTGCTAGTTACAACTAAAACCTGATTTTTCTTCTATATACTAGCATTCATCTTACCCCTTACCAGTTTCATGGAAGTTGAGCATTGTCAGCTAACACAACATGTTGGTTTTCAGTGGAAAAAGAAGAGTTTCCACAGCACTGTGAAAAGCCATTGCAAGACCAGTGTGATGAATGGCCCTCTTGTGATCTTAGAGGTCTTTCCCAGCCTTTATGATTCTATGATTCTCTGCCCCCTTCTTGCATATAGAAAAAGCACAGTCAGCTGGATGGGTTAGATGCCTACCTTCAGGTGGTTACATTTAGGTGAGATGAATTTTCCCTCTCTGTGATATCCACATATCACCCAGCCACCTCTAGAGATTTCCCAGACAGGTAAGGTGTATTTACAAGTCAGATTACTGGGTTGGAATATCCAATGACTTACAATCAATTTAAATAAAAACTGACAAAAGCTTTACTAACCCCCACTACAACACAAAAAATAGAAAATTGTATCTTCTGTTAATAAATTATGCTCATGTCTTACTGTCTCTCTTTACTGATATTATGACTCACTTGAATATATGTTGATCTGAGGTAAAGAAAACCTTATTCTTTTTCATACATTTTCATGGACTTTGAGTGAGGCCATAAAAGAAATATATTTGAAATAAGTCTATAATTTTAGCTCTGTCTTCAGCTTCCCTAAATTATCATATTTCTCCAGAAATCAATAGAATTCTGTATTTCATCTACTTGAAGATTTCTCTCTTTATATTTTTTTTTCTGTTTAAGGGAACTTGGGAACTTTTCTCTTTTTAATTTTAATATTATTTTTTTGTTTTCAGTTCAACCTTTTCACCAGTGTGAACATCTGAGCATAGTAAAATATACACATGAGAAACAGACACATCAGTGAATGTTATCATGTTAAACTGTAATGGTTTCAAGAAATGTTCTATTTTCAGTTTCAAAATTGTTTATCTTCTTTTCTCCTCTTTGCAAACGTGGTCTTAACTAATAGTTATTGTGCACACTGTTCAACTTTTTTCTATCTTTTCTTTGGGGAATACCCAGGGGGAAAAAAAAACCAAAACAAAACAGAGTTTAAAAGATGTTTCAACTTTCAGTAATTAAGCTCTGGTGAGCGTTGCGAGAATATTTAATGCTCTGCTGCTCTATCTGAAGAGGATCTGGAGACTTACAAGGAATTACAAGAACATGATTTACAAAACATAAAGCTCACATTGTCAAAGCGTCCTCTGAAATGCTTTCAGATGAGAAAGGGTTTTTTTTCCAGTATTTCATTAGAAACAGGCAGCGGGGAGAGTCTCACAGCATCGAGGCATTTTTGTTTAGTTCTGTTTTGTTTTTCACTCCCATACTTTAGGAGTAACTTGTTGGCTTTTTTCCACCTCGTGCTCACTCTCGCAGACAAGCATTAGAGAGAATTTGGAGATGGAAGGCCTTTCTGTCTGCAGCTAGCAGGGTCAATTCAGTGTGGCAGCTGCGAGCGGGTGACATAGACTTATATTGACACAACCCACTTTTTGCTGCAGAATCACAAAGCGAAAGCACCCGGGGCTCTTCTGCCTTTTTCAATAAGATACGAATTTTTGTCTTCCTGGTATTAAGCAGAGATCTGTCATCTTGACTTGTACACTAAATGGTCCATTCTGACTGCCTTGTTTGTGTCCAATCCCAGCCAGGATCTAGAAACATGTGTTAACATTCGGCATGTTTGGGGGCGAGCGAAGGGCCTGAGGCTAGACTCCCTGATGTCTGCTGGAGGGTAGTCAATAATCATTAGCCCTTCAAGTGGTAGATGCCCAACATAAACTGTATTAATTTATTTTAAAAATCTTTACTTTAAGCCACAGGGAAAGGCATTTTAGAGAACGCGGCTCCCCTGAAGTAACGAAGCGGTAATAAAGATGTAGCACCATGGAAGTGAAATTTGGGCTTATTGGAGGGGGGGCCTGTGGTTTTTCAGCACTATGTCATCAGCCAGAGCAATGGGAAACTATTAAAAGTAATTAGCCCGTGCCTGTCTGTCACTTAAGTTTATCCCTGTGGTGATAAAGAAGTGTGATTCGCCCCAAGTCTTCTCTGATTGCCAACATCCCAGCATTGGCCACAGAGCCAATCCTGTGGCTGTGGGGGAAGTTCTAATGTTCATTGCAGTCAATGCAAGGTAAATGAAGCTGGGCTTCTTAATTTTATTTTTGATGGAGCTCGAAGAAACAACCAAGTTTGTGCTAATTAAATATTCAGAGAAACTGTGAAGCTTCTCATCTAACTGTGACTGTTTATGTGTGGATAGGTGTCAGTGGCAGGCCAAACATTGCTGTCATTTATATTTCCACCCATCTTGGTGTGAGTGGAGTGGAATGGTGTTGATGGAGAGACTTATTTAGCACAGTTATTTCTATTTCTATGTTTTCCTACCGCACATATGTATCAGATATATTAAAGTGCTAGGAAAAAAATCCAATAAAAAGGAATTAACCTGTAAGACAGTATTCAGTGCATCTAACATTGCAAGTCCAAAAGTGGGTAATTAGTCTTGCCCCTTGCAGATGATGTAAAGGACCAGCTATGTCTGGAGGGTAATTCAGTACATCCTAAAATAAATGGAATGAGGTATCTACTGATGTCCTTTTGCTATGGAAAGATCTGTAATCTCCAGTTGAGGTCAGTTACCCCACTTTCATAGAGCTGAAATCCTACAAGAAGTGTCCTAGTAGGAAAACTGAGGGACTCCCATAGTGGGAGGAGTTTTTCAGGTCCAAATTAATCTAGTTTATCACAAGCAAAATCAGCTTATAACTGGTATCAAATGTTTCCAAGAAAAAGAGCTCCAGCAATAGAAGTATGGGTACTTCTGTTTATATTTTAACATTATTAGCCTCTACCACTTTGCAACTTCACTTTTTTAACCACCTGAGGGACCTGAACATATATAGGACTATGGGATCTGATGAGATGCATCCCAAAGTCCTAAGAGAATTTACTGATATAGTTGTCAAGCCGCTCTCCATCATATTTGAGCAGTCATGGCAGTCAGGTGAAGTTCCCAGTGACTGGGAAAAATGAAAACATGGCACTCACTTTTTAAAAATGTAGAAAGGAGGATCCAGGGAATTAGTGACCTGTCTGCCTCACCTCTGTCCCTAGGAACACAAGGAACAGGTCTTCCTAGAGGCTTTGTTAGGGAATATGGAGGACAGGGATGTTACTTGAGACAGTCAGCAGGGCTTCACCAAGGCCAAAATCTACATGACCAATCTAGTGGCCTTGTATGATGGGGTGACCACATCGGTGGTCAAAGGAAGAGCTATGAACACCATTTGTCTGGATTTCTCTGAGGTCGTTGACATAGTCCCCCACAACATCCTTCTCTCTGAGTTGGATGTGATGGATTGACTGTTCAGTGGATAACAAACTGGCTGGATAGTGGAATCCAGCAGGTTGGGGTCAATGGCTCAATGTCCAGATGGAAATCAGTCAAAAGTTCTATTTTCTCAGGAGTCTGTACTGGGACCAGAGCTGGCAGAGAGATGGTGAATGCCCCATCCCTGGAAGCATGAATGTCAAGTTGGATGGAGTTATGAGAAACCTGATTTAACTGAAGATGTCCCTGCTCATTGCAGGGTGTTGGACTAGATGACCTTCAGTGTTCCCTTCCAACCCAAACTATTCTATGGTTCTATGATTATTATATTTTCTACCAATACTTAGAGCTTTAAATCTGTAGTTGTCAAAACCATTAATCTTTTCTTAGAATTACCTCGATGGCATCTGTAATATGAATTAATCATTTTTAAGGCTCTGTTGCAACAATTTTTTTATTTCAACAAGCCTGCCTGTAAACGTGTCTCACTGAAGCCACAGGCATTATGCACATGCCCAGGTTATTTGCTGAACTGGGGCATTAATCTTTAATATTATTGCTTTGGCTGTCCAGCTGGATGAACTGTCTGCAATTAGTTACCCTAAAATAACTGCATATGCACTGACAGATTCAATATCCTCTCTAATAAATTGGAAAGATTGGTCCTAGTCTGAGAGCTACCAAGAAGCCACTGGCAAAATGACCTAAGAAAGACAGGCAAGGCTTATTTGACAGTAAGTTTCATGATATTCTCTCTTTAATGCCATAGCTCTCCTGAACAAATCTCATGTTTAACAAGACTTGGTGCATAGTGGAGCAGTGCTTTCCTGGATGGCAGATGGGCACTGACACGTAGACCTGTGCGTGTCCAGAGCTGACATACCTCGTTTAGCTTGTAGTTGTATTGCAAGGACCATCTTTTAATTTTTCCTAAATATTTCCCAGTTCTCCATCTGATGCTTTAATGTACAAGCTACACAGACAAGTTATTGCTAAATGACCCATATAATTCTTTAAAAAAATATTAAAGCCTTTGCCATGACCTAATTAAAAACGCCTTCCTTCATCTGTCTTGTGTTAGAGTCTATTGTGACAGTGCCTTCAGCAAATGAGTTGGAAGAAATGCTTGTATTCCTGTAGGATTTTCCACCTAAACAGCCAATTTTTCAAACTGCAAGACAAGGCATGGGAAGATCAAGAGTATGTCTCCACTGGAATCAGAAAGGGAATTTGAGGGGTGAAAGATAAAACCGCTTCTCACTGTAACTCTGTAGATAAGTGCAGTAGGGACCAGGGACACAGGACTGTGCTGCTTGTTCACACCTGGTGCTTGAAACCTCATTGACGAACATGTCTCTTCTCAATCCTCAGAAATGCAAGTGGAGACATATCATGGGAGTGTGAATCTGCTATCCTGAATTTCAAGTACTGTAATTTCAACGTCCATTCCAGTTTTATCATTAAGGAGACCTCCACAGTCAAATAGAGGAGTAACATATTTTTACGAGGTGGCACCACATATGCTATAAAGGTCTTTCATACAAGTAAGAAAGATATAGAAAATATAATAGTAATTTTAGAATGTCATTTTATACCTATATGGTTTTTTTCCTGATGGTCTTTTGATAATTTTGCAATTATTTTTTTGTTTAGTAGTTGAGATTTTTAAAGAAATACATTAGTATTAGTCTGCTTCTTAAAAACTTCAACAGTTTAATTCCTTTCATTAAATAAACCTAGTTTTTATTATTTTGACCTAGCGTTTCTCCCTCCTTTCATAGATCTATGACTGCAGCTGATTATGATTCTGCAGCATTCTCCCTCTCTCCTATTTTTTTCACCGATCCAGTATCTTACTAAATATTTACTGTTACATTTCAAATTCACATGGTTTTCTGTTCATATTTGGTATTACTCTGAATGCTTCCATCTCCCTTTTTCCTCACAAAGACCAGTTCTTAGACTATGTCACATGCAACATTGATTTTCTCCAGGTTTTTTTGTTGGGTTTGTTTCGCACTGAGCTGTTGGAATTCTTTCAGGAAAATCCAATTATACTGAAGATTATTCCATCATGTGACTTTTCCTCCCCTTCTTCTTATCCTTGTCTAGAACTAATTGTGCATTTTATCTACACCTAACTTCCATCTCACTTGGGAGGAAAGCAAACTCTTTGTAGAGACACTTCCAGAGGAAAATATCTTCTTACATATCCACTTGAAGACAGGGTAAATTGCCTCTGGAAGTTTCTTTTTGCACGGATTCTAGGTGAAACCTAGAGAAGTCTAGGATTTATGTGGTTTTCAGTTGAGGTGAATCTCCTCAATGTTTACTTCTTTTATCTGGTCTGCTGACAATGGGCCATAAGAATAATAGGAAAAGAAAGGCAAAAATATTCTTGGGAGCTGCTTCTTTGGAGCATTTTTTAAATGGGCTTCAACTACAAGGAAGTCTGGATTTCTTTTCATGTGTAATATAGATTTTTTATATGTCACTTTCTACTTATTCTCACTTAGTTGGGTCCTTTTCACCAGCCTGATGCAAAGAAGGAGACTTTGTTTACTAATTAAATATTTAAAAATCATTATTCTGAATTACTATTCTACTTTGAAAAATAATTTGAATAAATGCAGGAAAAACAAATAGAAAAATTATTTTATTTTATTGTATTTTATTTCCATTTGTATTGAGTAATGTTTCCTTCAGGGCGCTTAAGACTTCTATTTTGTGCATTTTCAGGGTGAAAGTGAGCTGGACAAATGCTAATTTCCTCAGCAGAGTGCAGCTGAGAGGTCTCAGTCAGAAAGAAGCAAGAGCTCTGCAAGTCATCACATGTTGCCAAGGTTTGAATAAACTGATTTTCTACATCTGTTCAGTTTCCTACCCAGAGAATCCCTCTTTGCTTTTCTATCTACCTCCTTCTCTGAACCCCTGGAGCAGGAAGATTCTGTCTTAAAGCTATTGGGATTAATTATAACCAACTAATACAAACTTTCTATTTACCCACACTGCCTCACAAAGGTTTAGAGCACACCTGAAACAATCCCCCAATGTGAGCACATTTATTATTTAGTCAGTCTTCCTCAGATTATAATTTTAGTTCTCCTGCTCACTGTAAAAATGTCTGCAAAAGTAAGGGGTTAGGGGGTGAGAAGACAGGACAAACATCCCAGAAGAAAAGTCCCATTGGCTCGAGGGCAGACAGAAAAAGAATCCAGTAGTGCTTATTTTAAAATTTTTGGCCAAACCTGTTTATTATTTTTTCTCAGTTTCATGCTAAGTTTTTAAAAATAAAATATCCTAAACTCCTGAACTTCTCAGTTCACTGTGTTGAGTTTAAGGTATTTCAGAGTTTAGGAGAAAGGGTTTAGGAGAAAGAAGGAGCTTTTCTTTATAGTTTTTCTTAGTTTTTCCTATAGAAATCAAGAAAAAAGTCCCTTGTGCTACCTTGTGCTTCTCTTTTCTTAATCAACTAATTTTCCATTCGACTTTTCCTGGCTCTCGACCAATTTCTATTTCTCAACCATACCTCCCAGGGTTGTTGTTATCTGCAGCTGAAGGCATCCAGCAGAATCTGGGCTGTCGAGAGATGTGAGGTGGGACTCATTTCACCAGTCAACTGGTGCCTGCCACCCCTTTAAAGACAAAAGAGAGAAATAAACATTTCCAAGGAGTAATTTATCAGTCCCAAAGCCTAAAACAGATCAAATGTATTGTTCAGTTAAAGTCTGCTTCTTTGCTGATGATCAAGAAAGGTGAGAGTAGCTAACTCACATCTATAGGTCCATTTAGGTGGCTAAATGTAGGTACTGGCTGGTGGCCAACTTCTCTCTGTGCTAAAGGATGGCATGAGAAGGTGTGGAACCTCATGGAATCATGGAGTCATAGAATCATTAAGGCTGGAAAGTCCTCTAAGACCATCAAGTCCAACCATTAACCCAGTACTGCCAAGTCCACCACTGAATGATGTCCCTAAGCACCACAGCTACACATCTTTTGAAACTCCTTCAAAACAAATTTGAGATTGTAATTCTGTATTTATGTCTATATCCATATGTTTGTGCTTTGAAAACAGGGATTGTTTTATCTGATTCCTGGGTTGCATCTAATTTATTCAAAGAGAACCAGAAAATTGTGAACTTCTTTTGATTATTGTAGATCAGACAATCTGATTACTTGGTAATATAAGACAGAGAAAGTAGCATCAGAGACCATAATTCACCTCCTTTTATATCTTGAGTTTCTCTCATAGAACAAGAGTTGAGTGTGAATTCAACCAGTGTCATTTTCCAGCCAAACTGTTGTTGCACCCACAATATCACATGCAGTTTATACTCACATGCCCTCAGCTTTTCCATCCTCCTTCCTAAGCCCCTTTCCCTTGTTAAGCCCGTATTTCCGGCTGATTCTGCACTGCAATAAAGGCTATAATAATAAAGTCCTTCTAGCTGCTTTCTACTGTAAATGCATTCTTCCTCTTTATCTGTGCTATCCATTCATTAAATATGTATTTTTCTACTGGAGTTTTTAATCACCACAGGGATCTATTCCATTTCCATGTGAATGATTTGTTCTTTTTTTTTTTTTTGTGCAAAGAGGAAAACACACTTTTAATGTAGAGAGTACACTACATGTTGTACGACTGATTACATCTTTCCCCTGCTTCACCCTCTTTGTACATAAATGTACTCACGTCACACATTTCAGATGCTGAAAGGAGAAAAAGTTCAAAATGGCTAGGAGAAGACATGCTTAACAGATGCTTTTCCAGTATCTCAACTCTTGCTTCCCTCTCTGCCATGAATTAAAATATTAATCATAGCAAGCTCTTTAAATCTGAGTGTCTGCACTTAAAAAGAAATGAATTTAGCATACAAGAAAATAAGGCACTAGCTGTTGAAGCCCAAGTTGTGCATGTGTTATCTGCAGCCTGGGATAGAGGAGAGCACCCATAGGGTCCTGCCAGTGTTCGCATGCTTTGGGTGCTCCTGTCCACCCCTTTTTGGGCCAGTTTGTCTGGTGTTTAGGGACATCACCATATTCTCAAATGCTTAAATAGCAAGCTGGGCTGCTTTGGACCACTTAGATAAAGACTGGGGCAAGTCTTGCTTGAGCTAAGCCAATATAAAGATACAATCTTGCTTCTCCAGAAAGAGAGGAAATGGCCTTTGTTGTGTTGTGCCAGGGGAAGGTTCAATGAGATATTGTGAAAAATTTCTTCGCTGAAAGAGTGGTCGAGTAGTGGAATAGGCACCAGTACACCAGGGATTAGGAACCAGTGAAATGGCAGAGTCACCATCCCTGGAATTGTTCAAAAGGTGTGTGGATGTGGCACCTGGGAACATGTTTTAGTGGTGAACGTGTTGGTGCTGGGTTAATGTTTGACCTCGGTGGTCTTAGATGTCTTTTCCAACCTTAATGATTCTATAATTCTATATTACTGCTACTTTCTACTTGGTAGAAATTGATTGTATATTAGGGAAGATTTTTTCACTGCAAGAGTGGTAAAATATTGGAAGAGTCTGCCCAGGAAAGTGGTGGATTCACCATCCCTGGAAGTGTCCAAAATAAAAGTAGATGTGGCACTTCATGGTATGGTTTAATGGGCAGGGTGGTATTTGTTTGAAGGTTGGACTTGATGGTCTTGCAGGTCTTTACCACCCTTAATGATTCTATGATTCTAAAGAGGAGTAGGATACGTCTCTCCAAAGGGTCTTAGCCTTTGCCCTAAGGTGGAGTGAGTGATCTTTAGGAGGTGCTTTTAACTCTCAATTGACGCCTCAACCAGACAACTGGCTAACTTAATTTCTCTATGGTTGCAATGAAATGGGATTAATCTGACCTTTCTGTTTTCCTTTACCCCAAGGCTCAGTGACCCTCACTAAGGGCAATAAACCCTCCCAGCAGTTGACAGACCAGTGCTTATGTTGGAGTAAATCCTTGTTAGCCTGAATCTCTAGTCACTTCAGAGTTCTTGGTTATCTAGTCTCATGACCTAAAATCAAAAACCACTTTTTTGGGTTCAACAAACATGTCACAATTGAGTCTATGAAAACTAAAACCTCTGCCTCCTCAGAGACTTGGAGAAATTGAAAATGTTCCTTGATGTGGTTTGATTGTGGGTCACAGATCTCCTGTGGGCCTGATCCAACAGTTAATTTTGCTCTGTGGCTCTAATCCTTTCCTAAACAAATAATTAATTGGTGGGAAAGCAGAAGCTGTATGAAGATAAATGAGGCAGGATCTCTGTGGCATTTAGTCGTTGGATAAAACTAATACTCCAGGGAAGGGGTGTGAGGAAAAGGAAATTACTCCTTTCAGTGTTTTAAAGCTCTTTTTATCTCTGCCTGAATGAAAAGACAAAGAGCAATGTCCTGATGCTGCCTCAGTTCCCATCTCTTGTTTGCATCAGCACTGGAGACGTGGTGTGACATCAATTTTACGAAATTTTAGCCTTCTGAAAGTCAGATTTCTGGCCTAAGCTTAGCATCTGGTTTCTGTTCGAGCAGAGTAATTTCCAAAGGGTTAACCATCCCACCTCAAGTTTCCTCTTAGTTCTTCAGCTTAAAGAAACTTACTTGAAAACTGGGAACATTTGGATTTTGGAACAAATTCAGCCTCTAAGCTGCATGCAGTTTTCTAAGAGTGGGAAGAGTTGAATACCAGGACAAACTCAAGGAATATAATTAATTTACTTTTTAAAGTCAAATTAGACTTTTTCCCTGGGAAAAAAAAAAGTTTAGAAAGTAATTCATATTCCAGGATGTTTCATTGCTCAAGCCAGCTGAATACAGAATGGTCTCGGTAGCCTCTTTTGGAAATTCCATGATGTTTCATATGAAAATTAAATTTTTGAACCTCGTTCTCTCACATTATGAGCTGTAGAGAGCACAAGAAGCTCAGCATTGTCACCAATGCACTCAAAACACTTCATTTATGTGGTGAGCATCACAAAAGTTTGTGTTTGTTCATTTAACTGATATGCAATACCTGTAATTGACTGAAACACTCAAGATAATGTATTTTTATTTAGAGATATTAATCAGAAGAATCTTTTCAAGTTTTTATTCTGTAAAAGTCATAATCTACCTGCCTTCATTAGTAATTAAGATAATATAGCTACCCCTGATACTTTAGCACTGACAGAGTAGTTGCTAGATAAAAAGAACTTTGAGGATGAATTTACCCAAAGCTACATCATAAAAAAAAAGTCTTAATTTACTGATTGCTTGATTTTGGTTTTATTTAACATTTGTTTGAGGGCTTGATGTAACCTTTTTCTATCTGACATTATTTAACCTTTCAATTTTAGGAACAATTAAAGGCAAATGAAAATAAGTCCTTCCAAAAATAGAAGAATCTGCTGAGGCCAAAGGGAACATCATCATTTTGCAAAAAAAGGAAAAAAAAATATTTACCTTTAGGCTACTTAAACACTCAATTTACCAAATTACCCCTGTTTAGTGTAATGGAATAAATGGCATGCATAGAGGATTGCTGTTGGCAGGAGATCATTAGAGCTAAAAAGGTAATGGGCCCTGAATAATGCCCCGAGGAGCCCTGGGTACTGCAAGCTGAAGCTGAGTGACCATCCATCAGAAGTTAGAGGAGAGAACAGACACACAGGAAAAGAAATCCAAAAGCCGAGCTTGAAAATTTTGTTGGTTTGCAGTGGAGATCTTCCCCATGACTTTCAGATTACCATGGTATTTTGCTGCCTTTTAAAGCCAAGAGCAAACTCTGAGTAGCTGCGGTAGGATGGGATTTAATGTTATGGGATGGCAGTATACACAGGAAAACATATTTAAGTGCAATTCTTTAGCTGTAAATGCTTAGAGGTGAGCTAGTAGTCCTAGGCTGTATGAAGTCAATGTGAAGAATTAGGAATTTCTGTAGCGCAGCTGAGCCCATGTAGACACCTAAAATAGGCCAGATGATCACCCACCATCACCACCAAGTGCCTATTTTGTTGCTGACCTGAAAGTTCGGTAAATAAATCTTATTTATTATGCAGTGGGAGATCTGAAAAAAAAATTCAGACAATATAGGTCTTAGGAACTCAATATTGTGTGTATCTTGTCTTGGAATTACATTTATAGACTGAGACTATGAGTAATGTCTGAATTGGCTGGGAATAATGATGGGACTGCCAAAAGAGGACTCTTCTCCTTTCCTGCGGCACCTGCCTGACACCTCTCATCTTCTATGGCATAGAATCATAGAACAATAGAACCATAAATATCACAAGTTAGAAGGGACCTATAAGGATCATTGAAGTCCAACTCCTGGCCCTGCACAGGACAACACTAAGAATCCAACCAGGTCCCTGAGAGAATTTTCCAAACATTTCTTGAACTCTGTCAAGCTTGGTGCCATGACCACTTCCCTGGGGAGGCTGTTCCAGCACCCAACCTCCTGATGGGAGAAGAACCTTTTCCTAATATTCAACTTAAATCTTCCTTCTCAGAGCTTCATATGGAGTATTGCATATACAGAGGTTCAATCTCATTGAAGATTTCATTCTACTTTAAGCAAAAATGTATACAATTTCATGAACTATTTCATCTGACACAAAATACAGTTTGAGGTAAAAAATAGCAATAAGTCTAAATCACAACATTGCCCTAGAAGTAGACCAATCCTTTTCTACTGAACAAGCAGGAAGGTAGGGCGTTCACTTTAGCTGTAAAAATTCATTTCAGTTTCTCTCTTTCACGCACAGCAGTTTGATCTTTTATCTTTCATTTGGTAAGGGAGTGTCATCATCAGTGTGGAACAAACCTTGGGGTGGAATGTTTTCAGTCATTCCTGGTGGAGCTACTTCTCTTTGCATAAATAACAAAACGTGCACTGGAGCATAGACTGAACCACAGCTGTCCCACCTTCCAGGTGATCCTCCAAACACCAGGACTGAGTCCTGGATATTTTAATATTTTTAAAGTGCAATCCCTTTAGGGAGCTTATAAAAGCAAGGAAGAGTGACTCTTTACACAAGCAGATAATGATAGCACAAAAGGGAACTTTTTCAAAGTAAAAGAGAAGAGATTTAGAATAAATGTTGAGAGAAAATTCTTTACCCAGAGGTTAGTGAGATCCTGGCACAGGTTGCCCAGAGAAGCTGTGGATGCTCCCTCCCTGGAAGTGTTCAAGGCCATATTTGATGGATCTTGGAGCAACCTGGTCTATTGGAAGGTGTCCCTGCCCTAACAAATCCATGCCATATTACAAAGCAAAACCCTGCTGCTGTTTACAATCTGGTATTCTTTTTAACCACAGTTGTGATTTGTGATACTTTTTTCCATACAGAGAGGAGGTTCTGTGGAGTTTGGGACATGGATTTGCATTTTTTTCCAAAGTCTCTGTTCTTATAATTGTCTAAGAGACAGAGTTTGCAGCTGGCTGAGTTTAAAGATCACCCTGTTATACTCCCCAGCAAAAGGCCACACAAACATGGGGCAAACACCACAACAAGGTACAAAAAGCCTGACTCCATCACTACGTCCACCCTCAGCTGACAGAAAGGAAGATGGGTTGGGAATGTTGAAGGGAGGGAGAGAGGCAGTCCAAGGCCACAAATGGGGCACCGCCAGAGCTCATTAATGTCACAACAACCACGAGGAGCAGTAAGTTATTTAGACAAGCCCTGGGGCCATCCTAATTGACAGCGTTGAGCTCAAAGCCACCTTTACTCCCTGTCCAGTGGTGTTCAGCTTCTTTATAAAATTTATCTCTCTTGATATACTCCTGTGAGGGAAGGACTGGCTACCCCATTTTAAAAACAGGTATAGAAATAGCAAACCATTTGACTTATGACATCCAAGACATCTATATCCAAGCCAGTGACTGAACCCAGGTCACCTATTCCTTAGGCTGGCATATTTACATCCAAGACCATATTCTCCATATATTAAACATGTTTTAGAAATATTAAGGAAATCAATATTACATGGGTTAGCAACAGATTAACAGAATGATAAAAAAAAATCAAAAAGCCATCCTGGAACCTTCATATTCTCATTGAGCATACTTTAAAAAGTGCTTTGATGATCATCTCTGAACATAAAAAGAATTCAGCTTACATCCTAAACATAGACATGCAAAATATACCCCCCTTTCTCTCTTTCTTGCTTAACATTAGTAGGTTCTCTTTCTTAAACAGAAATTACTGATTTCATATTCCGACTAAGTTGTCTTCTTTCTAGAGATGTCCCAGATTTTGGATGGAGGGAGCAACAAAAATGATAAAATTAAAAATATTAGTCAGGAAGGGGAAAAATAGTCTTACCACCTTGCAAAAGGGTCATAGCTAGTTGTTGTGTAGGATATGCACCACTCATTTCCCCTTTAAATAGGAAAATGCCAAAGAAAAAATTCAAATTTCAAAAAAAAATCATTATTGGATGTTGTTTTTCATAACCTGTTTTAAAACGCTCAGTGATGTACTTCTGAAGGAGTTTTATCTAAAAGACAAAGCCAAATCTCATCTAGTCTTTTTCCATCATGTAGCTCACAATGTGCTCATTGCATGCTGAGCCAGCCAAAAAGGACAGTTTCTTAAAGACAAAATCTGAGTCTGTGTATATTTAAAGTGATAGAAAACAAGATCTTAACCTAAAAACACTCAACTTTGCAGTCAGTAAGTCATGAAGAATTAAAACAAAGCCAATTCTACAGTTTAAGATGATGTAAATCAGTTTAAGTGTTTTGATGGATTTTAAAAGCTGAGTGGTGAAGGCAGTCTGTGTTAGAAATCAAAGCATGCCAAGAAAAAGAACATTTAAGATCTGAGTTCATTTTCGGCTTCCTTAAGGTTAAAAACACAAGCCTTCTTTAAATACAGGTGAAATATATTTGGTAATCTATAAAGGAGATCACAGTGATTCTGCCTGTGATGAAGCAGGTACAGACAACAAACAGTGTCTGATGGAAAATACAGAAAAAAATTATGAAAGTCGCTTTTGATGTGAAATCATCACGAAGTGGCACAAAGGCTGGCCCTGAAAGTAAAGAAATAAAATAAATAATGAGCCTTTTGTAAAACAAATGTGCTGTACAAATATGAGCATGCATAATATTCTTGCGTTATGAAAAGGAATGAATTTAAGGAGGGTGAGCTGAGGAAATAAACATAGATGCACATATTCTTACACAGACAGGTCACGGGTGGAAATACATGGTCCACATATCTGCATGGTGGAAAAGTAAATTAGATTAGTCTGTATGACTTCCACCCTTTTATCTCTCTATCCGTCTTATTTCACATCTTCTCTTATTACAAATAAAGGAAACATTTGTCCCATCTCTGGAAAACTTCAGTCATTGAGCTCTTTCCATCTCACACTGAGAAAAAGCCTATTTTTTCACATTTCAATTTGAGACATCTGACCAAAACTTAAAGCAGATATTAAATACTTTGGATTTTAGCTTTTTCATATTTATTTTTCTACATTTCAAAGAAAATGCCTACTTCTCCAAAAAACCTTAAAGTCTTCCTTTTATGTATGTTAGAATGGACCATTCTGACACTTCAGAACTGCCTTTCAAAATTTAGGAATAGGAAATTAATCAAAATCAACCCTTTATTATAAAGCAGCCTTAATTTGATGGCCTACAAGTATTTAAAGATTTTAATTAGAAGAAAATATCTTTTCAAACCTCCCAGGTGTATTGTAGCATTTGAGTTAAAGAGTGATATCTGGGGCCCTGAAATGGCCCTCAATATCCCTCTCTTTCTCATGGCTTGTTGAGAAGACTCAAGACTGCAATTCCAACACCTTTAAATGCATGGTGACTTTTCCTACACAACAACCAGTTTGGGAAGGTGTCTTCTTTTAGGTCAACATTAATAGAAGCAGGTAAAAATTACCTTAAAACTGTGAGCTATTGTCAGTCAAGAGGATAAGTGTCCTTCCAGGCACTGTCTTTGGTAAGATTTCTCACCAGCACACTGGAAACTTGTTCAAACCCTTTCCATGCCTAAGGATATTGTGATGTCCCATCCCGAAGGGGAAGGAAGCACTCAAGATTTGCAGATGCTCATGGTCAAAAATGAGTGACAAAAATCAGAGAGTTCACAATTTACAGAGTTTTATTAGCAAATTATACCCTTGAAATGGAAATCATAAGTTATTACCTGAACTTCTGGTGTAAGTACAAAGGGTTGGGTTCTGGGTAAAGGGTGGGGTGAAAGGGAAGAGAGAGAGGGAAACTAGAAGGAAGGAGAGAGAGACAGAGGAAGAAAAGGAGGAAGAAAAGATCACTCATCCTGGCTCTAGCATCAATCCAGCTGATGGGGTACCCAGGGTCCTGGGGGCATCCCCCGAACCCCCATCTAGATAAGTTTTCCCCACGCTGGAGATAAGTTTCTTGCTTTCTGTGCAAATTAGTTACCATGTGCAGTTTGTTCTTCTAGACCTTTCTAGAAATGGGTCAGAGAGCTTTGGGGAGCAATGACCTTTGGGAGTCAGCCATTCGTTGACATTCCATGCCCAGTTCTTGACCTCATTCCTATGCTTGAACTGTTCTGTGTTGTGCTTATCTCCAGGAGCCAGAGCAAGGATATTTGTCCCAGAAAGTGTTGCCCTGCCTTTGTATGGCCCCTTCTTCAGCTACATCCTGTTCTTTCTCACAGCATGTTATTCCCAGAAATCCTTGTCTGGCTCCACGGCTGTTTATGGGTGTTTGAGACATACACATTAACCCCCTTATCTTCTACACTTCTACATATGGATCTAAATCAAGTGTCAGACTTGATCTCAGCAATGGATTTATGGTGGAATCAGAATCAATAAGATTGGAAAATACCTCTAAGATCAAGTCCAGCCACAGTGGGTAAGAGATGTGGGCATACTTGACTGTGGAGAAATCAAACACACTTCTCCCAAGGGAGAAAAAAGCATCTTGTGTTTATGTTGCCTCTTTGTGTCATGTAGAAAGTCTTGCTTTATGTCAGTTACAGAGAGAATTTAGCTCTTCTGATTTCTAGCTCAGCATCATGACCATAGTTTCATGGCTGATAAGTGATAATGAAGTCCCTGAAACAACACAGCAGCTGTTGAACCTCGCCCTGAAGGTGCAGCTGTCTTTCAGGCAATTAAGCAAACTTGGTCTTTTAATGGTATTTCCTTTGGTTTGGTTCCTTGATCTACCTTCACTCAGAGACTGAAGAAGTTGTTGCTTACAGATAATAAACTATAACAAATACTGAATATTCTTCTGGGGATATTAATTTGAAAATGGCTCTTCAGGTTATTCTTGCTCACTGTACTAACAAGGCAAAGGTAAAAAATGGACAACTGAGACAACAGGTTAAACTGTGCAAAATGCTGAACTTCGAATTCCAACCTTGAGGAGATTAAAACTTGATCACCACCTGGCACGACTCATATTGCCATTCCTTGAAGACTGGAAAACAAGGGAGCATTTTGCTCTGTGTATATCACCCACTTCTGAAATAGCTGGAGTTGTGGGCTGTGTTGACAACCACAGCTCTCCCGATGAACCTCTATCTTGAACACCTACAGATGGAATGAACGCCCCTTCAGAGACCCAAGAAAGAGAAAAAGAACACTCTGCATTGACAGACAGGTGGCTGTATGAGGATACAGACCTTGGTTTAAACAGCAGGCAGTGCTTCAGTGCTGTGGGTTCACTTTTGGGAAGGTTGGGTAGCCAAAATGCCCCATCTACCCCCGGCACAGAAGCCACCCTGTGTTCAAGAGGTGTTTGTGGTTCATTTTCTGCTGTTCAGTGCAGCTCTTCGTGAGCTCACTAACGTTTAGTAAGAGATAACAGATTAAGCCAAGTGCAGGGATAATGAAATATAAATTAGTAGGTTTGCCAGCCTTTATCCACAGCACTGTCAGAGTGTATTATCTGGTATATCTAGTTCAGAGCAGTCAGTTAAATTTCCCCTTATCAGAAACTGAGTGTGAAGTGTGGTAATGTTGCTAAGTGCAGAACAAAAATCTCCCTTTTTTTGCATCCCATGACTGCTCCAGGCAACATTCTTGGAAACCTCTGAGTAGGAAGGAAAAGAAGACCCTGAGATATATACACTGTGACAAGCCAGGAGGCTAAGCTCCACCGGTAAACCGTCCTGTGAGCGGCAGTCGCCTGTGGCTGTGACATTACCACACTTTGCTCAGCTTCAGAAAGGGAAATTTAACTGACGACTGCTATGAACTGAAGCCACAGCCTAAACCAGATAATACACCCTGACAATACTGTCAGGCAAAAAAGGCTGTGTTCCCATTGATTTCATCGCATTGGAGACATATTACCCAGGGCTGTGTATGTTTGAGGGTATATGTGAACACTGTGGGAATATCAAAGGGAAAGACACACTGATTTGGGCAGAAACAGGCCTCGCAGAGATAAATCCCCAAAGTACACTGACTGAAATATATATTATTTGGAGAAGCAGGCATGGTAAAGATATTGATTGTAATTATAACTTAATCCTCAATCTACATCTGATATACCCTGCTGGGTTTGTTTAAAGGAGCGCAGAGCAGGGAAAATCACATATCTTACATCTCTGGGTTGTTTCTGAAGGATTGGAAGTCCAGTGTGCCAGCATTTCCAGCAGGATGCAAACATCAATGACAGGCAGATCCTGAAAGGTTCAGAGCTTGGGTTCAGCTCAGAGAGGACCTGTGCTTCTTGAATCTCTTGGGCTCTGGACTACAATCCTGAACAAACATATTTTGTGAACAAATGACAAAGGGAAATATCTAGTGTCACAATATATATTCCAAAATAATTAAGTGTTTAGAAACAAAAAGGATTCTCATACTTTAGAACACAGGCCAGCCCTGAATGAGAGGTCAGCCTGTAATTACTTGGCTCGCAAGAAAACCTCTCTGAAGTTTGAAAGAAAAGTTTGTGCTTAACATCCTTGTTCGCACTAAAATTTGTTAGCCTTTATGTAGTGCTTGCCCCCTTAAAAACTGTAGACCTTAATACCTACAGCAAAGTGCTGCTTCTTAAATTTACATTACTTCGATAATGTCCACATTTTGTTTTGCTTAAGAAGAATGAGAAGATTTCCCATAATCCCTTTTCTCTCTGCTTCTTGCTCTGACCAAAGCTTTGCAGTGTAAGTGCAGAAGGAGAGCTGAAAATATGGGGTTCAAGAAGTCAAACTGTTGTGTCATAAAAGTATCAAGGCTTCCAGGTGATCAAGACTTACTATTTCATGGAACCTGGATTACAGGGCTGTTGGACTGCTGGAGTCAAGTTTTCCTCCAGGACTTGGTTAGAAACTTCTGAGTGGCAGGATAAGAAGCTTTCTCTGCAGTGATAAGCACATTCATATTCCGTCCTTCTGCGATGACATGTATTGTGCTTGTTGTGAACAGCCAAGTAGCTCCTTGGACTATCAGAAGAAGGTGACCAAGTCTCATGGCTTTTAATTGCTGCTTAACAATTTCAGGTATCCTTTGGAAAAGAGAGGGAAGGAAGGGGGAAAGATGTTGATAAAACAAATTATCACTTATTACAGCTTTTATAATAGAAGTGTTTATCAGAAAAGTAAAGCAGGAAATAGCAGACCATGTCTTCATGTAAAAGATGTATCTGGAAATATTTGCAATTAACTCACTCTTCATTTCACTGCTGTGCTCTCCAGTTGCATATATTGCCTTTTTCTCATTCTTAACAATTCAATAGCTTCAACCTCAACACTCTGCAAAAGCCATAAATTAGGACCCGAGATGAACTGATGTTTCATTTGAAACATTTCATGCTGGTTTGCAGCTTCCGAATTAGCATGAAACAGCACCAGAGGAAACAGAGGGATTCTCCTGCATTGTACAAAGAGCTGTGTGAACTTTTGAAATGCCTGAGATCTCATTACTGACAACATTTTGACCTCAGAGTTTTCATGTGCTGAACTGGAGGCTGCCTTTGGAAGCAGAAACACAGATTCCCCATTCAGCATGACTGCATGGGTTTATCAAGCCAGATGATTTTTTTTTCCAAATGCAAAGCAACAGTATGTGGCTTCCTAAAATGAGGAAAAGTAGTTAAAAAATTATAGATATGAAAGCAGGACGAATGAATGATCAGCCAGGAAAAAGGCAGATAGGATGCAGTCCTTTCTGGGGTGCTTTTGGTAAGCTTTTATGTTTTGTTGCTAAACCTCTTGAATCCTATCCAGAGATCTGGGATTAAAAGATCTACACAGGCTTAAGGTACCAAACAGAAAGCAGGGAAAGAGCAAGAGCTACTCGTCTTCTGAAGCTCCCTCTTGTTCCTCCTGTGACCCAGTTTTGTTGGGAATACTACTCAGCAACAAAAAGAAAAAATATCTCAGATGAGATAATAGCACAAATACTAAGGAAATATTTTCTATTTAATTGGAAAAGAAACCCTCTAAAATATTCTGGCCCCATGGACGCCAAAAAGAGTCACTGCTGATGCCAACAGCACCAGACCTTCACCACAATACAAAACCTTCTCAAAATTTGGAGTAATTACTTTCAAAGAGATTCCAAGTCAAAACTTGGGGGGTAGCACTACATTCTCATTTTATGGGTTACAGGAAAGAAGACCTAAGGGGTATCCCTTCCCATGGCAGGGGGTTGAATTAGATGATCCTTAAGGTCCTCCCCCAGCCTTACCATTTTATGAATCTGTGAATTACTAAGTAGCTTGCAAAATTTCTCAGGGCTTCAGAGAATTACATTTCTTACGAAAGAAAGTCTGGAGACTTTTTTAGTGAGTCCCACTAGTTAAGAGAAGGTAGTTTGCACCAGATAAAAATCTGGCCAACTGGTCACATTTTTCACCCAATCTCTCTCCGTTCGGTTGAAATGTCATGGAATATATTCAGGAATTCTGCAGGGTTTGAACTAGTGCAGAAATCCTCAGGTAATGGGAGCAGCAGAGAACTTTAAGAGTAAGGGTGGAATCACTGTCAGCACAGCAACAGGTGACTTTAGACTTGGGATTCAATGCAGATTTTTATCTGCTTTGCACTATGTATAAGACTTGTGAGCTCAACACTTATCACTGATCCCCTTGTTCCTTTGTGGGATTGTTGTATTCTATTGCAACAAAATAATGCTGCAAGCAATTTCTTCTCTCAGTGTCATTTTCATTCCAGATTGCTCCATGCTGGAAATTAGCTGGATGGTGTTGTTTAAACTGTTTTTTAAAATACACAGTGTAAAAACCTCACCTTCAGACTCCGCAAGACTTCCCTAACCGACTGTGACTGAATGGAAAATTCTGCCGCTCTGATTAAACTTATATGTAGAGGTGAATAAAATATAAAAGAGGTCTTGAGCATCATCTTTTATTTAGTGTCTTGTCCGATAAGTATGATCATACTTTTAAGGATCACAGTATATTTTTAGACACCTTGTAAAGCACTCAAGCTTTTGCTTAGAGTACTAAGAGTGTATGGTTTAATAAGCCAGTTGACAGAACATTAGTGACATCAAAGCAATGGAAAAAACTCTGTTTGCTTGCTCTTCCTTTCATCTGACTTTAAAATACAGTGCAATAGACAGGATTAGGAGAGAAAAACACACATACACATGCAAACCAAGTGCATTTGATGAATACTGTGTGATAAACTGTTTGAAAATAATGATTATTTTCAGGAAACCAAGATATTCTTCTCCTTCTAAATGCACATCAGATTTTATGCAAGCCCACTGTTTCAATCTGTTGTATGTTGCAGTTTATGAAGGGGTTTCTTGGGGATACCAGATTGATGCCATCTGGGTATTGTGTAGACAGGAAAAGTACATGATGCTTCTCCTCCTCTCTGCTGTTAACCCTCAGTTTGTCAGGTTTGCTCTTGAAGACAGAGAATATTCACATTTCTATGTCTAATGTCAGGCTACAGCCTCAGGAGAGGTGGTAGGTGGTTATATCCATCAGGTCACATCTGACATAGACACCATACATGGGACACATCTCTCCTAACTTAAAATATCTGCAGAACTGGTCTCCTGCAGTTCTCAGCAAAGCCAACACAGAGGAAAGGGTGTTTTCAGTAAATAATTCCCCTGTCCATCTGAGGTATTTATTGCAAACCATCTGCACTGATTCCTAAAAGTGGGTGTTTTTTCCCCGCTTCATTTTTTTTTTCTTTCTCCAGGGAGTCACAGCATGTGATTACAGGTATCTGCATTGTACATAGTCAAAGGCAGATTGCACAAATTTGCTTGGACTTGTACATATGACCCTTAAAGTCTCAGAAATTTCCATAGACCTGATTGTCCCCAGAACCATCTTGTGTCAGATGACATGATGACACTGTCTTGGTCAGACTTTTCACTCATCAAAGAACATTCCATAATACAAAGAGACTTCCAACCTAATTGGAAGAGAATCACAACCAGCAAGCCCAAAATTCCACCTGGGTGTAGAGATACTGAAAAAAAACATTAACTTTTCACACTACCATGCCCAACAGACTGTCTAAAATGACATCTTAAAGAAGAAAGGTTGGTCTCAGAACATCTGTGGGAATAATTTAGCAAAAATATCACCTGTTGGTTAATTTTCCTAGTCACTTCAATAATAATCCAGCCATACAAAAAACCTTTCAGAGGCTGCAATTTTGTACCTTCACCATTTGGTTCTGCAGTGGATAGGGAGAGAAATTCTCTGTAACATCATAGAGATTAATGCATTATTTTTTGATAAGAAAGTACAGCACAGGAAGGATACAATATCATCCTCATAAACACATAAATTCCAGGCACATCTGGTTCCAGATATTAACCATTTAGTGTTACTTCTCTCAACAGCAGTGTTTCCATTATTTGACTTCACCTTGGACTGGTAAAAATTTGATTTAAAGTGTTATAATTTGGGCTATTTGTAAAATACTGTCTGCCCATTAGCATATGCCCAGAGAAGCTGTGGCTGCCCCATCCCTGGAGGCGTCCAAGGCCAGGTCGGACAGGGCTTGGAGCAACCTGGGGTTGTGGAAGGTGTCCCTGCCCACGGCATGGGGTTTGGAACTAGATGGTCTTTAAGGTCCTTTCCAACTCACACCATTCTGTGATCCTTAGGACTTCATTCGCAGGTCTGTTGTTAATGGTAGAACAATGTCTTTGAACAATTGAGCCTTTCCAGTTTACACGTTGTGTATCATCTCTGCTTTTCCAATGCTTTGCACAAAGTGGTAGAACAGTAGGATTTCCTAAATCACTGGTAAGCCAAGTGCTCATATCTATGTTACTTTCCATATAAAACACTTAGAATACACTCAGCTGTGAATGTAAAGCCAAAGCTGAACAGTGAATTCTCCTTAAGGCCCGATTTTCCAGGCAGTTTTTTGCCTATGGAGATGTTTCAGCATTAATTTTGATCATATTCTCTTTCACACCCTCTATCTAAGGTACTAAAAAGGGAATTCACAGGAATTCGTAAGGTGCCATAAGCAATGTTCTCAGAAGTGTAAAAGAAATGAATACGATAATAGCTTTCAAACTAAGTTCTCCTCAATGTGTTTAGTTCACTGGGTGTTAAAGAACATTTAGTAACAGTTTAAACGAGTCAAATGAGGATGCAATCAGAATTCATCAGGTAAGGCACTACCCAAACTGAATGTTATACCCCCTTTGTGGGTGCTGCAAAGGTTCTTTCCCTTCTTGACCTGTTCAGATGAAAGCTGACTGGCTTCTTTAAAGCTCGTTTTTCAGGGACATTTATCAGAACGCTGGAAAAGATGGGATTGATGCTTTTTCTTTCTTTCTTTTTTTTTTTTCCTTTCTTTTTAAGCCTAGTGTTTTGTATTTCAGCCCACTCTGCATAAAGGGAGCTGTCAGGCTTCTGCTGGAAGTTTCTTCCTTAGCAAGAGCTGCACATTGGGCATGTCCACTTCTGGAAGCAAATCCTATTCTTTCCAGTATTAAAAGGTTTGTGCCATTCAGAGGTGGATTACAGCACATGTTGTACATCTACTTATTTCTAGGTGTTCCAGGTATACGAGGTCAGGGGCTGTAGGAACTGTCATGAGCTGGCTGCAAAGTTTTTACTTGTTTCATCACTAATACTTGATACATATGATATAGATTAGATTTGGATTAGATACCAGGATGAAATTCTTCCCTGGGATAGTGGTGAGGCCCTGGCATAATTTGCCCCCAGAAACTGTGGATGTCTCATCCCTGAAAGTGTCCAAGGCCAGATTGGATGAGGCTTGGAGCAACCTGGTCTAGTGTAAAGTGTCCCTGCCCATGGCAGAGGGGTTGGAAGTAGGTGAGATTTAAGGTTCCTTTCAATTCAAACCATTTAATCATTCTGATTCTATAGTGTCAGCTCTATATGGAAAACTCCCATGGAATTTCATTGGGGGAAAAAAAAAAAAGACTTCTGAGAAATTTTTAAGTGTTTCAAACTGAACAATGAATTTTCTTTTCTCCATGGGATTAAATATAATCTTCCATAGGAGACTGGTTGTTGTCTGTGCTGATCCATATGTTTTCAGCATGACTCCTATTAAATTTCCAGATGGAACATTTCTAGGTGTGGGTTTTGTTTTGGCTTTTTTTTGTTTCACACCTCCTTAATGCTTTAAGACTGATGCAGACAGAAACAACAAATGTCTGGACTGTGTTACAAAGATGTAGGTATCTGAAGAGCCTTTTTATCTAATGTGAGGGATATTATTGTTAATAACATGTTATTGACAAGTATTTCCCTTCAATAAAAGCAGACAGGACAGCTTTACTGATCAGTCTAATCTACTTGAATATGTTGCACAAACACGTGTTATAAATATATTTATTTGAATATGTTGCACACGGGGCATGAAAGGATGGCAAAAATGTGGGATAAGTAACTGGAATGTCTAAGTAGAATGAATGTAAGATGCTGCAAGTTCTGATATTTCTTGCTCTTTTTTCCATCACATGGAGATGTCACAGCTTTGAGTCATGTGCTGGAGGTTTCACATGTGCTCAGACAGAAGACTCCTTGGCTGGAGAGAGTCATCTAGAGATGACAGAGCTTCCCAGTCTGACCAACAACCTGCAGCTAAGGCTCACAGGGCACAGGGGGTCTTTGCTTTGCTCAAAAGCAGGAGAGCTTTAGAATTCCTGTGTCACTGTTGTAGATACTGAACAAGCTAAGGTGGAACATGAGAAATTCAGGTGGGACCCTCTTATTCAAGGAATAAATTTCAGGATTGAGACTTAATGCATGTAGAATCAATTGTTTAGGTTGGAAAATATCTTTAAGGCCATCAAGTCCAATCATTAATCCAGCACTGTTAAATCCACTACTAAACCAAGTCCCTTAGTGCCACATCTACGTGTCTTTAAAATCCCTTTGGGGGTGGTGACTCCACCACTGCCCTGAGAAGACTCTTCCAACATCTGACAGCCCTTTTGGGGAAGAAACTGTTCCTAATATCCAATCCAAACCTCCCCTGGCACCACTTGACGCCATTTCCTCTTGTCCTATCACTTGTTAAGTGTGAGAAGAGGTCAGCCCCCACCTGGCTGCACCCTCCTGTCAGGAAATGTAGAGAGTGATAAGGGCTTACCCTGAGCCTTCTTTTCTCCAGGCTGAGCCCCCCCAGCTTCCTCAGCTGCTCCTCATCACACTTGTGCTCCAGACCCTTCCCCAACTTCATTGCCCTTCTCTGGACATGCTTTCAGCACCTCAATGTCAATGAAATTCAAAAATATCTCAGCCTAGTGGGATGCATAGAAGCTCATTATCACTCCAAGAAAACTGACAAGCAATAAATAAAACTGTCAGAGTAAATTTGTTTTGATTATTTAAGGTAAGCAATAAAATTGAAGTTCAAGAAGGTTCCTGACATGGGTAGGTGGCATTAATTCATGACACAGGCAGTCTTAGAAGAAATAATTTGAAATATTCATGTAATATATTAGCTACTAAGTCAGTTGTGAAGGGAATACGCCTGCACACTGCAGGATGAAAAATGATGCAAATCTGCAATGTGTAAAAGCCAGAAAGCACAAGGAATGAGACAGTAAATATTATGGGAAGAAATGTATTGCCATCACTTAGGAACACATTCTCAGAATTAACCATTTCAATCATCAGTCACAGGGTTTAGCTGGTTTGGGCAGCCATGACGTGTCAGAGCATAAATTGATCACGTTTCATCCTAAAAGCTCAGCGTCAATGGGCTTCTGGGACCATAATTCTTGAGTTACATCTATTGAAGGTAAACAGAATAGCTCTGAAAGGCTCTCTCTGATTCCAATATCATCCGGCACAGTCTGGCCTCATCCATGTCATGAAAATCTCTTGCTTCCCCATATAGGTTGGCCATAGACAAACTCTCTATGCATGAACCATATTAGCTCTGTGAACAGAAATTTCATGGGAGAGTGCTGACCAAGGAAGTACATTATTCCAAAAATTTTGAAAATTCCATGTGCTCCTCTCCTGACACGGATAACTTTGCATTGGTGCAGCCCAGACGTCCTGGGTGATTCTCCTTTACTTAACAGCTTAATGATTAAACCATTCATTTAAATCAATCATTTACTCAAGAAAGACCATGGGGTTTTCTGCCTGGTAAGTTATTATGTATAAATGATCAATATCAGCTCCTCTAGTCCTTCATATTTATGTCCAAACAGAGACTATCATGGGGATTTCTGGGAGCCAAAGGTGCTTGAGATCCAAGTCCAAACCAGCAGCCACCTCAGTATAACATCTTCGCTCAACTTCCACCTCCCTCTGTAGCCTTTCAGATTTCACCAACCTTTTCCACAGACTTACAGGTATTTATTAAATAAAAAGAACTTAAGTCTTAGCCTTGATAGGTTTAATTACTGACCTCAATATTTTGACCGTGAATTTCCCTAGGGTACATTGTGGATACCAGTGCAAGATTTAGAAAGAACCACTGCAGTGTGATACTAAAATATGAGCAGAACAATCCGTATTTTTGCTCTTCTGAGTTTCAGAGTCAGCTAACGAAGCAAATACCAGAGCCACCAATGACACATTTACTCTTCACTTAGGAAGGAGAAGACAAAGAAGCTGTGAAGACTTTCCTGGAGTTGTACTTAGCCAGACAGGGACCACATATGACCAGACACCAACGACCTGCACATTAGCTGAGTTTGAAAACAACACAAATACCTTCGAACATGTTAGTTTAGGGATACAGATGGATAAATACTAAGGCATATCTTGGTAATCTTACAGGTCTCCAGGCTTTCTGCTTTCCCTGTGCAACCTATTAGAGATCTGTCTACTAATATTAAATAAGCTCCTTTAAAGAATTTTCCCTAGATTGATTTGAATCAGGATCTCTGACATTACAGTTAAAATAAAATAGTGTTTCTGCTGAATAGTCAGTTCATGGAAATTGCACATGTATTTCTAAACTGCATTTAGGCTGGGCAGTCTGGTGCCACCTTCCCATATGAGGTTGTTGATCCAGGACAAAATAGTCTTAATGTTAAGAAGGAAAAACAACAAACAGACCATAAATGGCTACTCAACTGTTGGGCAAATAGTAACAATTGTAGGCAGGATTTTAATCACAGAGACCTCTTAATGTCCACAGGTATTTTCCTCTTGGAGGAAAAACACAGGACATTTCTGGTGTGATCGTGCCAACGATTGTGTTGAACTCAGATGAGAATGAACTGTGTGTTTTGGTAAATTAGAACTGTATTAGTTTGAAACATATCATTGTGCGTTAAAATTTCTATTTAAAAATGCAAGCAGAACTCACAATTGTGAGTGGTCTTCCCCTGGTACTCTTGTTTTCCAAAGAAAAGAATTCTGGTTTTATTGCTTAGGCTTGAATACCTGAGCTCAGAATTTGAGGTACTTTAGGTATTTTCTGGTAACCCATGGAAAATATTAAAATGTTATTCATTTATTTACGTAAATATATAGCTTTACATAAATATATTCAGCCTTTTCATTACCTTGGAAAAGGATAAATGAAGCTTATTTTTTTTACCAGATAGTGACTGACATTTTACTCCCAATTTGAATCAAAGTAAGTTTGTGTGGGTATGGGGATTCAGATGAAAACACACAACATCAACAGTATAGGATTTTTCCCCTTAGATAAATATCCCCCTCTCTTGCTCCTGCTTCCAGCTGTTTAAATCAACACTGGAAACTGCACTTGGAACAATGCCAGATGACTCTGATGAATACACTGCAGAATTAAAATGAAAAATATTTCCTTTAAGCTGAAAGAAGAGGTAAACAAAAAAGCTTTAAAAAACACACAAAGGAAACAATATTTACCTTTGTCAAGTTAATAAGCAATTCTATGTGTGTAGTTTTAAATTTTAAATTTTTTTTAAACCCTATTTAAAATTTAGTTAAACCTTGACCAAACAAATGTTTATGTTCTTGTTCAGCTTTAGTTATTTTGACAATAAAGACAAAGGTGCGTTCTTATTTTCTCTAGCAGAGTCACAAGCAATGGGAATACATTCGTTCATCTGTTGAGCTATAAGGTGTTGTTTAAAACATTTTATTGTAAAACTGCTTTAACAATTTCCTGTTCAGCTCCTGCCTATGTAAGAAGTCTGACTTGCTAGCTCAGATTTGTGAGAGGATTAATTTGATTCTGTATATCATTTTTAATTTATTGAAATTATATAATTACATAATGACAAATGGTCCCTCTAAAATATTTTTTTGGTAATTCCAGTATGGTGTTAAACAAGACTTAAATCAGTTTTTGTAAACAATGTATTTAAAGTGAAATTATCATTCTCAGCTTTTAAATTACCACAGCACAAACAGATGTTTGTTCCAAGTGTTTCTAATTTCTTTCACAGAAAGCAGTCCTAGAGTGGAGGCATTAGAAAAACTGCTTTGGATTTTTTTGGGGGGGAGTATTTTTCAACTCACTTTTAGGACCGTGCCAGATTTTGAGGGGTTGCAATATTCTAATACACATCTTTTTTTTTCTGATGCTGGACCAGAAACCCAGGCAGGAGTGGGAGCAAGGAGTGCTCTGAGAAACTCTGAGCTCACTTCAGCAGCTCCTGGGACTCAGCAAGACGCACTGTGGGATCCCTTACGGGCTGTGGATTGTGCGTGTTCCCTTTCCAGAACAAACCTGTCCCTTCTCCACTATTCCCTCTCTTTCTTTCTCTCTGTCATTTCTTGCTCCCCCTTCTTTGTCCCTTGTAGACTCTCTTTTCCAGCTGTCAGTATGATGATTCTTTGTGGCTAAGTGATCATAAACAGAAAATAACCAAATCCACACCCCACTCTACATGCATGGACACTGCAGACAAGTATCATAAATCAGTCTGACCGATTTTATTTATATGAGGACTATTGATTTTCTCCTTCTCTCCATGAACCAGAAGGTGGCATCTGATTACTGGCTTGTAAATATGCATCTCTTCTATCTTCACTGCAGCAGTCAACTTCAGTGAATCCTTTTCTTTACATACATATCAATGTGAACATACAAAATTAATGCACACCTGTCTATATTCTTCAGTCAAACATCTATCTATCTATCTATCTATCTATCTATCTATCTATCTATCTATCTATCTATCTATCTATCTATCTATCTATCTATCTCATTGTTAAGCAGTTTCCTTTATGATAATAATATTTAACCTTGCACTGAACTGTTTTGCTTTAAGGATCTGACCTCACGGTGCAATTATTGACAGGTTTAGCAACACAATCCAGCAGCTTGATGTTCTAATTCCCATTCTCCAAACTGGAAAATGAAGGCAAAAGAGACCCAAAGGTCTCCTTCAGAGGCAAACAGAAATGTTGTGAGAAAGCATGAAATATTTAAATTTCCTTACTCTCACTCATGGACCTCCAGCTATGAAATCAGTCAAACCAGGCGCTCTATTTTATAAAATCATGACATTTGTAGACTCCTCAAGTGTCTGACATTAGTTTCTATAAATGCAGACCTCAGTGAGCAGTTAGTGTGTTCTGGCCTCAATTAATTCTGAGGAAGATGAGTAAACATTTTGTGTTCCCAGCAAAGCTGATCCACCAATGAGATGAGTTGTTCCTGTCAATCTTTAAATGTTTGAATCTTTTTAACTAAGCAGGTGATGCTTTTAAACCCAAAGGTGTTTGGTTCAATTCCCTTTGCACTAAGTAAAGGATAATTCTTTTACATGATTGCTGTAATATAAGATGGGATTTTTGTGAGAGCAAAAGTATAAATAATTGGCTTTCCTTATAAGAAACAGCTGGGCAGAGGTACAAAGAGAGCTCTTGGTAGAGTCTTTTGGTTCCTAGTGCAGTGGCTGTCAAGACCCACGTTTTAAATAGTTTTGGAGCAGTTGTATCATGTTAGCTGTTAAATGTCAGGATTCAGATGTTTGGAACTTTCTGGCCTCAATCTTCAGAGGCTGTTTGCTATTGAATGGTCTTTTCCCTGACAGAAAGTGTTGCTATAGTTTTTATAGACCACAGACAAGATCTACCTGCCCAGCTTAAGAGAAAAAATTGTGCTTTGGACAGCTGAAAATACTAATACATCACACACAGAAACACACACTCTTGTTTCTCCTTAATTCCATAAGCAGAGAGCTTGAGCCATGAAAGATCATTTAGAAAAATGCACGGAAAGCTGGACAAAGACCCAGGGATTTCTGAGCTTCATGGCAAAGCCAAAAGACCAACCTTCAGCTCCAGGAAAGGAGCAGGAATTACTGGTGCAGGTCGTGCATGTGAGTATTGCAAGGTGACAGGAACATGGTGAAACAGCAGTCAGGACTGTGAGATGGGAACTGACAGGAGTGAGCTGTTCAAAATCAAAAAGAATATGGTAAAGGGTGATGGGATGCTGATTTATTTAATGCAACAGTAAAGAAACAAGAAGGAATAGCTGGGGTGAAAGGGAAGCTGCCTGGGTCAAAGTCACACAGGGGAAGAAAGACGAAAGAGATATTGGTGCAGTAACTCTTGAAGTCCCTTATAGATTGTCAGGAGAAGCCATGAATACAGAGAGAGCTTTTTGTGATGCTTTCATGCACAGTGTTTTATATCAACATACATGTGCATACAGTTACAGACAGAAATAATGCATTTTCTATCACAATGTGGTTATAAACCATACAATCTATAAATTTTCAAGATTAAATGTTATTAATCAAAATTAACTAAATCATTAAGATGTTTCAGCTCTCAGATTAAAGCTGAAGAAAAACAAGAAGAAAGCTGAAGAAAAACAACAACAAAAAGTTACCAATAAGATCCAATTATTCCTTTTAGACTGGCAGTTTTCTCTGACAAGTTCAACAAGCAAACCTGTGGCAGGTCAGGTTTGGATTAGGTTTTGCCAAATGACAAGGATGCTACAGCAAGAAGGTCCCTTGGGAAGGTTATTTACGTCTGAGCAAGGAGGACTCACTGAATCTGGGTGGTAGCTCAATAAATGTGTTCCCTTTTTGCCTTTGTGTCCAACCCACCTTCGCAACTTCACTTTTCTTTCTTGACTTCATATGAATCTTTTTGCACTGCTTTAATTTTTTTTTCATTTTTCTTTTTGTTTGATTTTACAATTCTGCTTTTATTTTCCATAAGGCAGCCTTTCACATCATTAAACATCTTTTAATTCAATTTATATTTCTGATCTTGCCTGTAATTCTGATGAAAACTTGGGAATGGGGGAGAGATAAATGAAATAAGCCATGAAATATAAGACCTAACTGTTCTTACAGGCAAGAAGATTGAGTGCATAGAAAGGTTCCATTATAAAGTTCGGAAAATAGAAGGGGTTTAGTCATCAAAACAGTGCAGAATAGCTTTCAGACAGAAGAATTAGGAGCAGAAATTACTCTCAGATCTCAGGATTAAGTTTATTCTCCTCATCAAAATTATCTGATATCAGTGTTGAAGTAATAAAAAAGTAGTAATTCAGAAAGACTTTTCTGTCCTGAATTTTGCAAAAAAAAAAGGAGTGAAAAGAATAAGATTCTTCTTGTGTCATGTAAAATGTCAACAGACCAAACACCTGCAGATAAAACCATACCAGACTTTCTTCACATTCAATGGGGAGAAAAATGGCCAGTTTGGAGTTTGATGTCATCTCACCTTTAGAACTTTGATTTTAGAAGAATATACTATTTAAGGAGGGAAGCTCCACAACTGGTTTACACACAGGTATCCCTGTTTGGGTTTTGTATCCAAAGATACTACATCAAAAACCACAGAAATGGGTCTGCTTGTGGATTACCACTGCACAGGTTAAAGAGGAAAGTGCATTTGTGTGTGTGTGCATAGATACGTGTGTGGCTTCCACAAATGAATCCAAAGGGGAAAATCATATATATGAGCGTGTAATTAATTTCTTACATCCCTTCCACCTTCTGCCATCACAGTGTTGTGCAAAGCTTTTGTTTAGAAAAAGTAGCAATTTTCTTCTAACATGCAGAACACCTGGCTCTCCAGAACATCATTATGGAGAAGGAATGCTTTTATTGTTTTATGATGGTTGCTATCAAGAAACAATAAGAAGAGTAATTGTGTTCACTGATATCTAATTGTCTTTCTATGGCTGGTTTGACAGAATAAAACACCACAACCTTCTGGAAACAATTAAAGGTATTAATAAAATGGATTTGCTGTGCACATTTACTGCTGATCATTGCACAGAGCACATGAGCACACAGCATATGTGAAAATGACATTATTAGGCTGCATAAAGTGTTCTTATACTTTCCCTGGACTTCAGTGTTTGATGTTATGACCTGGGAAACAAAACCAGAGAGAAAACAGAAGAACTGGTTCAATCACAGAAATTAATAAAGAATGAAAACATGAGACTCTCCTTTCTCAGTGGTTTGCAAATCTTAGGTCAAACTTAACCCTGATGTAAGTTTAGCAAGGTAAAACACAGTAAGGAATTTGGGGTCTATGCTTCCATTTTTGGCCATGTTATTAATTGTTTTATATTTTTGGTAGATGGAGGATATCCACAGTAACAAGGAATGAGCAAAAATTCTCATATTTTAATGATAATTGCAATCACATTTCAGGTTTAGTGAAATTAACAGGTTTTCTGCCTTGTCTGAAACACTGAAATGCACTTACTGGAACAGACATACAAATTCCAGCAGTCTTTTCTCAGTCCTTTGCCATCCACTTCTGATAGAGGAGCTTCTGCTCAGCGATTTTCTCAGAACAGATAAGTGTGTGTTTGGATGTGTACATGATTGCACAAGTTGAAGAAAGAGGGCAAGATTTCTATCTAGGAAAAAAAAAAAAGAAATCCAGCCTAATTGTGGAAGTTAAGCCTACTCCTTTAAAACATTTCCATACTGTGAGCCTTTTACAGCTGCAAATAGATTAAAGGAGTGTTTAAAGGTATAGCATTAAATGAGTACAAATAACTGTTTTACGTAAGTTGCCTGGGGTACATCAGTAGCCTTCTAAATGATCAAAAGGTATAGCTGGAGGCAAGGTCCAAAACCACCTGCTTATATAAAAGTCTTTTATATGAGGTAGCTGATATCATACATTTACATTGATCTTCCTTTAAACACTGTAATGAAATCAGCATCAAAATTATGTTAAAGTACTGTTATAGCTACCTTGAAGAGACGGGAGCAGGAGGAGTACAGCTCCATCCTTGGACTGCCCCACATGCCACTGCACTGGGATCATGTGTCACACCTGGACCTGTCTCAGGGTCGGCAGGGCTAAGCCATCTTCAACTTTTTTAAACTGATTTTGAGATTGATTCAAGAAACCCTAGGCACATGAGCAGTTCCACCCAGCTCCACTTAAGCCTTTGCTGAAGTGGTTTAATCTAGGCTTGAGCATGGACCATTGGTTTGGATAAGCTCCAGACTGGATAGAGATGCTTTGTTATTACTGCTTTGCTGGGCTGGAGGGTTTTCAATCAGAATGAAGATCAGAAGTTTATTTAGAAACAACTGGCCTTTTTTCTTCTAAGGGTGGTACTTTTAAAAATTTCACAAGTAATCATTTAAAGAATTTCACAGATCTGCATATTTAAACAGTTCAAGAAGCTTCCCTTTTCTAAGAGAAGATCACCACCAACATCTGCAGCATCATTATTCTCTGCATTGGTCACATTATTTTCTCAAACTACCTTTTGAATCAGTTCAGCATATCTCGATGATTGTAATGTGCTTGCTCCTAAGCCAAGTGGGTCCTCTAAACAATAGTATTTATGTCACCAGTACACTAAAATAATTTTTAGGAGTAATTTTCTCTTGCTTGTTTACCAAGAGAAGTTCTAAACTGGCAAATGACCGAAAGTGCTCATGTTAAGGCTTCTGTGAGCAGTACTTTAATAAAACTGCAACCTTGCCTCATAGTTTTTGGGATGAGGGGCCAATCTGTGCCTGCAAAGCAAGCAATCTGACTCTTTTGTTTATTACAACATTGCTGAGATGTATCTTAACTATTGAAAGTAAAGGACAAAAACCTGAATCCAGACCTTGACCAGATTAATTTTGCTTGCTAAAATATGAAAATGTAACTGATGCTTTATTTCTTCCTTAGAAAATAAAATATTTAGTTCACTTTTAACAGGGACAAAAAAGAAGGAAAAAAAAAAGAATGCAAGGAAAAGTCCTAAAGAGAAACCCGCAAACCTGAAAGGACATTGATCAGCTCCTTCTCCCCCATGAACACATGTACAATAGAAGGCTTTTAAAGTGCCCTTATTGTCAGCATACTGACCTTGTTTAAGAAAGAAAATGACATCTTTGTGTTCTGCATTTATTCCCTAACTGGGTAACTTCCATCCAAAAACAGGGAAAAGAAAGAAAAAAGACCAAAAAAAGCTTCTTCTTTTTTTTTTTTTTAGATTTATAATACTTAGACCATATTGCTTATAAAAAGATGGAAGATCCCACAATTATGTGCATTACTTTTGCAGAGAAAAGTGTTTACAAAGTCTAGGGAAAAGGAAAAAAAACCTTCAGCCAACCTCAGGGTTTAAAAGCGTTTTTCAAGATATCCTTTTTCTCTCCAAGGTGCTGAGCTGGCGTCGATAAAAGACCTCTCTTTGAGAATAAAATGCAAAAAGTCAAAACAGTTTTCCATTTTAGAGGAAGCCTTTCAGTGTGTTTGCCACTATTTCAATGAGTTCTTCCCCCTCTCTGGATAGTCGATATAGGAACGCTAACCATATTTTAAAAATAGATAAAAAACAAGAAAAAAAAATATGTTATTTGGGCTAGTGCTTAAAGACGGCAAAATTCTTAGTAAAGTTTAGATAAAAAGCACTAAGATAAAATCTGTGAGGCAAGGGAGGGGGCAGGGAATGGACCAGGCTCTGCTCGGGGTGCCCAGCAGTGGGACAAGAGGAACGGGCAGGAACTGATACCCAGGAAGTTCCACCTGAACATGAGAAAAAACTTGTTTGCTGTGCAGTGCCCAAGCACTAGAATGGATTGTCCAAAGAGTGTGTGGGCTCTCCCTCACTGGAGATACTCCAGAACTGTCTGGAGATGACACAACTTGAGCAGGGAGGTTGGACCAGATGATTCACTGTGGTCCCTTCAAACCTCACCCATTCTGTGATATGGAGCTACTCGGAGAGTGAGAAACCAAAGGCAAAACGAAGAGGTCCTATAGACAGCAATGCCAGTGAAACATGGTAAATGTGGGAAGATAGGAACATGGTTTGGATTTTTATTTCCAACACTGAGATGGTGCAGAGTGTGACACAACCTGCAGGGGAAACAGCCCAAACAGGTCATTTTGCTAATGAAATTAAGAGTGGAAACCATCCAAGTCTACCTTTTCATGTTCAGGCCTGTTTTGAAACTCAGCTCATCTAGTTAGATTGAATTATCATTTTAGGTCCCTTCGAAATGAACTATTCTATTCCACTGGAATCAATGTGGCAGAAAGGATATGGCATATGAAAGGAAAAGAGAAAAATTAAAAGATCAAGCACTGAGATAATTTCATGCTCTCAGATATAATTAATTTAATTTAATAAAGGTACACAAATATATGTCTATCCCCCATGGCCCTTTCCTAGACACTAGCAAGCAGATTCTTTCTAAGCATCTTGTAGTTTTTAGGAAATGTCTGTGAGGGATGCAGCTGTTTCTAATTCACCATCAGATTTTTATAAAAATGACTAAGAGGAAAATAGACTGCGACTCATTAAAACTCAGGGATAAATTAAAAGAGGCTGAAATGAAAAGCTTCCTTATAACAAAACACAAAGAACCAGGGAATGCAGTGTTTCTTTGAAGTGTGGATAGTGGTGGACAGACCACTCTCTATGGGACAATGAACTTCCATGTCCTTTATCAGCAGTCACTCCTTACCAAGCGGCACAGGAACTGGAATAGCAACTGTTGGAGATGGTCACATGCAGAATGTTGAGCCAGCAAATGTCATCTATCATCTTTCTGCCAACGAGTGCTGAATTCACCACCTCCCTTTGTGATACAGGATAGAGGAGACCAAAGTAAATACCTGTTGTCAACACCTGGAACTAAAAAGACCACCTGCCAGGATTGATTGGCATGGCTCGCCTTTAACAAAAGCTGCCTCAAAAAGACTACAGGACAGAGACAGGCAGGCAGAGTTCAGAGGGAACTTAAATAGCACCACATGCTCCCCACGACGGCTTTATCTGAATCCTGCTCAAAGCCACCTCTCCTTGATTTTTAATTCACAAGTTACTGATGTCTTCAGAAGTGGAAAAAGAAAGGAGAAGAAGAAAGGAACTAGCTTTCCCCTTTGCTTTCTCCAAGAATAACACACTGTTTGGCTTTGGTTATGGGTAGTTATGGGTGCAATTTCAGACTGATGATTTAATTCTGTTGCCTAGCCATTGTTAGATATTTCACACAAACATGGGTTTGGGTTGAAGACTAGTGTCTAAAATAATATGTTGCATTTAGGAGTCTGACAGTCTTGCAGAGGTCATCTTCACGACTAGACTTTTCACCCAAACTTGAAGATATTTCTGCCAAAAGAAACACACTGGGAGATTCTGCCTTTCAACAGGAGAGAGGCTGCCAGTTCTGTTGTCCTGTTTCGTTTTTTTTTTTGTTTTCTGCAACACAGCAAGGTAACCAGGGAGTTTAGCAGCCTCGTGTCACCTGCCTCCCACTGAGGTGTGTCCCCCACAGTTCCCAGCTCCTGATCCTGCTGAATGCCTCTGCAAATATGCTCACCACCTATCTCTGACACTCATGCCACAGCTTGCTGAGCCCTGAAATCTCATTAAATCCATGTATGGCAGCAAGTGCATCAAGGGCATCACATTCAGTTTCCTCCTAGCTGCAACCTGGCATGGTCTGTATTTCTGAAAATCGCTGCCATGTAGTAGCAGGAGTTATTTTTACATTCTTAGACTTGGTGCAATAAGGAAGTAAAGGGATGATGTGTCTTTTTTGGGATTGTTGAAACTGAAGAGAATGGGAGCTACTGATGAAGTAAAGAGGTTTTAGTAAATGTTGTCCTAAGGCCAAGTTGTTTGATAAAAAATGTGAAGACACATCTGCAGATGACCATCATGCTGTCTGCAGGCTGCCAAAAACCATAATGATGAAATATTTGAGTCTTTATCCAACTGTGGCAAAATAAACATGGGGATCTCATTAAACGAATTCAGGAAGTAACAAGTAGATATTGGAGCTGTAGAACTTCATGATAGTGTCATAAGAGTGCACAACTACCAGCCATCCTAAAGTGTCAAACATCCATCTTTTCTTGAGTGAAAAGGGAAATGAAAAAAGCTAAGAAGGAGATAGAATTACCAGAAAAGGACAAAGAGATCACTTTTGGCAGAAGTGTGGTGGTGTCCTGTGTTTCATGTGTTAATATTTCAAGAGTTGCAAATGAGTCTGTAACATACTGGGCCTGGATTTGTTAATTTAAAATGAGTCATGGGGTGACATCTCATGAAACGTAATAGACAAAAACTCTACAGAAGTATGGGTGAGGAAACACTACTATTAAAGCTATTTTTTTACAATATTACAGAGAAGACATATCTCAGTTTCCTTAATTTACTGAGTCAGTGTTTCTTTCCATGTTTATCCTACCAAGATCTTCTAACAGACTTCTACAGAACCTTTCCTAGAGCTCGCTGACGTCAATGAAAGAAATAGGAGTGCACTATATTTCTTTTGTTAAACACTGTATAGGAAGAGGATCACTCTATAATATGCTGGTTTAGCTGGATTGCAGGTGGGTGGTAGCAAACTTTCAACACACACACACACCCACACACACCCCCACACCCCCACACACAAAAGTTAAATAATGGCTGAAGAGAAACAATTCTGCAGTGAACATTGATGTCTCCCATTGAGATGCAGACATCACCTAACCATTGTGACATCTGCTACCTGATTTTTATGTTATCTGGAGCATGTCATGGGCTCTTACGTGTCATTGAAATGAAACTAAGGCCTTTCTTTAGTGGCGTGACCTAAGGAAAGGTGCTACTGGCACTTACATTTCACATAATGAGCTTTATTGTGCAATCAAGTGTTTCTGTTGGAAATGCCTAGCAGGATCTTGGCTTTGCTGAACTGGCCATTCCCACCCAGACTCATTTTCAAAAAAAAGACTCATGTTCAAGGTGCAGATATTAATTCCACTCAGTCACTTCATGGATTTACGTTGCCGAGCTTCCTCAGAATCAAGTCTGTTACTAAGACTGCAATGAATTAAGTTAAAAAAAAATACAGGGTAAGAATGTTTGGCATAACAGCCCAGTGGTTAAAATAGTCATGTAGAAGAATCATTGAATCATAGAAACACTGAATGTTTTGCGTTGGAAGGGACCTCAAAGATCATCTCATTCCAACCCCTACTGCCATAGGCAGGGACACTTTCTACTATCCGAGGTTGCTCAGAGCTCCATCCAACCCGCCTTGAACACTTCCAGGGATGGGGCAGCCACAGCTTCTCTAGGCATCCTGTGCCAGTGGATCTCATTTGTAGGCTTTCCTGAGCTGTGGGGTGGTTATGGCAACAGTTTCCACACCCAAACAGAATTTTCTCATCATTGCAATATTCTATAGAAAAATCTCGACATGTTTTCCACAGCACGGCTGCTAGAGACTGGAAAAATCCATGGGGCCATAAGGAGAGAATGTGCAGCTCAAGCATTTGGCTGGAAGTAGGAAGCTTTTGTGTCTTCCTTTTGTAATGTTTATGGTTTGCAGAAAATAACTATCTAATGCTAAAGAAACATAATTTTTTTTTAATATTGTCTATCTGGCTCAGAAATTTTACAGTGTAATATGGACATTTATTTCAGCCTCTTCCTGCCAAACTGATTAAAAGAGAAACAAACCAGGAGTTTATTTCAACCCCCTAATCCCTGTGTCAAACACCTTAGTTCACGAGTGAAAATCTAGGGATGAATTTCCTTCCCTGCAGCCTTTGAATCCCAAATTTGTTCGGCTAAAAACATTTTTGGGAACAGATATTTTCATAGATGCTTCTAGAGCCAGATAGACACAGTATGTAAATGGACTGCAATAGTCTGAGGCAAATGTTTTTAACATAACCAGGTGAGGATACTGATATCTATATAAGCTATTATTTATTTTTAAGAGGAATTTCAGCCCTTTTTTTTTCATGATCTGTATGGCTTTTTCTACTCTTTAAAACAATTTGACTTTCCAAGCAAATATATTCAGTGTTTCTAAGCAGAGAAATTTTATTTTTTTTTATCAAATCCTAAGATTATATTGCCAAGTTTACAGTATCTAGCAACCCTTTTTATTCTTCTTTTTTTTTTTTACTTACATCCAGACTGAGAAATATACTGAACACCAATGGGTATGTTTTATGGATCTACACACACACAAAAAAGAAACGAAAAAGAAAAAAAAAAGGCATAAGATAGAGCCCCAGCGAAAGCAGTGAAAACATTTTCCTTTCAAAGCTTTCCTTTGCTTGCTAGGAAAATATTTATGAAATGAAGTTTAATGCACTTGCTGAAAATTAACACAGAGCTGCATTTGCAGCTAATTAACCTATTCTCAAAGAAAGCAATTGGGAAATGCTTGATTAATGTTTAAGGCGTAAGATACACACAAAAAATGTAGGCAAAACTTCATCATGGCACCCAGGAGATCGCTGTGTGACACAATCTAGAGTCTGTGTGTAGCTCACTCTCCACAGGAACTAATTTTGAAGCGCCAGAATGCTGTGAATTGTCTGTAAAACACTGTAGAAGAAGCTCAGTGTAGAACAGAAGGCAAGCTTTCCCTAGGAAGAATGCTGATAAAATTTTAATGAAGTAACATGTTGTCATGGGGATTTGTTGCTATTCATTAATTCATTGTGCTTTTCCCCTATAGTTTTGCTGAAGTTGAGTGACAAATTGTCAAGTAGCAGTCTTAGAGGTTTAAAGTTTCTCATTGATAATCTAACTTTACCACAAATAGTTTTAAAGTATCCACTGTTTATGGAATAAACCTTCTGAGGTACTAGAGTTAGACTCATCTCTGCGGGGAGAGTCAGAGGATGGACTGTGTTTACATTCCCTCGACCACCTCTCTAGCAGGAACTAAAAAATCCAGCTCCCAGGCACAAGCCCTAACATGTCTGAATATTTCCAGACATGTTCATATTACCAGCATGCCCATCCTTTTAAAAAAAACAGAACAACTGACCTGAAAAACGTGTGTCCTTTCCCACGGAGGGTGGGATGAAGAAACTGGCCTGAAGCCTGAGATGGGAGAGTGTCCAGAGAAGGGCAACAGAGCTGGGAAGGGGCTGGAGCAGCAGGAGCAGCTGAGGGAGCTGGGGAGCTCAGCCTGGAGAAAAGGAGGCTCAGGGGGGACCTTCTCACTCTCTACAACTCCCTGGCAGGAGGCTGTAGCCAGGTGGGGATTGGTCTCTTCTCCCAGGTAACGAGCAATAGGACAAGAGGAAATGGCCTCAAGTTGCACCAGGGGAGGTTTGGATTAGGAGGTTAGGAAAAATTTCTTCACTAAAAGGTTGGTCAGGCATTGGAACAGGCTGCCCAGGGAAGTGATGGAGTCACCATCCCTGGAGGTGTTCAAGAAACATGTGGATGTGGCACCTGAGGACACAGTTTAGTGGTGGATTTTGCACTGGTAGGTTAATAGTTGGCCTCCGTATCCTTAGAGGTCTTTTCCAACCTAAATGACTCTATGACTTTGTGATTATGCTGCTCCCCAAGTCACTGGTATAAAATAAGTGTATCCTGATTCTGCTGCAGTGTGTTTGCACAGAGCAGTGATCAAAATGACTCCCTTCAGGTTAGGGAGTGTCTATGGAATCTGCATTTGCAAGAAGGTAAGTACATAAACCAGCCAAAAGAAAGGGTTTTCTTCACTGACATTTCAACAGCAGCAGGGATCATTTTTAAATCATAAAATGGTAAGATGCGTGATAAAAACAGTTTAGTGGCCTTCATTTGGGACTCGTGCATGGCTTTGGCTCTCAGGAGTTATTATTTCCTTATGCAATGTGTGTTTATGCGTCAGAGTATGATTTTTGTCTTAAGTTTTACAAATATCCACTCCCAGCACAAACTCTTGTAATGTTCAAAACAATAGAATGCTTCTATCTCTAGGAAGTTACCCTAAAGTGCCTTGTCATGAGGTAGACAAAATTCAGATGGTTTCAGTTGGATCTGTTATTTCTCATTTGGGCTATTCCAACAGTTTGGGGGTTTTTTTCTGTGCAGGGCAAATAGTTTTAAGATTTTCAGGAAGACAACGGTTTAAATTTTGCACAATGAGGTGATATTCACATAGTAACACGTTGCTAAAGTACAATATTTTCCTGGACTGGCTTCCAGCTGTTTTCCAGATTTACTGACAATGTTGCAATGGAAATAGCTAGAGCCTAATATCAGACATGAAACTGAAAAATCCTGGTCTCCACATTTTAGTCCCCCACTAATGTAGCTGAGAATGAAGGTGGTGATTTTAAACAGACATCTTGAGGCATCTCTGTTTACCCAGACTTCCTGAAATATCAGCAGTGGATGTGCATATTTCAGTCACTAAGGGATATATAGGAGGCAAAATTATTTGATGAACAGCATGATCTACATTCAGCTATTTTAATAGTTGCACATGAGATTTGGAAACAACGCCTGCAACTGGAAGAACTTTTCGTTCAGAGGATCACTATAAAATTTCGCCACAAACTGGAGATATAAATTGTTCAGTCTATTAGAAACAGCCTTTAAAAAATCCCTTAGAAACATTACATATCACATCAGCTGTGTTTTATCAGACTTCACCCCAATACTCTGTTGCCAGGAGGGGAGACCTTTTACAAGAGCCCTGACAGAGGAAGGGCAATGGTTTTAAACTGAAAAAGAGCAGGGTTAGATTGGATATTAGGAAGAAACTCTTCACTGTGAGAGTGCTGAGGACCTGGCACAGATTGCCCAGAGAAGCTGTGGCTGCTCCGTCCCTGGAAATGTCCAAGGCCAGGTTGGATGGGACTTGAAGAAACCTCGGATAATGGAAGGTGTTCCTACACATGGCAGGGACTAGGAACTAGATGAGTTTAAAAGTCCCTTCTAAACCCAAACTGTTCTGTGGTTCCCACACCGTTTTGCTGGAAACTAGGATGCAGTATTTCAGTTTAAAATAAGTTACCTCAATGGTGACCAATATCTGCCAAGTCGATTCACCCACTGCACACCCTCTGCTTTTCTGAAGAGCCCTCAGGTGGTAAAAAATTTGAACCAGTTACTGCTGGGGCTGCACCACATCTAAACTTAGAACTAAAGGTATGAGAAGCTATCATTGGCACCCATTCCAGCATCTGGTCTTGCTGCTTGTGCTGTGGCTTACTTGGAAACAGGATGACTCCAGAGATTGATTTTGCCTCTGTTGGCTTATTTCTTTCGATGTGTTTCCTCAGTTCAACATGGTTAGAGCAAACCTGTGACTGAGAAACAATAACAAAAAGCAGACTCAAAAAAATTAAAAAAAACAAAAAGGAGAGATTATAGATCTAATTATGAGGACTTGAAGAGCCAAAAATTTGGACTCTTGAGTTGATTTAACTAGTGCAATCTTAGATCAGTGCAACTTTACACCAAGTGAGAATCCAGGGCAGAGCCTGCTTTGTTAGTATTAAATAGGGAGTTAAGCCAAATTATCCTGTTACACACCGGATCAGAATCAAGCCTCTTGTGATCCTCCACCTAGATTTTCTCTGCTGTCTAACCTTCTGCATCTAAATCCCCCTTTAAACACACTTGCCTTTCATTCCAGTAGGACCTTAGCATAATTTGCACTTTAATTCTGCCTTTTGCTAAATGATCTTAATGTCCTTTACAGGCATTAATTGATTAAGGCTCTGCCTGCTCTTAAGAGTGCATGCTTTTATCCTCAGTTTATCCGGGGGGATATTGAAACATATCCAAGTCAAGTAACAAGCTCAAGGTCACAGGAGGGGAGTGAGCGGAACTGGGAATCAAACCTCCACGCCTGGATCTGCAGCACAGCAATCCCCGCACTCAGTCCTGCTCATCATCCTCAGTGCTCGTGCAGGTCTGGATCAGGCCAGTTTTAGTGAAGCCTTGCAGTGAGATGTAATTAATTTGTTACGAATATCTATAAATAAAATAAATGCTGAAATGATCCACACTTCTCTGTTGTCAAAAGCATCCCCATCTCTCGCAATCCCTGCTCACTGGCTGCTGACATTATTTCTTGGTTATTGGATGACAGTTCAGTGCCTTGAGTGTTCCTCTCGCTGTAGGGTTAGTAGGATAATTGACAAACCACAGGGACCAGATCCCTGGATTAGGATGACCAGACTGTCAAAACAGCCGTGACAAACTCTCACATCAACTTCTACCGCAAGTCAAGTCTATGAGGGAAAAATGCACCTTGGCAGAGCCAGAAGGGAAGTCTTTAGTTTAAATCTTTTCCCACTGCACAAAAAGCTACAGCAAGGGGGAGGAGAGAGCATGGATCTTTGTGTTTAATTCATAGAAAACTCTGTTCCAGCAAGTCACAATTAATTAGAGTACTTGAGTAAACATTTTGGGGTCCTATTGTGTTTGCTTAATGTGTTTACTGGAATGCATGACAGATGTCACTTCTGTTTCTTATTAGAGACTGACAAATGACTGTAGGGTCTGTGTGTGTGTAGCCCTCAAGAACACACACACACACAAACAAATCAATTTATTTTGAAGGTGAATATTAGCTTCTAAAAGTTGTGGGTATTAATTACTGTTTACACAGGAACCTCAGCAGTTTAAAGCATTATAGAAATACCATTATTAGTATTACTGAGTAATATCTTCAGGGCTTTTTTTTTTTTCATTTAAATTTTAGAAAGGAAACACTTGAAACAATAGTCAAATCATTTGCTTTACTTCATGTCACTTTTAACATGTCTCTTAGACTTTCAGAAATTCAGTCACACGTCTTTGAAATGACAGCTAGAGTGGCATCTGTTTATAAAGAAAGAGAAGTGTTCTCTCTATGAAAATCTATACTGCAAAATGTTAAAGGAAAATTAAAATGCAAACAGAGAAGAAGGTTATTTACTTCGTTCTGAAACTAGCACATGGGATCAGGACACCTAGGATTAGAAATATTCAATTGTTTCTAAAATATAAAACTTGAAAATTATTCTTCAAGCACCACTTGGGCTTTGGCATGTGATCAAATAGTTTTAGAATGGTTAATCAGTTTTTTGGGGGATTTATATTGAGAGTCATGCTTAAGAAAGAAAAATGAAATTAGAAAGGAAGATTTCACAAACACTGTTTTACTTACTGTCACATAATGCCAAAGAAGAGGATGAAAACCCAAAGATAGGAGGGAGCCAACGCAGGAAGAAATGACATTTTCTGCAGGGAAAAAAAAAATTGCAGTTTTGGTTTTTGTTTTTCAGAATTTTGTGGTTTATTTTGTGGATATTTTTTTTTCTGGTAAGGGAAAAGAATTACCTCCTGAAGCTGACTGTTGTCATCCAGATGTGAAATGCCCTCAGACTTCTGAAGACACATACTTTGAATTAAAGATTCTTTTATTTTTTTTTAATTAGTATTATTTTAACTATGGAGTCAGTGCAGCTATGGGATTCTTTAAAGATGGTTCCTGTTCTATTCTTTGATTAAGGAAGGCACATGGGTATGTCCACCATCAGGTTTATTTCTGTGGTTACTGAAAAATCTGCAGGGAAGAAACAGCTGGATTTTTTTCCTCACAGTGCAAGTATTAAACGTTAAATACATACAAACATTTTTTAAAACTTTCTGATATATGGCCAAATGACTCTTTAGCTCCCAACCTGAGTTATACCATCAACTAGAATCCTTCTTACCAGTCCTGAGCTGAATGTTTCATTAGCTCCAGGGAAAGTTTGCTGAAGTTCTGTGCTGGAGGAGTAGAATTTCCTTTGCTGAGAGAGCCAAATAAAAAGTTTATTTTTGGCCTTAGGCCGGTCCTGCTTAGTACCTGTGAAACTCAGTATCAGTGGGAGGTTTGAACAAAATATTTCTTTGACCAACCTGCTGGTTCTTTCACTCCCATTGTTCTTCTCCATGTGGTCAAGCAAATTTGGCAGTAGGGGAGAAAAGTCAGCAGTCTGTCATTGTGGTTTTATGTTGTGCCAGCTGGGCCTTTGCTTGCAGCAGGCAGAGAGAAGTTTTCATAGCATGTCTTGATCTTAGAATCAAAGAACAGTTTGGGTTGGAAGGAATCTTAAACTTCATCCAGTTCCAATTGCCTTCCATGGGCAGGGACACCTTCCACTACCCCAGGTTGCTCCAAGCCCAGTCTAACCTGCCCTTGGACCCTTCCAGGGATGGGGCAGCCACAGCTTCTCTGGGAAACCTGTGCCAGGGCCTCACCACCCTCACAGGGAAGAATTTCTTCTTTGTATACCAGAAGGTCTTGAAATTTTGTGAGACACTATTCTTAATATGTTTTCAGCCATAATTGGAGTGAAGGACAATTAGAGGCATTTTCGTCCACCAACAATAGGTATTTTGGCTACTCAATACCTTAAAAATGCACCATATCAAAATTTAAGAGGTTTTTTTAAGTCATTTCAAGCGTAAAATCTGGAAGTTTCCTTTAGGAGATGATGACTTAGAAATGTATAATTTTTTTTCCAAACACTGCTTTTTGGTTGGTTTTTTTTTTCTGCAAAAAATAAAGCTGTGAAAGTGAATTAAATTCATAAGACCTTTCGGTAATACTGACTGCACTTCTCACAACTCCACTGTAGTATGAGATACTCAACAAATACTTACAGCAGGAAACTTAAAATATCAGAAAGCTTGTTCCAAAAAGATAATTTGAGCTTTATAGTCAACTTCTATTCTGATTCAACATTTCTGATTTAAGTAAATGTATATGGCTGGAAAAATGATAGTGGTGCCAAAGTCGTGTGAGATACAAGCACATTTGCCACATAAAAGAATAACATTATTCAATGTGGCAAAATCTCCAGCACTAGAGTTTGAGTAAGTTTTCTGTAAAATGCTACAAGTTTGTTTCGATTAAGTCTTCCCCCAAAATAGTAGAATTTAAAATATCATTCTAGAAGCAATTTTTCCTGGGTTTTATTTTTTTGCAGCAGGGTTCTTCACCACTGCGTTCCTCATGCAACCTCCTGTTAAAAACCGAGTTATGGCTGCCCATGTTGGACTTCACAGAAGGATATCACATATTCCTGATCCCTCTTCTGCTTTATGCAATTAGCAGCACATTTGGAGACTTACCTGGTATCTGTCAAGGATCACCAAGCTGGTGGACTTTTAGACATCCTTATTTCAGGAATCAAACAGTCAGCCGTGCCAACCCACCTCAGCATTAGCTCACCTCCCAGTGGGTTACACAGGTTCATCCATGACCTTCTAATGCCTCCAGCATAGAAAGATGTCTTTTCTCAACTTTTCATTAAGATGAAATGACCATGAGCTCTGAAAGCAGAAGTAAAGTCAGTGCAGTGCTGAGAATACTGGGGTGTAATCACTGTGATAATAATTCTATGAACAAGGTCTAAATAGGAATAAATGTTTAATATGTTAAAAACAAAAACACACCAGAAGAGACTGAAGTCCCTTAACCAATTGCATGAAAGAAACCCACATGAACCTTAACCTGAAACAGGACTGAGTGCTTATATTGTATAACTCAGGACAGTTTTATTTAATTCTGTGTTTCTGGAAGGAATGAAGGAAAGGAGGAAGAAACATTGTGTGAAAATTATTCTCAGTTTATAAAAGCAGCCCTGTATTTTTTGAAATTTATCCTTAGATTAGGATCCCTTTTCCATAGCATGACTTGCATTTTGACCCAAGAGCAGACACTGAAGTTAGTCAAGAGCATCTGACCCAAGTTCTTTTTCCCTCCTTGTTCCACCTGAGCTAAAATAAATGGACTTGAATGAGGCTGAAGGTGGGTCTGGGTGCGATTTGTGACCCATGAGTAGCCTATTCATACCCAGTGGCTGACTCAAAGAGGTGTATAAACTATCTACTACTAGTGCAACTATCTACAGCTGAAGGATATTTTAGTTCAGACAGTGAAGAATTCAGTTTTTATTTGATAGCAGTTTGAGATAAATTGAGAGATCAGGAGCCTCTCTACATCTGGTCTTCATTTCATGAGGCCAGAGCCGTAAGCTTGAACTGTTGAAATCAGAGATTACACTTTCATTTCATTTTTCACATCAGTGTCATAGAAGCAGGATCAGAATTATGCAGAGAAAAACCCAATAATTTCACGCACAAATTATATGTGCTTATAAACCAACAATAGATTTTTGTAAAACTAATTTAAAACAAAATTTAAACAAACAAACCAAAAATGAATTCCAGCTCAGGATTCAACCCTGGCTGTAGTGGAAGTTTCTGACTGTAGTTCCAGCAATAACATGAACATGTTGAGATCTCTCAGGAAGCCAAACTGGGGTGAATAAAGAGGTCCCCAATTACGTTCTCGCTGGCAGTCCATAAGGTCTTGCCTTCAGCCTGCGTACTGCAGGCAGCTCTTTGGCAGCAGTGCAGAGGATCTCAGGGACCTTGTCCAGCAGAAGTCAGCAGAAATTTTCCATTAGAAGACAATTACCTTCTAACAGAAGTCATTATGCTGGATATGTAAACTTTCAGCCCAACAGGGAGTCAGAGCAAATGCTTACCTTCCTGCAGAGCACAGGTCACTTGAATTTGCTGCCTACCTTAGGTTTAGAACCATGTGACTTCAGGTTCAGATGGGGACATCTGTCTGAACCTGCTTCTGCTGCCTGATTGTATTTATTAAGTTTACCAACCATGCTTTTTCTGGATCATTTATGATTCTTGCACTCAATCCACAGCTGATACAGCTCATACATTGTGTGATGCTGAGAGGAGGGTTGTAAATGCGTGGGGGTTTCTTTATGCTTATGTTCATGCTGTCTCAGTCACGCTCATTCTGGTGTTTTCCATGCTTTAGTGAGCTTGGTAGTAAGTCAAAGTGGTTACATTTTTCATAGAATCACAGAATAACAGAATGGCTTGGGTTAGCAGGGTCCTTAAAGACCATTTAGCTCCAAGACTGCCATAAGCAAGGACTCTTTCCACTAGACCAGGTGGCTTAGGATCCCAGCCGACTTGGAGTATGGACACAGCAATGCTACAATTCCTCCTCCCTCAAAAGAGCTCACCTTGGCCCAAAACATGAGGACTGACTGGACCAACAGGGAAGAGAAACCCTTGGTTGAAAGGAAACTTTGCAGTTTTGGATTTTTCACCTTCTCCACACCTGAAAATTGAGTGCACTCAACAAATTAAGGAATGGAGTCTGGGATGGGCTCTGAGGAAACACAGCCCTGCCTAGTCTAACCAGAGATCTATTTGCACAAAGGCAAAGTTGTCACCTTGGTGCATCTTCCACTAGTGACTCCCAACCAGTAGTACCTACACTCTCTTTGCCGTTGAGATTGGCTTGTTTATTACAAGTCTGAAGCACCAAGGTTGGAACCATCCAGTGATGAAGAAGCAACATTTGCTGTTAGAGATAATATAGTAGATTAAAAAGGCAGCTACCATTTGGAATAGCACCAATGTGGGCATTTTCCTTCCCTGAAAACTCTTTTTCTACTGTTCCTCCTGCTCAGCACCTGCTGTGTCTCAGTGCAGGAGTCCACAAATGCACAGGTGATCTCACTTCTCTCAGCAGAATTATTTTTAGTCAGAAGAATCATTTGCAGCAGCAAACTCTTGAGTGTTGCTTCCAAGAAAATCCAGTCATAATTGAAAGAGTGTATGAAATTAAAGCTTAAACCAGTAAGTACCACAAGGGAAAGAAAAAAAGACATCTAGCTCTGTTTGTGCAATTTATATCTATTTGTATCTAACTATAGTTCTACACATTTATATTTATATGTCACCAAGCAGATAATAATTAAAATAGATGCAGATGCCTGTAATACAAACCATTTTTGCCTGCTACTGTTTGTGCTGTGTATGCTCAAGAGCTTTAGTTATGTTTTGAACAACCAGTGAGTTAAAATTGCAAATACCTACAGATCTGAGCCTGCCTTGAGCAGCCTTTTTGGTTCTGATTCCTGACCTACTTTAGAGGGTTTATTTATTTTTTGCTGAAGGTAGCACCCAGCTTTTCAAAACAAGAAATGCTGAGCTGGAGAAATATTTCTAAACAATAACTTAGTTTGAGAGCAGTCAGTAACTGTGGGCTGTGTAAGTTCTGGGAATGAAGGATTATATCACACCAAGGACCAAGAGTTTTCTCTAGGTAAATATACAGTGACACTTCAACTGGATTGTAGGGAGAGAAACACAGGCAGTGGAGGAGGAAGGAAAGAATGAGATCAGGAGAGGGGGAGCTCATCCAGGATTACAGCACATTGTCGTGTGTGTGTCCTGACTTTGTGTGAGGCCACACAATCACAGGACTGTTTCCGTAACAGCCACTGCAGCAAATCAAAGGGCGGATGCTGAGGGCACTAGAAGGGAACACATGAAATCCAAATCCGTGTCCCAAGACACCATTAACTACCTCTGCAGTTTAACCAGTGCTGGGTGTTTTTATTGCCTTCCCAAGAGGTATTTTTCTTTCCTATCCTATTAGCCAAATAACAGTGTTTAAAGTTTGTAGGTATTGTATGTAACACAAGAGAAATTTATTCTTTGAGTGTACCATAATAAAAAAAAAGAGAATTTTTTTATATGTGATGCAATGCTGCCATGGTCTTATGTCCAGAGAAATCACATTATGTGACATTATGTAGAGCAGCTCCCCATCAATGACTTTCACTTTCATTGAACTTTCTTCCATCACCTGTCATCTTAAAGCAGTGTGTGCATGACTCAGAAGTCAAAATCAATAGAAATAAAGAAAATGTAAGTCCTTTAGGCCCACTTGCTGCTAATTTCAATGGCAATCCAGCATCTGAGGGCTACAGTGACAGGATTTCAGACAGAGCTTCTGTAATAGCCATGTGAAATAAAACGCTATTGTAGTTAATATATAGTGTTCTGGGGATTAAGACTTTGCTTACAACACATTGATATGAATATGTGCTTTTAAATTTAATATTTATCAGATTATATAGGGCAAATAGACCATCTCCAGCAAAAGCGAAATGCCTGCAGTTCTATAAAGGGGAAAGAATCTAGCAGATTTCCAAATAAAAATTCAAATAGGTTTTAACTTTTACAGCTTTGAGTACCAATAGGTAGATTAAAAGTTAGCTTGAAAAAATGCCTGAGGGAGCAAACAGTTGCTTAATGAGGATACATGGAAGGAAATTAAAATGCAGCCTTAATAAAGATAAATTCAAAATGTAATGTTAGCAAAGTCATATTATTTAAATCACATTCCCATCTATAAAGTGACTACATTTGGTCTATCTGGAGAAACAGAATGAAGAAAACATACACAAACCCTCTAATGATCTCCCAAATCTCAAAGGTTGACTTCAAAATTATGGAATAAGATTTAGCCCACAGAGAATATGAATGGTTACATACAGCACAGAAAACCTCATTTCAACTTAGGGAATCTTCAAAGCTGTCTTCCCAAAAGGGCTGGATGTGCATGTTTTGGCTAGTGAGAAACAGATTAGTTTTGCTAAATATTAATAAGCCTTTCCTATATGCCTTAATACTTGTTATATTCTCATGCTGTTTTTCCTCAGCAGTAAGAGTGTCTTATTGATCTGACACAGGTATTTCACTGCACACAGTGACACTGAACACACAGATGTTAAAAATAATACCTGCCAGACTCAGAGCTCAGCTGACAGACACAAACTTCAGCAGCAGCATGTACTTCATGAGGCACAGCTCTCACTCAGCTCAGCCTTGTGACCCCATGGGTTGCAATATTGCTGATGTATCGTCCGCGAGCTTCTGCAGCCTCAGTGTCATGGAATCATAGAATATTCTGAGTTGGAAGGGACCCACAAGGATCATCACAGTCCAACTCCTGGCCCTGCACAGGACCACCCCATGAGTCACACCATGTCTCAGTGAGATTGCCTAAACACTTCTTGTTCTCTGCCAGGCTCAGTGCTGTGACCATTGCCCTGGGGAGCATGTTCATTGCCCAACCACTCTCTGAGTGAAGAACTTTTTCCTAATATTCAGCCTAAACCTTCTCTGACACAGCTCCAGCCATTCCCTCAGGTCCTGTCCCTGGTCACCAGAGAGCAGAGATTGGTGCCTGCCCCTCCTCTTCCCCTCACAAGGAAAGTGCTGTCTACTATGAGGCTGGATAAGGTGGGAGTTCAGCACAGAGTGTTACACTCAGTCCTAATAAAAACCCAGCTGGTACATCCAAGTCTGCCCCACCCTGAAAAATATCCCATTACGTGATCCAGCAAAATGTTTTTCAGTGCATACAGAAAGAGAAATGTTGAAGCAAGTCTTCACCTTATATTTGAAGTGACATTTCTTATATAAGGAGCAGGTTGTAAGATCGAGAAAGAGCACTGAGAACAATTTTCTGTATGGTAAAACACTGCTCACACAGCTGAGACAGCCGTCAGCACAGCAGCATGTACCGCTCCGAGTCTGATTAGAATTCCGGTGAACAAGCTTCTACAATTATGATTTGATTTTAATTAGTTTAGATATTAACAGAATAGGCCCCAGCAGTCTTTAAATGTCACCGAGTTTCCCAGAAGGCCAAGGGTGTCTCAGCCATTTTTCTTGCTTTGTCCAAAGGGCCTCCGGGAAACCAAGAAAAAGCCAAGAAATATCAAAGCCTGGAGTACACTGTGGTCACCCACACTAATCAGCATTGGGTCTGTCGTGCGTCTCTGTGACTTACATTACCAAACCTTTTAAAAGAAGCACATTTTAATAATTTCCTGAAATTACCCACTAAGGGCATATGTAACATTTAGCACATTATTATATACACTGCACTGAGGTTCATCAATCCATCAAAAGACAGCACAATGTGCATGTTTCAAGCTGCTTCACAGAAGAGGCTGTTGTTGTTGAGAACTTTTCAAAACACATTGGTGCCAATCTACTGGGATGGCAATTAATTAGGAAGAAGGTGACCGGTGCCATTGTGCACTGGGAAAATATTACCAGGTTGACTCCAAGCATGAAGCAGCCTTTTTTCTTAGCTGAAAAAGTTGATTTACTTTTCTGAAGCGCAGAGACTGAGAAGTCCTTGAGGAATCTGAAGGCCTTGACTATTGTTCAAGTCAGTCCTTTAGCTTTGAGAAGAAGAAGAAAGAACTGCAGAGCTAAAAAAGTTAGAGCAGAACCCTGTGGAGGGAATTTAGTAGACAAAACACCATGCCAAATATATTTTTTATTATGCTGCAATTAAAATTAGTTGCTAGACTTAAAAATGGCCCCAGTAGATTATTAGTCTGAGGTTCCAGAAAACTAAATGAGATTCAGTTCCAAACGTAGAGCTGAAAGTCTGAAAGTGAACTGAGGGTCAAAACTCTTATTATTATGGGATATTCCATCCTTGAAAGTGTTCAAGGCCAAGCTGGATGGGACTCTGAGCACCTGATCTAGTAGGTGGCATCCCTGTCCATGGCAGGAGGATCAGAACTAGATGATCTTTAAAGTTCCTTCAAACCCAAAGGATTCTATGATTCTATTATAGTAGATTCTGTGTCATGTTGGTTGTCTAATCAAAGGAAATTATGCCCTTTGAGTTGCATTTGAATATTGAAGACTTCTGCTCAGAGCTGCCAAGTATGACACAGGAGATGGATCAAATCCACTCCCTCCTGGAGGAGCATCTAAACATTAAGCAAGACGCTGCACAGCATTGCAAATTACTGGGGTAAAGGAATTTAATTGATATCATAACATCCAGTCTTTTCTCCACTACACCGTATGTAACGCAGTCTTGGAAATACTGTCTATGGTGTCTTGGGCACAAATTCCCCATGCACTTAAATTTCTAGAATAGTCACTCACTCTACACGTTGTTTAAGGGGTTTCAAGTCAATGGACTACAAGCCACCTGTCAAATCAAGATTACTGAGACACATTAAATTCTGCAGACAATAACATGCCAAGGAATAAGACATTAATATAATCACTGGCCATCAAAATGATCAAGTGGGAGTAAGAGCTGACTTGACGTGAGTTCAGGATAAAACTCTAAGAGCCAGCTCCTTGCCTGAATCATTGGCAGGAGCAAAGCTCTAAGATGACAAACAGAAATTCTTGTGAGGCATGTCCCATGTTGTGATGAGAAAAGCTCCATGAGGGAAGAGGGTAAAAATATTATTTGCTATGGTGAAACTGTTCCTGTCTAGAGCCCTTCTTTTCTGTGGCTCTGAATCCGAGGCTGGCAATGTTCACACTAACTTGCACTTGCCTCTGGGTCTCTGTGGTGCTCAGTGTGGGGCTCCCTATGATTCCAAGATGTACGGTTATCTTCTGTATGAATTTTTATTTTTTTCAGCCAAAAATGTTCACAACCTGGATGGAGTTTTCCTGGCATGAAACTAAGAAGCATTCAACAGAAAAGCATTCAACAATCTTTGAGGATGCAAAGCCTCCTATAAATTTATTGGAATACTAAATAAGAATGGAAGCCAAACCATTTTGAAGCACTTTGGTCCATGTTCCCCAGGAGGTATGGGGTATCATGGAATCACAGAATGGTTTGGGTTGGAAGGGACTTTAAAGATCATCTCATTCCAACCTACCTGCCATGGACAGGGACACCTTCTACTAGGCAGGTTGTTCCAAGCCCCATCCAGCCTGGCCTTGAACATTCCCAGGAATGAGACAGCCACAACTTCTCTGGGCAATATATTACAGTACCCCACCACACTCCAGTAGTAGACTTGTTTTGAGACAGCTGAGAATAGATGTTTTTCCTCTGGCTCTATTTCCTCTTGCATTTTAAAAGAAATATTTTTTTCTCTTTTATATAGAAATACCTTGGGTTTAACTGTTATTCTACCTCAAAACTGATGAATTAGTTATACTGAGTTTATATACCTACACTTACTGGTCTAGACTTTGACTTGATCTTACAGCACTGCTTTATAGCAGGGCAGCAGCTCAGATTCTGAAGTGTTTACTTTTGATTTGTGGACAGAATATGATGCAAGAAGATAATTAAACTGCTCCACTCAAGAACTGTGGTTCTTTATTCCAAATCCTCTTTCCTATTTCCTAGGACTTGCTCAAGGCTTCCTATTTGTTTACACATACAGGTTGGATTCTGGCTTGAGGCATCGCACGGCTGATCAAGGACTGTGCAGGGGTTTTGTATCCTTTTGATTAGCTCAGGCAGGTGTTGCGTGAGAGTTGCCTCTGCCTTCCACTACTCCCTTCCCTTTGTTCTTCTTTGTGTGTATTTATGAAGCAACATACTCCAGACCTCAGGTTTTGGGAGAATGCTTCCATCCATTCAGCCCTCACAAATGTGTTATAAAACAACTGGAAAATGCAAAGGTGAAGAAGCTTCAGCTCTTCAACAGTTTTCCCCAAGTTATTTCCTCTCTTATTCCCTGCCTTCTCCGAGCTCAGGGAATAGACAGCCCAAGGAGTGATCAGAGAAGTTGAGGCGACACCTATGTCCATCTAGGAACAGACTGTCTTCCCATGGCACCATTTATTCAGAGGCATGTGACACTAAAACTGTGTGATTAGCTGTGTTCTGACTTCTAGTCAGGAATATGTGCTGCTGAAGCTACAGGACTGGTGTGTCATGAGAAGCAAGAAATCAGTCTTCACCACAAGTCTTTCTTCTCTCGTTTCAGTCACTCTCAGCTTTTGTCTAAGTGAAGCTATTTCATAGAGGAAAAACAACTGAGATATGTTACATTAAAGAGCCTATCATCGACAGTGTTTTATATTTAATTACAGCTTTGATTCCTGTTTGAGAATAGCTATAAGGCATCTATTGTTTACAGTCACTTCTGTCTCATTAACAGCAGGAAAACTTTCTTTTTTATTTTTTTTTCCTCTGGCATTGTTTGCTATTGTGAAAAAAACAGTGAATCAAGCCTGACAATTCTGAAAGTTTGATGTATGACAGATATCTACTTTTTAAGGGATCAGTCATATTGTTTATTTTTTAAAGGAGAAATCAGATATAGCTTTAAGCAGAACTTACTTTGTAAAGGAACAATTTCTTATCAAGAAATTATCAAAATTTTCCATCCCCTGAACAGAAGCTAAAAATGCTGTTACCACTCATCCAGACAATATAAAAGCCAGAAAACTTACCCCCTATATGACAGACACTTTATTTATTAAACAGAGAACATATCAATTATGTATAGCAGTTTTACTTATGTCAACTATTTTGTTGCACAGGAAGATTTATATGAGGGTGGGAGGATCACACGAAAGTGTGAAAAGAAAGAAAATAAATTTATTTACTAGAAAAAGTTAAAAGACTGTGTTGTAGTCTTTCAATAATATATTGTGATACAGACACATGTGATTAAAAAAAAAAGATATTAAGGGCTAATATGGTGGTGATAAATATATACATTTAAGAGGCTAGTGATGCACAGCCACAGAAACATAACCACAGCTGATGAAGTATCTGGAAATGCCTCTGTGTATATTTTCTACATAAAATGAGAAATTTATTTTCATTTTATGAAAGGGATACAGCCAACTGTGAGCATTCATACTTGCCACTGTAAACACATAATTAGAAACTGTAACAATGAGTTAAATGTTAAGAAACCACATCTGCTCCCCAAGTTATTGTTTGCTGCTAGAATTCTCCCCTTCTGTATACTACTAAACAAAAAATACTAGGGCTTGTTCTCTGTCTATAAGACCAGCTGGGAGGAGACAGCTTGCACCCATATGTTTAGACACTCTTCCTGCTGAAAACAGAGTGGCTGCATCCCACCTGCTTCTTGGAAATGGCTCCTACATGGCATTAACCCCTGAGCAGTGTGTAGATTCTGTCTGTGTGAATGCTACTTAGTAAGGACCAAAACCACAGCTGGGAGCATTTAGGCAACTCAACATAATCACAGGATGGTATCCAAGTCCCTTTCCTTGTTCTTCCTGGTGGGAAGGAGTGGATGGAAGGATCAGATCAGAAAGAGCTGTTTATATGTACAGGGAACTGAGGCAGTCACTGTATTAATGTGAATCTCAGCTAAGCAATCTGCTGAAAGGGGCGAGAAAATGGGGTCACCACATAGCCCAGAGCGAAGACTAGAACACTGAAATACAGTTTAGACCACAGGCATAGAATCGTAGAATCACAGAATGTGTTCGGTTGGAAGGGACATTAAAGATTATCTCATTCCAATCCCCTGCCATGGGCAGGGACACCTTCCACTAGAACAGGTTGCTCAAAGTCCCATCAAACCAGGTCTTGAACAATTCCAGGGATGGGGCAGCCACAGCTTCTCTGGGCAACCTCTGCCAGGGCCTCACCACCCTCACAGGGAAAAATTTCTTCCTAATATCTAATCTAAATCTGACCTCTTTCACTTTAAAGTCATTTCCCTTGTTCTATCACTTCTTAAGTTTTCAAAATACCCCTCTCCAGCCTTCCCTTAGGCCTCCCTTAGGTAATGGAAGGAGCTCTAGGGTCTTTGCAGAGTCTTCTCTTTGGGCTGAACAGTCCCAACTCACTCTGCCTCTCTTCATAGGAGTGGTGCTCCAGTCTTTTGTTCATCTTCTTCAATATCCTTTTTTGTCCAAAATTTTAGAAGATATGTAGTCTTTTCTTTTGCATTTTCTCAAGCCAGGATGTTGAGAGATATATGTTGTATATATGTCAATATCACGGTGAGAATTAGAGATGAATCAACTCTTATTCTAGACTATAAAACTTAGTGCAGTAAATATGTCCTCTCCAGTGGCTGGATGATGTTTTTTTCCAGCCTCTTCCCTTTTCCTGATCCCGAAAACCAGTGAACTAAAAAATGTCATTCTTTTGTCCTCACTTTTCTTTTCCGATATTGACATTCTTGCCTTCTCAGCCCCATCTTTCAGCACACCATACTATGAATAAGTATATTAAGAGTCAAAGAGTGTATTTATATAAGTTACAAAGATTCCTGCTCATCCAAAGCAGCAGGCGTGGGAACCTCATAGTGATTTTGCTTCTTTTCTTGTACAGAAGTAGGAGTTTGACTGACTCACACCTTTATCAGAACTCAGTCATAATGTGCCTCTGTGTTTCCTTAAGGGACCCTCAACCATCCCTTCCCTTTGGATGTCTATTAAGAGTGTTCTTCCTGAGCCTCTCTCTGTGAAAATTGCATCTGTGGGTTGCACTGCCCTACTTCGCAGCTACAAGAGCAGCAATCCCAGGTACCCACAAATAAAAGGAAAACCAAGAAATGTTAAACTGCTCTTCTCTGTGCCTCAGCTAGACCTTTTCCTGCAAAGGGGCAATGGGAATACTTATTTTTCCAGTGTTACATTGTCAGAAGGCACACTCAAGCAGAATGCAATGCTCTTGCTGGTTATAAAAGCCTTTATTCACAGATGAGGGTTTTGGGGTTTTCTTCCTTTCTTCTTTTATTCTATTTTTTTTTCTATTTTTCTTTTTAATTTGTATTTAAGGTCTTATTTTTCCTTGCTATGGTGCAGTAAAGCCCCACAAAGAATTACTGCCATAATCATCTGAAGTAGTCAAAGTATCCAGATAGTTTGTGCTAAGTAAGGCAGGATAAATCCAGCAAGGTTGAATTAGCACAGGGCTCAGTGGATTAGGTTCGAAGCTTGGTTCTCAGGGGCTGGAAAGTGAACCAACACCTGGCACTTTCTTTGGAAACTCAAAAGGAACAGAAAAGATGAAAAGAAAATGTAACTTCCTCTGTAAATGTTCCCTTCTGCACATCATACCTTCTCCTCCACAGACTAACTGAAAACTCACTTAAAGCTGTCCCCCTTGGTAGAACTTCACCCCACACACATTTATTTTTGTTTTCAGGAAGGAATGGGCAGAAGGTGACATGGTGAAGAATTTATAAAGGCAATGAATTGCATGGAAGTCTGTCCTCCAGTTATTCAGCCACATAGACAACTTCACTTGGTCATTATTGATCTTTCATATCATGGTGGTATCAATAAATTGAGGCAAAAATTACTTCTAACCTTTAGTCTGTTGATTTTAAACTCAGAGACTACAACAAGACTACAGTCTTCCTTTTCAGTGGTATGAGAATGATGCCAGCAAATACTACAATAAAATATATTAAATTGATAAGGCTCTAGGGCATGAAGAAGGTGCTGTCTGTCAGCATTGCTCTGGGAAGAGCCTTAAAAAGAATCAGGGGAACGTTTACATGTTTACACTGTTCACATGTGTCACTCCATCATTTTGAGATTTTTTTGTCTTTCTGATTAAATTATATTACATTTCTTAGATGGGGTTAGGAATTGTTATTATTTCAAACTTTGACAAGGGACATCAAAACTTTTCCAACTATGTTTTTAGTGTGGGGGGTGGTTGGGTGGTAAAGACACACACACACACACACACACACACACACACACACACACACACAGAGAAATAAAGGGTTTCTTGCTTTGTGCATAGAAGTAAGCCCTTTGTGACTGAGTATGTCCTTGCTGAAGTGACAAACCTGACCTGGGTAGCAAAAGAAAGAAGACACCAGAGTGCCCAGCTGTAGCTGAAGGGGCTGGTGATGCATTAATCCATGGGCTTTGGCACAGCCTTATTGCTCTCCAGGATGGGACCTCTCTGCCACAGGTTTCATATTGCCCCTAGGACTTGTAGAGGAAGCCTCATTTTCTATAAAACTTTTAATCCATTTTGAGCATTTCAACATATTTTCTAATTTATTCCAATAAAACACCCCAAGACCTCTTTCATTATAAGAATCATAAAGTGCATGAGAACAAGGAAGCAAACCCAGAAGAAGTGGGATTTCAAAAGAAAATAGGCTTCTTTTCCCTAGGAGTGTGCATCGAAAACAAAGATTTCTCCATCCAGGCTTAGTCTATTTTCTTCTGCTCTTTGAGGCAGTCCACTGTGGGCTTAGGAAAACACATTCCCAGAGCTTCAAATATTCTTTCACTGGTAAGGATCTTCAAGCTCACAGGTTTACTTACTGTGCTACCACTAAAGATCTGGAAGATTAACCCAATTCTGAAGTTGAAGACTGCCTATTACAAATCCCTCTCAAAGGGTACAGGAGATATTTGAGACAAAATTTTTGTTAGTGGGAAGAGCAGGGAAACTTAAATGAACAAAGCCAGACAGTAATACCACCTTTAATTCAACTACTACTTATAAATCTCCTCTGATTAAAGATAATTCCAGCATTTTAAAGATCAAAGTCTTGCTGGCTGCTTGATTGCTTTTTAAATTCTGATTTTATATTCTACTAAACTATTCACCATGAAAAAAATAAAGGAGAAATCACATGTGCCACACTGAGGGATCCTATTTCATTTAACAGTTGTGGATGAGAATTGCCTTTAGATTTCTTCTGTTACAAAGATCTATCTCATGTCATCAATGGCAGAAGACACGGTTTTCAATCAAGGACTTGCCACAATAAAAATTTTCAAGAGAGGGATACTGTGAGAGTTATTTTGGGGTGCTTTGTATGAGATAATTTAAAGACATGCTTACAAGCCCCTGAAAATGAAGACCTATTGAGATGTCACAACTTGAGACATCTGAAAGCTCCATCTATATTTGAAAATCTCACCTGTGCCTATAAGATCCTACCATTCTGAATGTGCTCTATTTCAAGGGATGTTCTTTGGGAAAAATAAACTAATTCCAGAACTTTGCTGTACAGTTTCATTACCCTGCTGTACAATATTGTGAATATTTTCAAGCTTTTCCCTTCTTCTTTATAGCAAAAGTTTTAGGAAGTTTATATAAATTAATAAAATCCTAGACCCTATGAAGCCAATCTTGCTTTGAACACTCTTTTATTGATCTTTCAGGTAAATCTACTGTGAATGTTATGAGCCAAACCCAGATCACCAACTTCAAACGGAATTGGCGGTACCTGTAGAGAGTTTTCCCTGGCAGACAAGCTTTCACTAAAGCCAGCAGAGCAGAGGTGAGGATAAAAAACTTGCTTAATTAACATTTCAGATGTATTGCAGGTTGAGTGATTTAAGGTAGCTTAAACTATCCCAGTTGTATTGTGGAGGATGTCATTTTTATAGGGTAGAGAATTCAATCATACACTAATAATCAGGTATGTTAAGATGAGGAGAAGAATTTCACGTACCTTTGCTTCCTTTGTTTTTGTTTGCCTCATTAGAAGGCTACAGCTTCTTTTCCCCAGTTTTCTGAAGTCAGAGTAGCTGGGAAGTTGGAGAAAGTTTTTATAATTTGCTAGGAATATTTTTCGTTATTGTGAGAGAGGGAAAGAAATACTCCTGTCTGCTGGTTTGTGAAACACTGTAAGAATCATAAATCATAGAATTAAGGTTGGAAAAGCCCTCTAAGGTCATCAAATCCAGCTGGTCCCCCAGTGCTGCCAAGTCCGCCACTAAACCACATCCCCAAGGGTCACATCTACACTTTTTTTGAACACTGTTCCCTAAAGTCTTCATCCAAAACCCACTGAAGTGAACTGAAAGTATCTCATTTCCTTTGAAAGCTTTCAGACCAAGTCTTGGAAGGACAAACTGGAAAATCAAGTTCTCCAGTGTATCCTTCTGTTTGTTTTTGGTTGGTTAGTTGGTTTGTTTTGTCTTGGGTATGTTTGTTTGTTTGTGGTGGGGGTTTTATTTGTTTGTTTTATTTTCTTTTCTCTCTGGTTTTGTTTCTAAATGTCAAAGAGGATTCAAAGGGACAGATTCAGAACCACTGCCTACAGTGAGAGTGGCAGCTCTTGAATAAGACTCTTGAAAACTGATTATTAGATGTACAGCTGAGACATCTACAAGTGCTCTCTTCTTTCATTCAGGCACAGAGTATTAAGGGAAGGACTTTCAGTATGTTAATCTGAAAAGCAAATTTATCTTGTTATGTATCTTATGGACATAACAGGACCCACAATATCTCAGCATTGTCTCTGCAAAATATACATTACAGTAATCAAGTTCAAATGAAAGGGTTTGTTTTTTGTGGTTTTTTACAGTTCTGGGCTTAAAACACCAGAAAATTGAAGGCTTAGTTAGAATGTCAACAGCTGGCAGAGATTTGTGGGGTATCACAGTATTACTAGGATTCATGGAGGTTCACCTGAATGCTCAGCAAATTTTCCAAATCCAATTAACCAAAGGGACCATTTCCTATGTAATAAAAATGATGAGTGTGCTAACAACTCTTTCACAGCTTGAACTATCACTTAAACTAAGGATGAGTGAGCCAGCTTGGCTATAAAGAAAAATAAATGGCCATGCTTGCCATTTGCACTGTACTCACTTCATGCCATGCTGGAAGCATAGTTGAGCAATTTCTGTTATTGTTCAACAATTGCATTGGAGCAATTGATACCTGAAAATAATTTCTGTTCACAGTGACAGAGTGACAGAGTGATAGGAAATATCCATAGTGTAAACAAGAAATAAAAGAGTCTGAATAAATACAGATCTGAAGAGGTGCAAGAATTTGTTTAATGATCAGTGTGGTTAGGCAAAGTCTGATTTATTTCCCTATGGTGTGTATGCATATGTAAATCTACTTATTATTAAACAGTACCAACAATGGTCATTCAATAGCAAATTATTATAGTAGAGGAGGAGACAGTTTTTTGGTTAAAATTATTGCAACTAGACTGTCAAGATGTTGTGAGGGGAGGAATGGCCAACAAGCATAAGGTTGTCTGCAAGACAAGGGTATCCACATTATTTAGTTTAATTTTTGGGTGAACTGGCAAGCATTGAATAAGTAGAAAGACGAGAGTAAAGCAAGAGAAGGTTGGAAGATGTGATGAGCACTCACCAAAGACAAGTAAAAGGAACATTGCCTCCTACCTGCACATGATGCTAAGAAAGAGAGGTTCCATCTCTCCAGAGGGAAACACAGAATCAAAACTAAAGAAATAACAAGTTTAGAAATAAGATCTTCAGAAATAACACTGACACTTCTAAAGCACATGCATTATCTCCTTCCTCTATCACAAGAGCAAGCAGGTAATACACTCTATGACAAACTTACTGAGTTTCTCAGGGACTGTTTCAGAGCAGAAGACTAAATATAAAGAAAGAAAAAAATTGTCCTTGTGTATGTCAGGAAATCCTTGAAATAAAGGGTGGGTAGACCTAGGGAAAAAAAAAAAAAAGAAAGAAAAAAACTGACTCTTTAGTTTAAGGCAACAACCAGTGCTCCTGAAATGACACTTCTCATTGTGTGATAGAAACCTTGACAGTGAAAATGAGTATCCTACACGAGTTTAGAGAGGGAAGTTAAATGACAGAAAAGCCTGGTTTTGTAAAGTCTGGCACTCTGGATTCTGAATGCTGGTAATTTAGACAAAGATGCACAGAAATAAAATGATGTTCCTGCAGCAAACTCAACTGTGAAGTGTCAGCTGGGTACCAGTAATGAGAAAGATGTGCTTTAACACTGGAATGCCTGTGTATGATGTGGGGAAGAGGGAAAATTCAAAATTATTAGTGTTGTTTCCCATGGTGGTATGCCTCAGTAACAGTGTCAAGGAGCCACTGAACAGGAGGAATCATCTGGATTCATCTGTACATTAAAGTTTAGGAATGTAGTTAGGAGTTGACAGGTGGGTAGTCCAGATTAAATCTGGAAAACGTTGTGGCTAAAAGCTAAGATAGTGTATCAAACTGAGATTTCATAAAGATGTCAGTCTTCCTTTGACTGGTACAATATCCTGTCTTAGAGAATAAATTAGTAATAACCAAATTTGCAATAGAATTATGACAGGTAACTCACATACTCAGATTTGGAGGATGACATTGATGTTAATTTGATCAAGGAAGTATCAGTCACACAGAAATTAAAACACCTGTGTTAAAAAGTGCTAAATAAACTAAACAAAACTAAACTAATAGAGTCTGTGGAATCTCCATCCCTGGAAGTGTGCATTGCCAGGCTGGATGAGGCTTTGAGCAACCTGGTCTAGTGGAAGATGTCCCTGCCCACAACTAAGGGTTTGGAACTGGATGATCTTTAAGGTCCCTTCCAACCCAAACCATTCTATAATTCTATGATTCTATGAAATATAACAAATCAAAATAAATAAAACAAATTAAAATAAATAAATTTAAAAAAAATAAAATTCCCCCCCCCCCCAAACAATCTGGAGACAGAGGAACCAAACAAAATGAAAAGGGAAAAGTTCAGTTTCCCAAGTAAGCACTGGTTTTACTATTTATCACAAGCCACAGGCTGCTGTAAAGAGTGTCCCCTTTCCTATAAGAGCTGTGGTTTAGAAGGCCAAGGGTTCAGAATGTTTCCCTTGAAGAAATCACTAGCAGGATCAGGGCCCAGTCTAATAACCTTTAGAAAAATATCTAATTCTATGGAGACAATGCAAATGTGACAAAAGAAAAGATCTCTTGATGCCACTTTTAACAGTAAATGACACTATTATACTTCAAGATAGACACAAGGCCCCAAGTCAATCTTATTTCAGAGATGAATTACTGAAAGGAGTGCTACAAACCTGTCTTACTCTAAACAGAAATTAAGGTGACAGGGTACTCGTGGGACTGAGGCAAGTTGAAAGGAACTGTGTTGCAACACTAAAGTTAAAGCTGACTCTTTTAATTTCAAATTTTTGTGTTACAAAGGAAAAGAAGAAGAAAGAAAGAAAAAAAACCAAAAACCCTGAAATGTTAAACTGAGTATATTTAAACAAGTATATATGTGAAAAACCCTCTCCGAATCAGACTTGTGCAAAGACATGATACACTCGAAAAGGAGATTCAATCATTAGTCCATGCTCTAAGCAGCATGTCAACATCTCAAGAGAAAAAGATGTAAGGCCCCAAATTCACATATTCAGGAGAGAAGCTTTTGAAAAGCAGCCATTTGAAACTGCCAACAAACTGAAGACAAAATGAGATTTGATAGAGGTGACAGAGCCTACAGCACCAGATTAGCTCTTTGTTTGTCACAGAGAGCAAAAGATGCGGCGTTCAGTCTGACAGACTCACTTGTGACCTTTATTCTGCCAAGCCAAATGAGAGGGAGGACAGTGAATGCCATTTTGCATCCTGGAACTGTGGCTCAGGAAGCTTGTAAACAGTGATTTGAATAGAAAATGAAAAATCTGAGCACTGAGACTTCGTACTGAGCTGTCACTTCTCCACTTCACCGTTCGCCGTGTGTTGTGTTTAGACAGAGGTTCAGTTGTCAGCTCTGAGAGAAACATTCAGATAACAAAACCCCACCATGCCCAGATGACTCTTCAGTGGGGTGATATAGCTGAATAAGCATAGCAATCCTCAGTCCTCTTCCCTCCTTACTCTTTCCCTCCTACTTCTACTCAAATTCCAGTGGAAAGTGTGTTGTTGGAAATTACACCACTCAGTCCATACAGGGCTGTCACAGCAAAAGGTGAGAGGGAATACTGGGAAGGTGGAAGAGTGCTGTTTCATGGGGGATGTCAAGTTGTGGAAACCCCATCTCCGGAAGTGCTCAAGGCCAGGCTGGATGGGGCTCTGAACAACCTGGTCTCGTGGAAGCTATCCCTGCCCATGGTAGAGATGTTGGAAATAGATGGCAGTGAAGGTCCCCTCCAACCCAAACCACTCTGATTCTATGTTCCCCTGTTATTCACACCAGCCACAGTGCCTGATGCTGATCCACACAGTAATTCCTGTGACAAAATCACATTGTTTTGGAAAAACCACTCCCCTTAGCTTCTTCTCCACAAATCATACCAGTGATAGGAAATGTAACAGACAGATTAAGGGACAAAATATTTTGACTAAAAGGAGAAACAATTCCAAAATGCAGAACATTTCTGCCCAGTTCATTCATTTTCTTACATCTTAAAATACTCTTAGTATATTTCACATGTAGTCTTATTTAGGTTTTTTTATCCATAACATTGAATAATGTCTTTTCTGATATTTCTTTTCTTGTTTGTGTCTTCCTCTCAGTGAGGACAGATCAAGCCAGGCTTAAGCAAGACTTTGCCCTCGGAGTAGCCTCTGAAGTGTTCCTCTGTCTGTTACACAGAGACATATGTTTTTCCATTTGATTCCAAATGATTTAGACAAATCTCAAGATTCTCACATCCTCACCAAAAACTTACAGGCCCAATATGCTTTGCCTTAGATGTTTCTTTTCTTTGTACTGTTAAGAAAAGAAAACTGAAGCTTTTTGATATCAATCAGATGCAAATTCTGTCAACTTGCTGAAAATATTTTGAGCATATTTATTTATATGTAGACACTACTAAGATTTTCAAATGTTTTATGGCCAGTCTGTCTTTGTTCTTATTTAAGATATGAAAACCATATTATTTAAACTTCCTCCAGTGGATATGTTTATTTTCACTGAATTATATGAGTTTCATGGCTGATGTGAATATGGAAAAAGCATAGTTGCATTTGCCAGCATTTACTGTAGTAAACTATTCACTGAAGATCTAACTGAGCTAATGATGCCTGTGAGGATGTTGAGCAATAATACTGTGTCCAGTTCTGGGCTCCTCACTTCCAGAAAGTCATTGAGGTCCTAGAGCATGTCCAGGAGAAGGAAACAAAGCTGGTGAACGGTCTAGAGAGTAAGCCATATTATGAGCAGCTGAGAGAGTTGGGATTGTTTAGCCTGGAGAAAAGAAGGCTCAGGGGAGACCTTCTCACTCTCCACAACTCCCTGAGAGGAAGATGGAGGCAGGTGGGAATCGGTGTCTTCTCCCAGGCAACCAGTGATAGAACAAGGCCTCAAACTGTGCCAGAGTAGGTTCAGGTTGGGTATCTAGATGAACTTCTTCACTGAAGGGTTGTTCAAGCATTGGAAGGGGCTGCCCAGGGAAGTGGTGGAGTCACGATCCCTGGATGTATTCAAGAAATGACAGGATGTGGCACTCAATGATATGGTCTGGTTGATATGGTAATATTTGGCCAAAGGTTGGACTCAGGGAACTTAGAGATCTTTTCCAACTTTGTTGACTCTATGATTCTGTGGTTTTATGAATACTATAACCCTGATAGTAGAAGAGAAAGCACAGTTTGAAATATCTACCCAGAATTAATATTTGGGTGGACCAACACTGCTTTGATGCAATGTTATTGCTAGAAATAAGCAAAATGTCTTGGGAATATGAATTGGATTTTTGATCACACTGTGATGTACATCTTTGTCAAACCGTGCAAGAGCTCCCTGAAGTCAATATTTGATTTAAGAATGTCATGGAATGAAATCCTGGATCTGAATATCCTTTAATTTTTATTGTTTTGCCCAAATGACAACCACATAGTAGGTCCCCATCTCAAAATCTGTTACCTGTCTAGGTTCAGACCAATAACCCAGGGCCAAAAGGCTTTATCCTGTTACTAATGTCTCGACTCATTATTTGTCAGAAGAGAAATTTTGAGATGCTGTCTGGTTGAATATGCACCAGAAAGGCCAGTAATATTACTGAGACATTCTTTTGATGCCATCAGTCTGTTTGCATCCTTGCTGCCCTGACACCCCTGCCCATGTAGAGACAAAGAGAAACTTTGTGGGGTGTTCAACGCCCTCTCATTTCCTAGGATTTGCAGCTGGGATCCACTTTACCAAACAATACACATTTATTGACAGGTAGTCTGACAGCTTTTTTAAGCTGCTTGGCATGTTGTTTTTAGCAATGTGTTGTCATGTTCAGTGTTATCACATTTCTTTTAGATTTGTGTGATACTAAAAGGGCAAACCTCCAAGGCATCAATATGGGGTGCAAAGCAGGAGTAGCTCTAAGACACCCAGGAAAATACACCTTAGGGGTCCATTGATTTTACTTCTAAAAATGTATAGTTACTCACTTCTAACCTTGTCAAGGACAAGCATCTTAACAGTTGTTTCCCAAACAGTTGCTTTAAGTTGGTTTTTTTAGGTTTTTTTTGTTTCTTTTACCTTAAGGTTGAAGGTGTCTTAAGGCACCTAAGCTGAACAGTGTTCACAAAACTCTTCAAAAATCTGTGAAATGCAATTCAAATCACTTTCCAGGAAACTTAGGAAAGAATAAGGCACCTTTCTTAGAATGTGATGTGTTAGTCAAACTCTCTCCTGCTCGGGAGTACAATTGATCACAGTCAGTCGGGAGTCCTTGAAGAGCTCAGGTTTAGCACCTACAGTAGGCTGTAGGTGCAGCTCTTCTCTGCTGACAGTGAAGGATCCAGAGCATGTCAATAATCCAAATTTAGACACTTTAAGAGACCGTAAAATATTTTGTGGTGCTTAAATAGGTTAGTAGAACTAATTTTGTTTCATTCTTGCAAGGTTTATATCAGGGTTTATATCTAGCAAGTTGCTAGATAATGAGGACTAATACCTAGAGTTCCTAAGTTCTAATTATTTTTTCTGTAATTATATGTGTTTGTTTTGGAGAGAGATTTGCATGCCTTTACAGGTTGTCACTCAGGAAATAAAATAGAAAATAGAAATTCTATCATATATGAGCTCCAAAACTGAACCTGTAACATTAAATAAAACTGTCAGGGTTGTACAGTGAAGAGATTTTTATATTGCTTGTATTCTGCCTGGGCTTTCAGAAGTTGTGCCCTCCAATAACCTCAGATGTAAGAAGCCAAGACGGCACCAAATAAACTTGGTCCAGTTCAAAAAGCAAACCCAAAAAGCTGCCTGTATTCCCAGCTTATGTGCCTGCCCTTCAGAGTTATTTCAGCATCAGTAACTGCTCCCAATACATGTTGTGTCCAGAGGAGGAGAAACAACTGGAAGGTCCCAGCAGCATCTGGCAAGTAACAATGATTGAATTCCAGATGGATCTAAAAAACTAGTGATCCCTCCTGGGAAACTTTGAAAAACATCTTACTTTGCAATGATCCTGTTCATATCACACTCATTTTGAATATTGCTTTCCCTTTGTTCTTGGCACAGAAGGAACAGATGAGCTCCTGAGAAATAATTCCATTTTGAGAGACCAACCCCTGCTAATAAAGGCAGAGAGAAGAAATAGGACAAGGAGGATTGCCATTCTATTGTGATTTCAGACATCAGCTGTTCAATTGTGCTGTTCACTCGTGCAGTTGCTGTAATGAAATATTTTTTTTAAGGATTTTCTTAGAGCCATAAGATCTGTTAGAAACAACCTTTGTAGCAATTTGCTTGGTCCAGTCCCTTCATCAGTGTGGGGCTAAATTAGATTGGGTAGAAGCACAGAACCACAAAATGGTTTGGGTTGGAAAAGACCTTAGAGATCATCCAGTTCCAATCCCCCTGCCATGGCCAGGGACACCTTCCACTATCCCAGGTTCAAAGCTCCATCCAACCTGGCAATGAACACTTTCAGGGATGCAGCTGCCACAGCTTCTCTGGGCAACTTGTGCCAGGGCCTCACCAGGTCGGCTCAGGTCCTTGGCCAGTGAGGCTTGACTGTCTCCAAGGATGAAGATTTCAGTCTCTCTGGGCCCTTGTTCCAATACTTGACCATCTGCAAGGCAGAAAAAAATTCCTAACTTAAAGCTGTAGTTTCTCTTGTTGGAACTCTTGTCTGTTGGCTCTCATCCTATCAAGTGTGCATGTCCAGAAAGTCTAGATTATCTTCTCCACGCCTTTTGGAAGCAGTAAGATCTCCCCTCAATCATTTCTCCCTATTATGGAACAAATCTTGTTGTCCTTGTACCTCATGTCCTTGTATATCATGCACTTTTTATTCCCTTAACAATTTTTGGGGATCTCTCTTGCACTCGCTCCAGTATATTGGTACCTGTACTGAGGAGCACCAAGCTGGACGCTGTTTCCCTGTGAGTCCACCTGTGAAGTATTTTCAATTTTTTCAACCAGGTCTCCTCCCTCAAGCTGATACAATCCCCAAGCACATCCTTGAAAGAACATCCTCACGTCAACTCACAATGACAGCAGTTCCAGAGGGAGAACAAGCCAGGATGCGGGGGTGATCCTAGCACAGACAGTGTCCCTGCTGAGAGGGTGTAATTCTGAACACGTCAGGTAGTGCTCCATGCTGGAAATGGAGTCTGTGAGCAGCCACAGCAAGGGGAGGAACCAGGTCTACAGCCCCTCTAGGATCCAGTCAGGATCCAAACGGGACAAGACAAAACAGAGATCTGAGTAGAAGGCTGCACTATAGGTCCAAAGTCCATCCAGGAAGCACAGTCAGAGACAGGACTGGAGACCAGCAAACCTACAACTTAGGTCAAGCAGGGACTGAACCACAGACCTGAGTTTAAATGGGGTCCATGGGCAAAAGGATAGGGGGTCCCATGTGAGGCTGGTCTGGGCCATTAAGACCTATCACTGCCCTCATGACCCTGACATTGAAATCTTTCTGAAAAGAAGCCCTGCAACAAATATATCACGATTTATCTTTTTTTCTCTTCTATTCTCCTAGAAACAAAGCTCTTCTCTGTGGGTGTTAGCACAGTCCTTACTCACTGTGTCCTGCAAACTGAAACTCAGCCATGACTTGGAAGGATGTTGGAGAAGGGTGGGAAGGATAGTTCAAATGTCATTCATGCATGGTCTCAGGCTTCATTCAAACTCATCTCCTGCTAAACAGATAAAATGCTCCTGACATGTTCAAAATGCTTTCATTAAGAAAGGGAACAACTCTGTGTCATGCCTCAGTTGCCTGAAGGGCTCAAGGAGTGTTTTTTTCCTGCGCACACCATTAACCAGATGTATTTGGGGTTGGGTGGTTTCTTTTTCTCAGCCTTCCTCGGAGACATCAGTGCTGGTGGTGCTCAGAACTCCAAGGTGGCACAGACAATTCGTGTTCTTTCACAGTCAGAGCACTCACCGTATTCAGGAAAGAAATTTCCCCTTAGGTCTGACAGGCAAAGCTCTGGATTTTGTGGATGCAGTAGTTTGCCTTTCACTGATAGGGAGCAATTAGGATGCAATTTGTCTTCAAATGTACAGTAGGAAAAGGACATCCAATTGATTTCCACGCTATGTAACTTTAGGTTTTGGTCACACCTTGGCTTCTCCTTTTCTCTGCCAATGACACACACCTGACAAACCCTGAAATTTAAATTCTTTGACTAACTCAAATGCAGGGTATGATACTGGGTAACATTGAGTGTCCAATGATAGACAGAAGGTCAAAATTTAGTAGGATCCCTTGTGGGTTGATGGTCTATGCAATGAAAGCCATTAACTCATTTTGCAATATTGAAAGATGATGGCCTCTGGCATATTAATCCTTCAAATAACTCTGACTTATAGCCCCTTTGGCTATAAAGCCTTACACTTTTCCTCCAATACCATAGAACTGGAAAATGCACTTAGCCTGAAAGTTTCTAGATTAACTATGAAGGAGAAAAAGACTCTACCTGTAGGACTGTTCATGCTGTTATATCACAGCACTGGAAATTCTCCTGCCAAGCTTCAATAAAATGTATGAATGTGCTATTTTTTAATTAATTTTATTTGAGAAAGCTCATGAGATACAATTATGGAATGTCTGAGATCTCATCAATGCCAAGCCAGTCAGCTAATTAAAATCCATTTTGGGAGGGCCATCTAGTTTTAAAAACAGCTTGTTAATGGCCATCCATAGTTCTAGCGTTGTTTATATCTCAGAAATTAATTTGCTAGCCCCATAAATGGATAGAGAAGACAACACATTTAATAATTAGACAGTTAAACTTGGGTGAGATGTCATGACTGTGTCATCACTCACTGCAAAGCAGGTCTCTTTAAATCACATGCAGATAGAAGCTGTAAAATAATGCTAATTATTCTAAAGGAGAACTGATAGCAGCTACCTTCCCTTAAGAAATATATTTGACAGTTTTGTGGAAGAAGTATTAACAGTAGATTTTTCTGTCAATTAGGAGAAATTACTGTTCATCTAGTTTGGATAACATTGAATAACCCTGTGCTTAAAAAACCTCCTCTTTTAGTAAAATAACATAAATTTTAAAACCTTCATCTAAATTTGGCTGATAGAATACCCATCAAAATCCTTGCTGCAAAGGTTAATTCTTCTCACTATTAAAATACATCAGTCTTTTCTCAGCCTGAGTTTGTCCAGCTTAAATTGTATTTTGTATTTCTTACATTCAGATTGATTTGGTGAAGATTCAGCAACATTGCTGCATGACAGACAATCATGCCCAGCACATGTCAAGGCCTGTCATAATTATGTCATGTTATGCCATAATACAATAGTAATTCTATCTTGTTGCATCGTTTCTGAAATTATTAACTGCAGCTCTGACTGAACTATTCTATCTTATTTTTTGTAAACACGTGTCTCCTGTTTGAGCTGTAAAGAAACAATCTGACACTTTGACATCCTAAATAAGAACAGAAAGCATGTTTTCACCACATTAATTGGAGAAAAAGTCAATCTCGGTATTCAGAGAAAGAAAACCAGCTATTTAAAGTAGCAGCTTCTCCATTAACTGTGCGTAGAATTTAGGATTTTCAGTTGAGTAAACAGTACACTGAAGTTACAGTACTATGAGAAGGTGGACTCACACTCCTGATGATTGTATTTTGGAAAGGCTTTGTGTTGTGTTTGTATTTTGGGAGTCACAGTGAAAGAAGAGAATTTATTTTGAGTCAGAGAAAGAGCTGCTGAGCTCTGATGAAATATGCATTACAGTGTATACTTGATATTCACTCCCATTTTTTGCTATTGTTGCTGTCAGGTTTTCCTGGAGCAAGGACACATCTAAGAGAACCACAAAACAATAGACTGCTTCAGCAGTCAGAGTGCAGGTGCCTTTGAAGAAAAGTCTATGGGTAAGGTCTAGGTAATTCCACAAGATCACCTTTATTTCATCCTGTTATATCAAGTGTAATGATGGACAGGTCACTCCTGGTAGCATGTCAGTGTCCCATGACCTGGCCAAGTGTCTCCCACAGGTGCAGAAAAAGAGAGAATGAAGAACTGATGAATTTTGGATTGTGCATCGGAGGGTCCATGTGAACAAGCAAGCCATCAGCATGTTTTTCTCCAAGGTCTGTTCAGAAAAGGATAGAAAGAGTCAATAAGCATTTTTGAACCATGTTCACTCCTTGGCTGATGAAGCCTCATCAGCAGATCTGCAATATGAACTGTGGAGTTTGACCAGTCTGTAAATACCAGAGCACTGTAGTGCCGACAGGAACAGCTCACCTGGATCTATGTGAAAGCTGCTGCACTGTGGTCACCACTGGAACTTGGCGCAGAAATGCAGAACCGAGAATAAAATGGTTGTTAGGATGATGAGTGCTTCCATCCTGGCACACTGACAAATGTTTAGGCTATGGGATGCTCCTAAAATCTATATGTAAATGAGGTTCTTGGAGCTACATGTTGACTGTTGCTGTTTGGTCAAGATCCTTATAGCTGGCATTATCTTCACCAGCTGGAGGCTCCCTACACATCCCATAGAATTTTCAAACTCCACCAAAAATTACACTAAGCCACAGTGTAAGAAAGGTGGGTCCTGTCTGTTCTACAGTTGTACCCTCCATCCCTGGTGCAATGGCATCACTTTTACATTTGCAGTCATTTGTTCCGAGACGTTCCTCTTGCAACACATTTTGATCCAAAAACTGGCTTCATTTGGCTGCAATGAAATTGGCTCGATCATAGAGAACTAAAAACTTAATTTACCCGTGAAAGTTGCCCTCCTTTTCCTGTCAATGAAAACTGAGGTGAGGACTTGGTTATGCAGTTTTCTGTAACACACCGGCACAGAGCAGCAAATTCCTTGGATGCTTGAGGAGTTGGTGTATGTGCCTGCTCTGCCATTAAATGCAGCTTTTTTTGCAATCTAGAAATTTTTCCATGCATATATTGACAATGTTTGTGAACTCTGATAATTCAAATAGCGTATTTTATTGGGTCTTACAGACAGCAAAGTTTGTGCACATATGTTCTTCTCTTTCAATGCCTTTGTGTTGTTTTCTTCATGTTTTTGGATCTTACAGAAAACTATAATTTCTTTGAGCCATAAACTTTCTGCTCAAGTGTGTCAAACTTGTTAAATTTTGTCAAAGATTTCAATGAAACAGAGGTTTCTTGTGTGCTTATTTATCACATGATAGATAATAATATCTCATTGTAACAATTACATTTCTACTCTTTTTTGGTTTTACACTGTTTTTATTCTTTGCCTGATGTTTGAATGACCTCCAATAAACTTGTAGGAAAATTTAATTTATAGGGATAAATTAGAGCATTTTGACCACAAGTTGTATGAAAAAATAAATAAGGATAGGCTGGATGGGGCTTTGAACAACCTGTTCTAGTGGAAGGTGTCCCTCGCTATGGCAGGGGAGTTGGAATGAGATGATCTTTAAAATCCCTTCCAACACAAACCATTCTAGGATGCTATGAACTGTTAGTTTTCCAATTAAAATGTTTTTGTCTTCTTTTTGCAGAAGATGACAGCAGGCATGGAGGGGAGCAAAGGTATTAAAGATTTTTAAATTCTTCATTGTTTTAAATTATTAACCAGTTTGTTGTTTATTATTTTTTATACTCTGGAAGACAGGGATGTATATACCAACCCACAGGCATCTCTCAAATTACCTGACCAAAAACTGTCTCAGCCATCTCTGTTGGACCAGGTTTTAGAAAGGCATCCAAGTCTGCATAATGAGATGTGGACAGATGGTGTTAGAACGGGGCAGAGACCTCAGATCCTGACACCTTAAGGAGTTTCTCCTGACTTTCCAGTGGCTTTTGTGTTATGCAAGCAGCAAAACTTGAAAGGCTGCTCCTCACAGTCCTAGGGAAAACAAGTAAGGCCACTTCCAATTAATTCTAATCATCCCTGAAACTTTTTAAGGAGCACTGAATGGGCTTGCAACTTTAAAAAAAAAAAAAAAAGGGTGGGGGAGAGAAAGAGAAGAGAGGGGGGTGAAAAAAGCCCTGCTGCCAAATTGTGATTTAAACTGAGATTGGCATCAGCAGACATTTCCACATCAGCCTTTAGCACATCTGGTCCAGACCAAACAAATAGAAGATTTATTCTGTCAGTGAGATCATTTAGCATTCCTTTTTATGCTTCAGAAAGAGCCTGTACCTGTCAGTCACCAAAGCACTAGGCTTTTGGTGGCTGGGCTCTGTTGCTCTTTCTGACTAGCCTTGATCTGAGACTTCTAAGAAGGCTTGTGTTCACCCGCTCCACCTGGGAGACCAGTACCCATGCCAAGTTCATTTCCATAGTCTTATAAAAATCTCCTGGAGGATTTCAAACATCTGCTCATAAGTAAAGAAACATTGTCTTGAGATATAACAATAATATAAAGGGCAACTGAACCTTCCTTGCAAATAAAACTGAGCTAATAAATTATTTTGTTTCAACAGTTTTATACAATTCAAACAAAAAACTGAGTAGAGCTAAACAGGCACACACACATGAAAAATCAAGTGTGAAGAGGTTTCTTCTAATGCCTTCAGATACTTTTTTTTTTTTCCTTTTGGTCAAGAGGTTTGTTTTGTTTTGTTTTCTGAGCACTTGATGATAATTATTGAAAGGAAGAGCTGAGGTGAGCAGCTCCGACCAGTAGCAGAGAGTTCTAGTGTCATGCACAAGGGGAGGTTCTGAACTGGAGGAACCTCAGAGGAAGCAGAGAGACTCACCAGCAGCCTGAAGCTCACATCACAGCAGCAGATGGACCTGGGTGGGGCAAGGAGCAATGATGATGAAGTTTCACACACCTATAAAAGAAGTCCCTTGGGAGCAATATCAACCGGAGCACGGCAGAAGAGTTTGCACAGCAGTCGGCATGGAAGGGTGTGTGGGAAGGTCACTGGAGCTCTGACAGCCCAGCCAGGGAGCAGTGGTGTCCCCTCAGCAGAAGGCTGTGGCCTCTCTGAGCTCTGCACCCCCAGGACTGACACAGCTCTGCAGACAGAGCTCCAGTGGGACATGCTGTCACCCAGCTGCCAGGTGGCAAGTTGTGACCTGCTCTTACCCCAGTGCCAGCCAATAGAAGTCAGCACAGCTGTGGGAGTTATGCCCAGGTGTAAGAACTCTTCCATTTAGCGGAAGAGCTCCACAGGGAGGTGAGCAGGTGGAGGAGTCCTGCAAGACAGGACAGATGATATGAAGGATTTCTGTGCCCTCTCCACCTGGCTAAACACAGTGACTTAAGGGACAGGGGGCAATGGTGATCAGTTCCTGCCTGGCACAGCAGGCACATCTCCTCTGTGACTGCCCCACCTGCCCAGGTGCCCATGGGTAACAGGTACAAGGCTCTGCAAGTGGAAACAAACAATAAATGAGGATGATGGTTCATTTGACATGGAGGTGTCACTGAGGTTAAGGCAGATTATACCCTGCATCAAAGCCAATTCCGTAAAGAAAAAAAGAGGGGTTGTTATCTTAGGAAACTCCTATGAATCATGATTGCGGAGGAAACAAAGGGCCCAGTGTACAGACTGGACCCACTTCTAAGAAAAGCCTGGTGCTTTTGTGGGGACCAGGTTAAAGAGGTGAAGAGAAAGCCTCCTACTTTGGTACAGACCTCGGATTATTATCCATTACTGATTTTTCAGGTTGGCAGCTTTAAAGTCACAACAAGAAGCCCAAGGGCAACCAAGATAGACTTCAGAATCTTGGAATGACTGATTAAGGGATCAGAAGCACAAATAGTATTATTCTCTATCCTTGCAGTTCCAAGTAATGGTGAGGGAAGAAATAGGAAAAGTCAGCAGATTAATACTTGGCTCCAAGTCTGGTGTCATCACCAGAATTTGGGTTTTTTTGGTCATGGATCAGTCTACATGACACCAGACCTACTGGCATCAAACAAGTACACCTGAGTCAAAAGGAGAAAAGGATCTTTGCACAGGAATTAGCAGGACTTGACATGACGGTGTTTGAGGGGTGGTATGCTAACAAAGGTTCTTCAGTCTGCTGTCTCACTGGAGGTAGGACATGAGGATCCATGCAGCAGCCAAGGCACAGGGGTTACTGATGTGTTAGGAACCATGGAAGTGCCTGAGAATGGTCATGCAAGAATCATGGCTTCTCCCCATAAAAAGTGGCAGGATCAACAGTCCATCTGTGTCAATGCACACAGCGTGGGCAAGGAACAGGAGGAGCTGAAAGCCACTGTACAGCAGGAAAACTATGCTGTAATTGCCATCACCAAAACATGCTGGGATGACTGGCACAGCTACAGTGTGCAATGGATGGCTATAAACTCTCCAGAAGGGACTGGCAAGAAAGGAGATGTAATGGGGTAGCCCGGTACATCAAGGAGAGTTTTGATTGCCTGGAGCTTATTGTTGGTGACAATAAGGTGGAATGTTTATGGGCAAGAATCAGGGGGAAGACCAACAAGGCAGAGGACACAGTGGGAGTCTGCTACAGACCACCCAACCAGGATGAAGAGGCAGATGAAATACTTTACAAGCCATGAGGCAAAGTATCACAACCGCTGGCCCTTGTTCTCGTGGGGGACTTCGGCTTACCAGATGTCTGCTGGAAATGCAATACAGCCGAGAGGAAACAGTCCAGGAGGTTTCTGGAGTGTGTGGAAGAGAACTTCCTGACACAGCTGGTGAGAAAGCCAGCTAGGGAAACAAACTCTGAGCTCACCTCCTCATCAGAGAAAAAGTGGAGGCACTTCAGACGTGGAACACGTCAACTATTAAACAGATTTGACAATACACTGCAATAATCTGAACAGGAACTGAAGGCAGCTGAAGGAGCTGGGGGATGTTTAGGCATGCAAAATGCAATTACCTGCACTGGAATTTCAGTGTGATCCTAAAATTAAACTCCCTTATTAACAATAAGGGGTCCAGACAATTTTATTATAGTCCTATTTCTGTAAGAAGGTGAATGTAATGGATGGATGGATAAGATGGGAAAGTAATACTCCTTTGACTTTTTACATTTGAAGATTAATGATTTATGTATAGCTTATTTTTATGCCATTAAAAAAAATTGGCTTAGAACTTGAATAATGTATTGCCTATACTAAGAACTGGGTGCACAAATGTGTCCAAAGGTGTTTCTGTCATAGTCTTCTGCTCCTGAACTTGTTCCACTGCCTGGAGAGATCATTCACTTGTGGGTTCCTTAGGGAATTCTAACAACCACGATATCAAAACTCAAATTCTTATACTAACACTTGTCTAATAAGCATGTGAAAACACCAATATTGCTTTATCTACCTGAAGTTTGTTGTAATGATTATCTGCTAAGAAACACTAACTTGCCCCATTAACAGACATGAAGATGTTGCTGTTTAATGAGTAATTCCAAGGGATAATGTTCACTCTCTTAATAGTTTTACTTGCTGTTATGTCATTGTAATAGACAACACTAATATTTTAATTTGAGAATAATGCTCTCACTCAAAAAGGTTTCGGCTGTTACCTTAAAAAAAACCAGCTGCTTAAAAGTGTGTAAAAAAGGATCAGTTTGCAAATGAAGTCTTTATCATTAGGACACAGAGGGTGTTATTCAAACAGTCTGACTTCTTTCTAGAAATGCTTATCTCCACAAACTCCCTTAGTAGTGAGCAACAAGAAGAAATGTGTTCACTTAAGGTTAAGATTCATGACAAGGGCCAGACTCTGAGTGCCCTGATTAGCTGCTGGAAGAACCAATGTGTTTCTCTCCACTGATTATAGAGAAACACTACAGAGATTTTCTTCCTAAGTTAAAATCAACAGCAGCCTAGATATCTTCCTAAAAGGTGTGGAATAAACAGAGCACTGATGTTCTGCCCCAGGACTGATGCTGTTAGAATCTCATATTAACTCAACCCAAGTTATGGGCCTGCTGCAGAGCTCAATTTTCTCAGTTCAGTGGCTTGTGTAATGCAAGAGGTCAGAGGAGACAGTCACAGTGCTCCCTGCAGCCCTTTCCAGTCTACGTGTGAAGCCATTAAAGCAAAAATTATGGAAACTGAATTCTGCTTTCCATTGTTTTTTGATGGACATGTTGCCAGATCTCTCCCCATCACTTTTCTCATGTGTTATGCAATTCAGTTACATCATTATATTTGTCTAAGCTGTAGAATCTAGCTAAGAAGAGCAGCAATCTGTTCAGGTAATGGACAATGATGTAATATAATTGATTTCCAGCTCAGCCCTCCTAATCTTAGGATGCATCATCAAAGCCACAAAGGAGACAGTTGACCCTCCTATTGGCTAACTCTTGCAGTAAAGGAAAGAGGAAATGATCAGAGGAAAGGGGAAAAAAGGATAGATCTTAGGAAAAAAAAATATGTAAAGGAGAAAGAAGAAGTTGAATGAAAAGTAGAGAGAAAAATGTAAGTTTTAATACATGGGATCATTGCACAAAGTCATTACAATTGTACTAGGAACAAAAATAGTGGTAAAATGGCTTTGAGGGAGCTTAAAGATGATGTTAATCTTCTCCCTGGTTCCAGTAGTGCATTGTCACTACCTGAAAACCACACAAGCATCAACAGTTGTAAAACGTGTGTCTTGAGATTTTGAATTATATCAGTTAAATAAGCACAGAACCGACCTATATATATTTACAGTGCTCAGTCAGGCCAGTAGTTGAGCTGAGCTTCTTATAGGTCTCCTTGGACATTGCTTTGTAAAGATGATCTTGAAGGTCTTTTCCAATCTTAATGATTATATGACTGTGGAATAGACTTGGTTAGACCAGAATGGGTCTAAAGAGGTGGCTCCTTGTCTGTGATGGAAACAAAATATTTTGCATATATGGCAGTAACTGAGATAGATAAAGGAAATCTTCTGATGGTGGCAACCATTGGGATTATTTTTATTTTCCCTACAGCCAAGAAATGGAACCCTCAAGCAGGGTTATATCACTGATTCCTCCCCAGGGTGGCAGAATAGCCCACCAGTTTTCAGCAGTGCTTCTTCCCTGATTTGAAGTAAGGAAAGGAGATATTCAAGGTAAGCCTTGACCCAGGAATCTGAGGAGATGAAGCAAATCATTTGAATTGTGGGCCAGTCACCTACCTGCAAGTTCAGCCTTATGACTGCCTCTTATTCCCCTCGTGCACCATTCCACCTGGACTGACATGAGGAAAGCACTGAGAAGAAACATACAGCCTGTACGGAATCAGTTGTTCTTCCTGCAGCTGTCTCACATGGAGCCAGTAACACCAGAGCAGGGCTCTGTTATCCCAGGCTGCCTCTTCCAGGGAGACCTTTGCAGTGCCTTCTTTTTATTTGGCAATACTGAGTGGACACAAAGGTTGTAACCCTGTGACACTTCTTCAAGAGGCCACTGGAGGTCAAAATACCCAGGCTATGGACCCAAGACCTAAATCAAAGTAACCTGATCTTCAAAAGCATTGAACTCTGAATAACTTTAAGAAGAGGTCAGCTTCTCTGAAAATAGTTTTCTTTGATTTAAGTGCCTAATTATGGATCTAGCCACCCAATAGGAGGCATCTATATGAAAAAGTTCAAAACTAGCTGTGGGAATTAGCTACAGAGATGACAATTTCAACACCTTTGAAAATACCTGCCCCAGGTCTGAAAAAGTACATTCATAACTTTTTTTTTCCTTTTCCCCTTTTGCTGCTAATTATTCTTATCTCAACCCCTTTTATAAAAACCATACAGCATTTTAGAAGCTGTGTTAATTCACACAGTACCTCTGCACATGGTTCTGTGCCATTTCTTTCTTGTGGTTTTCACTGCAACATAGGATTATTTTCCTTATTGCTTCATTCTCCAATTTTCCTGCATGCCACCTTTATTGATACAGTAAATTCTGTTGCACTCTACTCCAGCTGCTTTGCTATTTGTTTTGATAAATGCAACAAGAATTGCAGTGTGTTACTTTGCCAGGTAAACACTTCTTCTAATTCTTCCACCACCTATTCTTTCTTTTACTGATAAAATCCTGTTCCCTTTCCCTATAAAGATGCTCAGACAAAGTTTTCTGATTCCAATTATCATTATTTGCAGAGGTTTTGTTTTGGCCTCAGTAGGCACTCAGGTTTTCATGTGTTACCCAACCTATATGTGTGGAAGGACAGGAAAAAGTAGCAGAGACAAGGAGAAAATGCACCACAGGTTAGCAAATAATTGACTTGCCCATGGATCACTGCCATCAGGGCTCTCCTGTTGGTTTCTTCATTATCCTCCAGTTTTTACTTAGACGTGTAGCAATCAATAGTCACATATGTTGTGTTGAAGTTGGTTTATTCCCCCTTGTGGCATTTAATAAACAAGATTATAATTATCCTATGCTACAACTCCTACATTACGAGCTGCTGATAATCTACAACAACTCATCAGAGAAAGATGACATGGAAAACAAACCAGAACAATAAAAAATTCTCTTTTCTCTAAAACTGTGTGATGTTTCATTTATTCTGTACCATCCAGGACTGAAATTTCTGTAGGTTCCGAAAATTTTCTGTGCCCAGGGAGATCCTCATTATGTAACAATAATACAGAACTCTTCCCACACACAAGAAATGCAAGGCATGGACCCAAAGTGACTCAAGAAAAACTCTGTAGTTTCCAAACAAGTTACTATTCCTTGCAAAGGAGCTAACTAGCACAGTGATTGACTTTGACCCCTGTGACAAAATTTAATATTTTATATTGCAAAGTTGCTGGAAGTAGTAAAAAAGTCCAAAACTAAATGAAAAAACTGATATCTGTTTTTTAGAGCTTTTCAAAGACAGTTGAAGGAAACCACATACTTCTAGGGAATCTGAAGAATCACGGGGTTTTAGTATTCCAGTTTTTCCTAATTTTCTGCACTTGTTTCTAAAAGGCTTTTCAAATATTCCTTTTTTTTTTCTTCTGTTCAAATTTACAAAATATGCAATGAATTAACACACAGCAATGGCAATCACCTAGGGGACTTGGCTCCTAAGTCCTCATTATCTTCAGAAATATGTTCCAGTGGTGGTACAAGCCTGTTTAAATTCATATCAATTTGCTTCTAGCCATGATTTTCTGATATACACCCCAGTGAGTGAACAAGGGACTAACAAAATAAATTTATCAGCTTTTATAACCATAGATACAATTTAAGAAGAATGATTTTCCAGTAGTATATTCCTCATTAGTCCTGCTGCTAAGACAGCTTTTTTTCAGGTTTTCTCAGATCTCAGGCATCAGAATTTTGTCAGTTTGGTAATTTGAACACCATCAGTTCCTGGATACAGGCACTGGAACGTATATTGAGCTGTCTTAGCAGTGTAATGCCTGAGACATGTTTTACCCAGGTAAACTAGCACAGTGCTATGCAATATTTAGTCATGGTTTCTGAGTCAACACAGGCCAGGGACAGTTTTCAAGAGGAATTTTGAGGGTATCTGTTATATTTTATAGTCTAAACAGATTTAATAGTATGAAAATATTCTGTCATTTGGCCTATGGGTCAGAAAATTGCAACTGGCTGTCTAGTTTACTAATAGAGATGTGGTTGTGTTGCTTTCTGGATTCCCACGTGAAATTCCTTATTTCTCAGTGTTATTGTGGTGTTCTAGACAGCAATGAATCTCAGACACTGAATGCCTCATTGGTATAGGAAAGCTGCAAAAAATACACAGCTTTCTGTCAAAAGGATATTGGTGCCAGTATACCTTAGTAAAATGAGTTGTGTGATTATGGGACATCACTTTTTGCCTACTGCAACAATCATAAAATCAAAACATTGTTTAGGTTGAAAAGACCTTCAAGGTCATTGAGTCCAACCATTAACCCAGCACTGCCAAGTCCACCACTAAACCACGTGCCCAAGTGCCACATCCACACACCATGATCTGAGTCTCTGACATATTTTCTGGAAGTGATGGCTTGTTGGTGCAGTCAAAATCCAAGGAGTAAAACTGACAACCTCTCAATCTGAGTTGCTGTAGCTCAAGCCAAACTTGGGTTTACAGCACAAAACTTGATAATGTAAAAAATTCTAAGGCATGTAAAAGAGACAAGCATGCATATACACTCACATTCATATATGCAAACAAAAGCACACTTGCTTCTTCTTCAACTTTTCCAAAACCCTCAATTCCTGTCTCCAGCTTTTGTTCCAGAATGCTCTGAAGTAACTAAACTATAAATGGAGCTGTGAAAACTCAATAAACTGGGAGAAGTGCCTGAATTTTGCTTATCTACTTTAAGAGGATTCAAGAAATATATAGATATTCCACAAAAGCACAGTGAAATTGTGTTGACGAAGGTGTCAAAATATGTACATACAGGAATGGATAGCTTGATACAAATTTAGACTTAAAATGGTTTGTTTTCCTGAGGTTGGAATCTGCCAGAACGTTCACTTATCTGTCGTAGATCTGTGATGTTGAATACATTTTGCAAGAGCAAGAAAGCAATTCAGCAAAGATTTCAGGAGAGACTAAAGTTAAGTGTCATCTAGGAATGACTTCTTAGCCATGGGTCATGGGAGAACTTATCAGCATAAGATAAGAAAACATCAGAAACATCAGCAGTTTTTAATGTGAGATCAACGGAGTTATGCATAAATGCAAGGCAAGGAATTCTTTGAGAAAGAAATAAAAATGTGTGTGCAAACAGTGTGGCAGGATTCAAAATCTACCTGTAATGAGGGTGTGGAGTCATATAATAAGTCACCCCAGAGGAGGTCACTGAGATGATTAGAATGACGGAGCAGCTCTGCTATGAGGAAAAGCTGAGAGAATTGGGATTGTTTAGCCTGGAAATGAGAAGGCTCTGGGGTGACCTAACTGTGGCCTTCCAGTACCTGAAGGAAGCCCACCACAAGAAAGATGGACTTTTTACAAGAGAATGGAGTGACAGGACAAGGGGGAATGGTTTCAAACTGAAAGAAGGTAGGTTTAGACTGGATATTAGAAAGAAAGTCTTGTCTGGGAGGGTGGTGAGGCCCTGGCACAGGTTGCCCAGAGAAGCTGTGGCTGCCCCATCCCTGGAGGTGTCCAAGGTCAGGTTGGACAGGGCTTGGAGCAACCTGGGATAGTGGAAGGTGTCCCTGCCCATGGCATGGGGTGGAACGAGATGACCTTTGAGATCCCTTCCAACCCAAACCACTCTGTATTTCTGTGATTCTATGAATAAATACACAGCCGTACAGGATCATAGAGTGATGCAGTTTGGAAGGGGTCTCAGCAAATCCTTAGTCAAACAGTCTACTCAAAGCAGGGACAGCTGTGGCTGAGAGCTTGATCCAGGTGGTTGCTCAAAACCTCTAAGGAAGGAAGCTGCAACCATTTTGAGCAACTCCTTCCAGTGTTTGACTGCCCTCATGGTGAAAGTTTCTCTTTAAATCTTGCCTGAACTTCTGTTTCAGCTTATGTCCTTTGGCTCTCATCTTCCTGCCATGCACAGCTATGAGGAACCTGGTTCTGGCTCCTTGGATGTTCCTCATACTCACCTGAAGAAATGTTTGCTCTCCCCATTCCTCCAGCTACCAAAATATCTTCTCCCAGCTAAACAAGCCCTTTACCCCCAGCCTCTCCTTATAGGCCAAGTGTTCCAGTGCTGCCCTCCACTGAAATCACTGAAATTTATTAATGTCTTGCTTATATTGCAGGGACCAGAACTGGACACAGTATTCCAGATGTGATCTAATAGTAGTGATGATTTGAGCAATCATAGAAACATGGAATGACCTGTATCGGAGGGGACTTTAGAGATTATCTAGCTCCAATCCCCTGCCATGGGCAGGGATGCCACATGCCAGATCAAATTGCTTGTGCCCCATCCGGCTTGTTCTTGAACACTTCCAGGAACATTGCAGTCAGCAAAGAAAAAGAACAGCTTCAAACCACCGTCAATATACCTTTGAGAAAAAAGACTTTCCCAAATTTTACTGTAATTACCACTGGAAAATAGAAAGAAGAGAAATTGCAAGTGAGAGCTGGAAATGGTGAGGCTTGTACTATTCCTGGCTCATTCAATGGCCAAGTATGGAAATGTAAGCAAGTTGCTGCCCATCTGTGCCTCGAAGTAAAATGGGCTTGAACAGCAAAGTTTTCAAGCAGGAAGCATAGAGGAACATATGTTTATCCAGAGCATCTTAAACCATGTGAAGTGAATGGATTCCACTCTTTATTACAGCTTGCATAACTCATGTCTACCTGAACATTTAAGGACCAAAGATCTCTTCGAAGAATTGGATTTGTTCTGAAAGCTAGACTGCGACCTCCTTGGAGCACTGGCTCAAGCCATGCCTTTATATAGATATCCATCTATATATCTATTTCTATCTATCTTCTTATTTGACATTTTTAGATTAGTAATACAATCATTTCAGATGCAGGGAAGTTGGTGCACGGACTGTAAGAGGATGGTGTAATAGATGTTGCTTGAAAGTGTAACTTCTGCTGTAACATTAGTATTGAACTAAACTTGAGAATACCCTTTTCCAACCCAGCTAAGTTTCTTTAAATCACAACCTCTTTTCACACACCCACATACACACACACAAGCAAAAACCCAAAACAAACAAAAAACAAACCAAAACAAAAAAGCTCCAGGTGTATATTTAAAGTAAATCAGTTTATTACTACCACAGATTCCAACTTCTGTCATTACAGAACTTCATATAAATAGTGAAAATGAATGACTTCTCCTTTTTTTTAGAATTAAAGCCTTCAGAAGGCCTGTATTTGGTTGCCAGTTTTGAATTTGGATGGAGGGTTGCCTATTGCATAAGAAACACGTCTTGTGGTAACAAATCACTCAGATTTGAGGATTGTAAAACCTTTAACAATGTGTTAACTCGCACTGTTGAGACATTTTAGTATTTAGGGTCATGGCCAGGGGGAACAGAGATAATCCCTTAAGAACAGGAATCAGAAATAGGCATCTACATAGAAGACCTTTTAAAGGTATTGGTGATTACCACTTTTTAATACTTGATGGAAAGGAATGAGCTCTTTTGGGTGATTTTTTCCCATACATATGTACAGCAGGATAAAGGAACACTGGGAGTGAAATCTCTCTGTACACAAACATCAACTTACCTCTGTGTGGCTCTCTCAATATGCATTCTTTGTAAATGTACATTGTAATAATCTTACTCCACAGGATTGCCATTTTAAATATTTCAGTTCTTCCATAAATGAATGAAAAATGTTTCAAACACTCATTGTTCATTTTCACGACATTTTAAAGCTTCCCAAAAAGCTCACCTTTTATGGTAAGCTCCCACATGGATATGCCCATACAAATTATTCTCCTAACAAATGGAATATGCTCTCTAGGTTTAGGCCTATGCTCATTCTCTCTGCTGTAATCTCTAATAACCCCATAAAGGCTCCACAGATCACCAAGAATGTAAAATTAATGCAATAGTGATCAAAGATTGCATTGTCTACTCGTGTTAGACTCCATTTGGGCTTACACCAGTGTGATCCCAGGGGAAGATGGCAGCTCCTTACTTGTTCTCCCTTCTTTCACGCGAACTCTGCCAAAAACGATGACTTCTTCCTCAGCTGGTTCCCAGGAGCCAAGTGGTCTTTCCCTGTCTTCCACTGGCTAATGTGAGCTGGTTTTCCCCTTGTATACAGCTGCCCTAATTCTTAGAGCATTTCATCCTTTTCACTTTCTAAATGGAAATGTTAAATTTTTCACAGAGGAGGTGCCCTGGGGGGGAGTTTTGCTCACACCCAAGAACGGATGTCAGTTAATATTTGGACATGATTAATTAACAGTAAACCCTAAGGCAAACTTTGCTATTATGAAAATAAGACAATATTCCAGATTACATGAGCGTCTGCCTATACGACAAAGTTACCCAGATGCTCTGAAATCAACAAAGATTTGTTACAGATACAAAGAGAGTTATTATTTTATGAATTTCATGTTGAGATGAATTACTTTCGTCCCTCTTAGACAATATAGGGATAAACCATTACTTTCATTATCTCTCAGACATTTTAAAGCACTGGTATAAAGTTTCTAATTTTGCAGAAAAATTATTTGGAGCTCATATTCTTTTCCTGGTCAGTGGTTAATTGATGTTTTACCATAGAAGTGGGAGGCCAACCTTACTATGCAGTGTATGTAAATCCTGAATTGCATTTCCAACTCTATCTTGGGTGGAAAACAACGTCTGTTTGACAAATAGAGCTGAAAAACACCGTGGCTCAGCTTGAGAAACAAAAACTACTTTTTTTCCAGAAGAAACTAAAGTAGGTCATTGTGTAGGAAAATTAGAGTCAGGCATATTTTAACAGAGTGCAGGTGCTGGGATAGCTAAATGAACTCCAGCACTGAAGGGGTGAAAACCCTGGACTAGGGAGGCAGGTATGGAGATACACAGCTGGATAAAAAGTGAACTGAATGTGTAATGGCAGATATGGTCAGAACCTTAATTTTGTGTCTTATCCAAAAGATATAGGAAAATGCATAATAGCCCTTCATTACCACAGAACATTACACACTTGTTTTGCCTCATAAAATAAGGATGTCAGTATTTTTCTGCAATGGAACATTATGGACTCTCTCCCAAGGCAGTAAATCAGTATCTGAAAATGCTCTAACACTGTTATTCAGGTATTTTCTTCTACCTCAAGCCCTGGTCTAGATGTACTTGGAGACATTGCAAAATTGCATCTTCTGATTATGAGAAAAGTACTTTATGATGGGATCAACTAAAACTTGTGTTTATTTAGTATGAGCTTTTCAAGTGAGAATTTGAGAAAATAAAGAAGTAACTCTTTGTAGAACACAGGAATTGCTTGGGAAAGTTTGAAGTCAGAGCAATACAATCAAATGGCACAGGAAAGCAGGCTTTCAAAGTCTGATTCCACTTCCAAGTTCAGCAAAAAAGTTTGTGTTCCCTTATTTAAAAAAACCCCGCACAAACAAACAAAAAAAACAACACCAAAAAACAGCAAGAAAAAAAGCTTTGTCAAGGCATTGCAAATGTACTTGGATCAAAGAACTACACATTCATCACCCATAATTCTAAACATCTAGATGCAACATGACAGAGGCAAAAAATGAGTTAAATCTCTCAACCACACTTAAATTGCAATCCCAATCCTTATCAATCTGTTGACTTCATTATCACTGATTCATAACAGCTTTTTAATTCTGACATGAACATTTGTCCTGTTTTAATTGTGGCATGGTTCCATCTCTAATGATAAATTCCTGCAATAATGGTTCATGAGCTTTTATTTTTGCAGATTCTGGGTTCCTCTAATAAGTGAACAGAAGAAACTTCAACCACAAAAAGTGAATTTTCCCCGGGGAAAATCTCAGTTGATATAATTTCTCTCCAGTTGCACAGTCTTACCATTTAAAAGTGCTAATGTCAGCTCAGGGGATCATTTTGCTCTACTCCCCTAATGTAACATCTTTCAGGCTGTATCCCAGAAGTGTGCTCAGATTCACGGTCCAAGGAGTGGTAAGTGCCAGTTGTGTATACACAGCAGAGAAATTTGGGGGAAATAGTAGAGGCTGAATGAATCCTTTACATCATGCACATCCTTTTTAAAATACATTTGTGTCTCCCACCACTACAATCAGAGCTGTACTGTGGCACATGGGACCTGATGGACCAGGACTAGCTCTACTAGCATAGGATCCTGAAAAGGATGGGATAGGGATGAAGTGAAAGGTCTGGACCACAATTATGATGAGGGGGAGCTGAGAGGCTCAGCCTGGAGAAAAGGAGGCTCAGGGGGGACCTCACTCTCTTCAACTCCCTACAGGAGGCTGTAGGCAGGTGGGGATTCGTCTCTTCTCTCAGGTAACAAGTAAGAGAATGAGGGGAAATGGACTCAAGTTGTACCAGGGGAAGTTTAGATCAGATCTGGGGGAAAAAATTCATCACTGAAAGTGTGATCAGGCATTGGAATAGGCTGCCCCAGGAAGTAGTGGAGTCAGGATCCTTGGAAGAGTTCAAAAGGTGTGGGGATGTGGCACTCAGGGACATGGTTTAGTGCCGAGCACGGCTGTGCTGGGTTAACAGCTGGACTCAATGACCTTAGAGGCCTTTTTCAAACCTAATATTCTATGAGGTGAGTCAGGTTTGGTTTAATGTTGTTATTCAGAACTTCAATTACAAAATGAAGAGTAGGGTTATTAATTTTTGTGAGTGATTCCGGTTAAGAGGTCTGCAAGTGTCCCAGAGGAAGGGATTAAAAATCAAAATTATCATCACAAATAGATTTAATTCAAAAAGTCTAAGTACAAAATTCTAGATTTACACAGTAAAAATTAATTGTGCTGGCAGAGAATGGGAAATGTTTGACTACTCAGCACTTCTCCAAGAATGCCTGTCTACTACAGGAACAGTAACTCATCTCTGTCATTCTGTTTCAAAGTTAAACTTCAGGTTGGGACGTACAAAGGTTTCTAAAACAAGTCAAATAATTTCACTGTATTCTAGGGCTTCAGCTGGACAATGTATATCAATAAAGACATCAAGTGGGTCTAAAGGGAAGAAAAAGAGATCCTTAGAGATACAGTAAATATAAGAATGGGGAAGGACTGCAAAGATGAGAAAGATGCAATTAAATTGGAGACAAGAGATGGAGCTGTTCCTGAAGAGTTCAAAGAGCATTTGAACAATGCTCTCAGGCACATGGTGTGATTCTTGGGGTGGTCCTGCACAGGGCCAGGAGTTGGACTTGTGGGTCCCTTCTAGCTCAGGATATACTTCATTCTCTGATTCTATAAAAGACTTCTGAAACTGGTCCAAGAAGTACAAATGTTCACAGAACTCTTTAAAAAGATTAAAAGACTACAGGACAAAAAAAAAGAGGCACAAAACACAGAGACATTATGGGGAAAAGAGACCTGATCCTCTCTCTCACAGAAACTGCAAATCTTGAATTCTCCAACTATCTGCAGTAGTGGTCCTGAGACACTGATCTTCCTACAGGATGGAGGAATGCCTTATCAGAGACTGCACTTCATGTTAGGCCTTTGGTTTTCTAATTCAGACTGTGAGGATTGAAGCTACTCAATTGTTGCAGTGTTTTAGATGTGCAGATGCAAATTATTATTACAACTGAACATGTGGAGTAGACCTGAAAATAACAATGACAATAGCACGTTTGGTAAGTAATATATCTGTATTCATTGTTTGTGTTCAGAATATTATGTGGAAAGGAACAAGGAGAAGAATACAAATAAGACTTTTTAGGAAGCCAATTAGACAATGTAAAACTTACATCTTGCAATTCATGGATGTAAAAAAATCCACATAAAAAGACCTTAAAGGCCACTGAAGAATGTTCACCATCTGAAATTTGTAAGATTTTCAGCTATTGCATAACACTGCCTCCAGCAATGAACCTCACCGAATCACATCAACTCAAAGTTTGTGCTGCAAATCCGTGTCACTTCAGAGAGAGACTGAGAGAGAGAGGCAGAAAGAGAAACAGAAAAAGAAAGTGCACCCCATATGGAGTTTATACCAAATTATTTAAAAATATGTTTAAAAGTCTTTGAAAAATCAGTTCCACTCAGTGATGTCAATCATGAGCACTGGAAGAACATGATATGAGAGAGCTGAAGTTTTCTGGAGGAAAAAAAAAACTGAGCAGGTAACCAGCAGGTACACTGAGGATGGTGGCACATCCTTACAGAGAAGAAGGCACAAAACCTGGTGAATAAAAAAAAAAGTGTGGCTTCTTTTTAGAGATGGGAGGAGTTCTTAAGTTGAGAAGTTTAGGATGGTCCATTGCACAGGGAGAAGTACAGGGAGAGGATATTCAGTAAGGGTAAGACTGGACAGATTTTAGGGTGAGATTTTATGCTTTATTCTATTAGTAGTTTATGATTATATATATATGTATATATAGGTAATGTCACATTATTTCATACAAGCAAAAGAGGAAAACAGGCTACATACAGATGATGGAAAAGCAACCTTAATTGTCTTGCCAGCTATTGCCCTTGAAACACAGCCTGCCCTTGAAAGAGGGTGAGGATACCCCTCCCCATAACACCAATCCATTCTTCCTTCCATCCCCATTCCTTCACCAGATGCTGAGCAAGCCTGACTCCCCACAGCTCCCTTCTTTGTTACTTTATCTTTTCCCCTCTTTGTCTCTGTGATTTCCCATAGCAGCAATGCCACTGCCTCACTTCTGTATCCTATAAGCAGTAAAATTCAACTTTGTTCCCACTTCAGGGAGCGCAATCACAACGCACATGGTTTGGACTCTCAAAGTAGCCAAGCAGAAAAGAACCAGTTTTGTTTGCTTTGGAGTATCTACTAATCCCAGTCTCTTGCCTGCCCCACTGCTTTGTTTATGCAGCCCTTTTGCTGTTCCCTGACTCCCCTACAAATGTTGTTTTGACATCATGGTCACCAGGTGCCCCACCACCCCTTCCATCAACAGACACTTGTGCAGCAGATGGTACAAATGGGTTGGCAATAATTTAGTGCCTCAACACTCGATTGCCTTGTCTGGTGCTTGTGATGGTGACTAGACAGGGTTAATGACAGTAGCAGTGAAAGAAATACATTAAAAAACCCACTGTAGGGATGCACTTTCAGAGAAGAAAGTAGCTCTTCCATGAGCCAGAAACTCTGCTGAAAATCTGCTGTTCCTAATAAGCATGAGCTATATTCTGTAGCAATAGGTGTTTGTTTTGGAAAGGTACCTTTGTTTTAATCACCTTAAAAATGTCAAAGTTTCCCTTATCTCCTTTGATCATCATAACACCCACAGCTCCTGTTGTATTTTCTGCCTCACCTTACAAGAGTATGGTTAGTTTAGGTACAATCCTCTAAGGATAGTAATTAAATAAGGCCAGTAAGGGGTGGTGATGGCTTTCATTAGAGCAACAAATAATTATCTGAGTGTGCATACCTACTGGGGCACTGAAATGCATAGTTAGAATCAGAATGCAATGGTAAACGCTAAAGCTTTTTATTCTCTAGTTGAGGTGGTTACAAAAACAGCCCAAAAATTTTGTATAAGCCCTTATAAATAGTTAGAAGTCAATTCAATGTGAATAATCAGGAGGTTCAGGGGTGTTTGCATTCAGGGTTCCAATATGTGTTCAGAAACCTACAGGAATATGTAGATCATGCAAGGAGTTAGAAATGAGTCATAATCAGTTTCTTTACTCTGCTGCCTTCTTACTCTGAATAAATCACTCAAACTGTTTTCATCCATTTCGCTGCTTCTAAATTGGAGATAATATTCCTGTCCCAGGGGTACTACAATGATTAATTAATCACTTCAAGCCCCTTGGGATTTGAAAATGTGTGTGTGTGTGTGTATATGTAGCTTCATATATGCAGAATATATATAAATATTTCCTTTACTTTGCATGTTAGGCATAAAGGGTGCCATTCTAGAATCAGCACTGAAATTTTTGAACAAGAATAATCAAAAAAACCCCATCTTGGGAATTCAGGCTGTCAAATTCAAATGACAGTCATACTTCCCATCTCCAAATTATCTCCAGCTATAAAGTTCTTTCCCTTTTCTTAAGATTGTTTCCCTTAGAAAACTCAGGAAGCTGAAATTATTGATACTGAAGGAATTTCACATTGTTTTCCTTTTCCAGTAAGATGTGGAGTTATTTGTATTCTGCTTTGTGGGGCTTTGTCAGACATTGTATATTACTCTGCAGTCTGGACCACTGAGAGGCACAACATAGCTCACACCATTGTTGCTATGAGGGCAAGAAAAAGAGAGAGAGAAAGAAGAAGAGTTGTATTTCAAGAAAAAGTAAATATGGATGCATTTAAGCTTCTTAAGCAGCATCACTAACCTTCATCTGTTGGACTCAATGATCTTAGAGGTCTTTCCGAGCCTTAAGGATTTTATGATTCCATGACAGTATTCTGTGCTATCACAGACAAGATCAGGCAAATGATCACTAAAAACGTGGTCAGCTGTTCCAAGCTGTTTTCTGGAGCTATTTGTGTAATCATAAGACCAGCATGTAAAAATGAGGCAGTTCTGCACATTTATTCCTAGATTTCTTCTTAGAATAAGAAAAATACAAAATTAAGGTGCACGTAAAATATCTGTAATATCTTTTTCTTTTTTTTCCTAAATTCTTAAGTGCTGGGTTTTAGCCTCTTAAAGAGAAACCTTAAGAGAGCCTCTTGCATGATTGAGCCGAAAAGCAGTCATATGTTGTTTGCTGCTTTTGAGTTTAAGCTAGAGCTCCATGCATTTTGCCTTTAGTGTGAGGGAAAAAATATACTCTATAGAGCCCTGGCATGGATTTTCAGCTCAGCCTTGATTTCTCACATAATCTTGGGCATGAGTTTTAAATCCACCATGGCTCAACTTCCCATCTGTTGATCAAACCTGATAACATTCCTTTGTCCAGACTGAGTACAATCAAACTTCAAAACAAAATTATTTTCTACCAGACTTACCATAACTAAAAGATTTTGAAGTCATATGTCAAGTCGACTGAAGTTTTTGACACAGACACCAGCAGGGCAGGAACAACGCTGTGATATCCAGTGATATCCCTTTGGTGAGCGGGTCTGGTTGCCATACCTGCTCCAGACCTTTGGGATAAGTCACAGTTTACAATCGCCTCTCTTATAACTAATCTCATATGTAAAATTTCAGAGTAATAAACTCCCAGGTCCCTCCAGGGCTCTTGCTCCAGCTTTCCTTACATGACATTGGCAGATTTCCAGTCTCTATTGTGTGGATGTGGATGTGTTTTCTTAACCTCAGCTCTTAGATTTCCAAGTCTTTTTGTAGTTCCTCCTACTGGCTGGTCAGAGAGTCATCTCCTTCCTATAATTCCCAGGTGGTCCCTTCCCACAGCGATCCAGAGATCCTGGAAATACAGTTGCTTTGAGAAACATTCCTGTCTAGTCAAGCTTGCAAGCACTGAAACATCATTCCTCTTCTAAAAACTTACGTTGTTTTCATTATTTATATTCTGCCATTATGCAAAAATAAGAAATTATGAGGATTCTTGGAAGTTCTTCCCTATGAAGGGGATGAGCCCTTGGCACAGGATGCCCAGAGAAGCTGTGGCTGCCTCATATCCCTGGAAGTGTTCAAGGCCAGGTTGGATGTGGCCCTGAGCAATCTGGGATAGTGGAAGGTGTCCCTGCCCATGGCAGGTGGATGAAAGGAGATGATTTTTAATATCCCTTCCATTCTATGACCCTACAAATCTATGTTAAAGGACAGCAAGGAATCAGAATCTGATAAATGGCTGGAAATTGGAGCTTTGAGGAATCAAAGAGTTGAAGTCCAAAAATTCCAAATAGCTAGAATGATTTCATAGTGATTCTAGTTAAAAAATACTTCTACTTTCAGTGGAATATTTCCCCTCCAAAAAACCTGATCTTGTCAAAAAAGGGTCCTCCCTCCTGACTCGACATTTCAATTCAGTTGTCATAATGGTTTTAAGAAATTATATCAAATAAATATGTTTTTAGGTAAAGAAATAAGTTGCTGGGAAGCAGGAAAATATCTGTTCTGCAAAGATTAGTGAAAAAAAGGTGCAAATATTACTCTCTGGCTACTCTTGTTAAAAGGATACACTTAAAGATGATATGTGTGGAAATTTTACAGTGGAAGAGGCTAAGTGCTTTGCCTTCCTTCTCCTTTCACTTTTTAGTTTGGTTTCCCTGCATCCCACTGCTTTAAAAGTGGTCCAGAGTTTGTGTATGTGTGTGTGTCTGTATATAATGACATATTAATAACATCTCAATTAGATCTGCATTGCAATGGGCTCATTAGTATAAATGTGTGTGATTGGCCTCTGTTCTGCTACAGAACTGAAGTTAATCTGATAAACTTCAAAGGGCAAATGGAAGGATTATGCCTCCTCTCAGGGGGAAACAGTCCTTCCTTTGAAGTACCTGTTGGCATCCAGAAAGTTCTGTCAAGTCATCAATACATTTTAACTACCTTGGGGTACTTTCCTACCTTTTTCCCCTTATGTCAAAAGCCTTCCTTTTTCTCTCATGGAAATATTCTGCTTAGCCTGATGACATCTGGAACCCTGTTATTATTGCTCTGGGTACCATCACAACAGCCAGAATCAGCCCATCATCAAACATTTTCATTTTAACATCCAAGAGGAGCAATTTGGTTCTTCAGAAGTTATACAAATACATACAGAAAATAGCGATGATTTTAGGAAGGATTCAACTTTCAGCTAAGAGAAGCCCATACAAGTGTTAACCAGGGTTATCCTTGTTAATTCGGAATCAATATTTCTGCCTTCATAGTGTTCACTCAGTTTCATGATTAAATAAAATGTCGCAGCTAAAAAATATGCCTGCATATTAGTACTACCAGTAGACAAGTCAGGCATTCTCTCCTGTGTTTGTTCAACAGCAAACCACTGTTATTTGCAAAAGAAAAAGGCAATACAGTGAGAACATTGAAATCCTTTTTTTTTTTTTCCCCCCTAACTGCTCAGATTAAACTACACAAAACCAGCCAGTCATTCCTTCCCTGCCAACTGATTATGCAGCCATGTTGTTTGAAAGCTTGCATAATTTACATTAGCATGCCTAAGATCTCAGGTGACTATGCCTTTGAGGCCAGCATGATAGCCCCAGTGGACCAAGATTTGATATTCTTCCCAATATCTGACCCTTTTTTCCTTGTTAATTATAGGCAGATTTCCCTGGCCAGGGCCCGGATCTGCACCTGTTTCCCATCTCTGAGCAGCTGCTAATTAGGTTGCAAATGGTGGGGCTGGGCAGAGCTGGCCACACATGCTTTAGCAGCCTATTGATCAGGTTGGCATGCCCTGCATACAACAATTATTGCCTTCTGAACCCGCTGCCCACAATAAAAACTGCTCACAGACACCACGTTGTATTGAAATAAAAATTGTATCGCTCCTTGTCCCGATGATATGTAATGGTGTTGCTCCAATGGACAGCAGAGGATGGGTGTTGGATTCAACGCTCTCTTGTGCAGTGAAAAATAATAAATATGTCCAGTTATGTGTGTTTAACATGAAAATGTGACTCCAACAGGGCATCTACAAATACAGTAATGTTACAGGGGCATTTTTTTAATGTTTCTCTTAAAGTCATTTATTTGTCTTTTTGGTCACAAGACAAAGTTGACTTCTGAATTCCATCTTGGAAATAGAGTTGTGAAGGATCCTAAAATTCTTATTCAGAAATAATCCTTAAAAAATTATGTTGATTGGTAGTGTTTGCACAACATCTCAAAATAGCAGGCTAACTGTAGCAATATTCAGCAATTTAAGCTAAAATTAAAAAAATGGAAGTGTCTTTGGTGCTCAGAGAAAAAGGAAAGTACATTAGAAGCACACAAAAGCTGATTTATTTGCACTCTTACCATGATTTCTTTTTATTTTTAATATTTTGTTAATACATAAGTAAATATAAAGTATTTCCAGCACAAATGGTGAAAGAGTACAAATGTTTCAGAAAAGCTGAGAGAGGAGATCTTCATGGAGAGAATCAGGCAACTCCATCCCTTTCCAAAATATGCCTAAAAATGTGTAGAATAAATTATCCACACAGTATATGGAAATCTTCTTGGTTTTATCACACTGGATACTCAGATTTTGGAAACCTAAAGATTTGTGAATTACTCCAAAATTTTACAAATAGGAAAAATGAGGTAGAGAGAAGCAAAAGAGATTTGCTTGAGCAGGGAAGAAGGGTCTCTGCAAGTGCAGAATGGATTCCAAATGTGTCTTGTACCAAATCCACTCTAATATTTTTCCACCTAGCTGGAGAGTGACATAATTCCATGAGGTCATCATGACAAATTTAAAGGTATCTTCCATTGTGGTCCAGGATCATCATTACCAATGGATTGTATGACAAAACCTTCCTTATGGTTCTAGATCTTAAATTCAAGAAAGCAAAATAAAACGCTAAATAATATTAACATTATTTTTAAAATGTTTGTATCACCAAGAGCAGGAACAAGAGGAAATGGGCTTACAAATTCATGGGTCTTTACCCAAACTTGCATCAACCTGCTCTGAATAACATACCTCACCTGCAAACTGAGACTTCTGCAGTCCAGAGGATTCCTTGCCAAGGGAAATATTCTGAAGTAACTTTGCATAGAATGCAGAATAATCAAAGGTTTTCATAAGCAGGAAATCATGTGAAATTCACCCTATAAATAATTCACTGTGAATTATTTACTTGTCTTAAGATCTGCAGGCCAGACTCCCAGCTGGTGTAAATCCTTATCATTTGGCGAAGCTATGCTGATTTACACCAGCTCAGGAGCTGACCCAGAGTGTTGATCAAGAATCTTTTATCAGCATAATAGGACAGGATATTCTTTGGGAAAAGAAAATAAAAAAGGAGTGACATGCACTGAAAACAGTAACAAAACAGTTCACCAGCTGTTCCCTATCTTAATATGACTGTGGATGGTGTGAACTAGATAGAAACCCCTTTGTGCAGGCTAATAGTGTGCCAGGGAGCTGCAGCAGGTTAAAAAAAAAACAATAATCATCTTCCCATTTTTCAGGAAATGATGATCTGAAACAATAGTTGGCAGCTTAACTCTTGTCAGACTGTTGTTTTACAAAATCCAGCATTTCCTCTGCTTTGAATTTGTATTAGCAGAGGATGAATCATTGATGCTGCCGGATCCCCTCATTTTTCATATACAGCAGAATGAATTATTTTCATATATCATGTCATGAGCTTTCTCTATTTTTACATTTTCCCACTGCAGTTGAATCAAAGTGAATATTTCATAGGGATTCCTTTTCTGTAGGGTTTGACCATAAATCAGATTTGCTGCAATCTATCTGCAGAGGTGACCTGTTTTCTCAAAGCTAACATGGAAAAAAAAAAAAAAAGAAACAACAGACAAAACCCCAACCTCTAACTAAATAAGTCCCTACCAAAGTATTCCTTTAATTACAGACACACGTTAATGAATATTTTAACAATTGGCATAACTTACCTTTTATTAAATGTTTAAATACATCAGAATGTTGCATAGAGTTAGTTTTAATATTTTGGACAGACTTGGGATACAGTCTGTCTCCAGCCAAGGAAAGCAGGAAGCAGAAAAGGTAGTGGATAAATTTACATCAACACCTGAGTGGATATGAGTGGTTATGTTATAGTTAAGTGCATTATGAAAGATTTAGAAAACTCTGGTCTTGGCTTTAGGCTTAAAGTAATTAGCAATTTTTGCATATATGAATCAGTGGAGATTTTGAATCCAACTTTAGGGGCATTAAAGTTTTTAATACCATCCCTAAGCTTGTGTTCAGAGGCAATGGTAAGGAACATCAGGGATCACTAAGTACCTGGTATAATAAAGCAGTTCTTGTACTTTTGCACTTCAGTGAATTGATTCCTCTAGGAGTGAATCAGATTTAAACCCCAAATGTGGAAGCTGACCAGATTATTGACAGATTCTAATTATTAGGCCAAACATATTCAGGAAAAGCATTTGCAAAGAGAGAAAAAAAAATGAGATTAAATGAGAATAAAATTACTGTTCCTTTTTAGCTGGAAGTTTGGCCAAGTATTAATGATATGGTGGACTGTGTCCAAAAACAAATTGGACTTGATGACCAGTGTCATGTTCTTGGGAGAATTGATCCAATGGGCAGGAAAAACATCTACAATTTCCAGTTGATCCAACATTTTCTGTCTTTCTTTTGCTCCCCACTGCCTCAAAGCGTGTTACTATTTATTTGTCATCTTTTAGTAAGAGTCATATATGGTTAAGTATGTGTAGTTATCCCTCCTTAGGATCACCTGTGAAAACTGAATTTAGGAGTTCCTGACTTGAAAAAATTCATGTTTACTTCTTAGTTGAATGGAGCTCTTAAACAACCTGGTCTAGTGGAAGGTGTCCCATGGCAGGGCAGTTGGAACGAGATGGTCTTTAAGGTCCCTTCCAACACAAACCATTCTATGATTTTATGATTTATGAAACTTGTACATTTCTAGAGCTAACCATCAGTTTCTTCACATACGATGATTTTCTGGCCCCTACTTGTGCCTTTCTGAGTACCCATGACCAGGATTATTAAAAAAAGGGTAAACTTAATCTATTTTTCTGGGGTTTTTTTGTTTTGTTTTTTTTTTGTTTGTTTGTTTTTGTTTTTGTTTTTTTGTTTGTTTGGTTGGTTTTGGTTTGTTGTTTTTTTTTTTCAGAGAAATACAAATGTGTGTTTTCATCCCATTTTTCTAATGTTGTCTAACTAAGCAATAACTAACCATAGCCTCTTTTGGAGGTGATTCCTCAGCTTTTCTAGCAAGGTCATTCTACATTTGGACCATTGTCAACAATCAGAGGAAAAAAGGACAAGACCAGCAATTCAGAGTAAAAAGTGTATTCAGCACCTTAATCTTTGTGTCTGCATGCATAGAATCAAACATAGAGTCATAGCATTATTTGGGTTGGAAGGGACCTTAAAGATTATCTCATTCTAACCACCCTGCCATGGGCAGGGACACCTTCCACTAGCCCAGGTTGCTCCATGCCCAGTCCAACCTGGCCTTGGACACTTCCAGGGATGGGACAGCCACAGCTTCTCTGGGCAACCTGTGCCAGGGCCTCACCACCCTCACAGGGAAGAGTTCCTTCCTAATAATTCTTTCAGCCTTTCATCACAGGAGAGGTGTTTCATCCCTCTTTTCATTTTTCACCCACTGCAACAGGAGTTGTGACTCCAGAGTCCTTGCTATGTTACAAGTGACACAAGTCATAGGCGTTACTTCCTACTTGGTTTTCCCTTTTCAGTCAATAGCCACCTACATTTAACCAGCAGAGAAGCTCTCAAGGACCTCTTGAAAGTATCTTCCCTTGCAGAACCACATCAGAGCTTCCCTGGGGTATCTGAGACATGGTGGGTGTAGTACAGGACCTACAGGAAAGCCACAGTCTGGAAAAACAAGATCATGGAGGATAACTTCAGTTATCTTCCTCTGCTCCCAAAGAAATTCCTGTGATCACTGAGCAATGAAGAAATATATATTTTTCTTCTAATGCCTTTGACCTTTAGTGACTGGACTCAATGACCTTAGAGATCTTTCCAACCTAAACAACTCTATGATTCTCTGATCTCCATTGGCACTAAATGAACACTTTTAGGCAACAGAACTATATTGACCAAATTCCCTTTATGAGCAATGGGAACTCAGACATTCAGAACCTGTGCAAGGACCTACCCTGTGAACACATAAATTTAGATGTGTTAATCTTGAACCTATTCCTATCCTAGGTAATTAATGTGAAGTTGAGTAGTCAGCTGGCAAAATACAAGCATTTAGTGCCATTTGGGATACCCTAAAGTATCCCACCTGGACTCCAGCTGTAACTCCCAAGACTCAGATGGCACTTGGAACCACAGCATATGTAAGCTATTAAACTAAGCCACTAAATTTTAGATGGCTAAAATTAGGTTAGATGAATCCTGCTTTCAGGGCCCTGGAATGCTACTTTTAAATCTTCTACACCCTATTAATCTGACACCTAAAGGCTAAAACTGGGAATAAAAATTATGCCTTTCATAGACTTCTAAATGCAAGGGATACGTTATTACTCCTCAATAGGAACTAAGGCCTGAGGATATTTTACATCCTAAAGTCCTACAAAGACATTCAGTGTATGAGTTCCTGTAAGCATGAAATGTTGCATCCAGACAAACATGATTTATAATAACTTTAGGTCTCTTATAGAGACATAAGCTTGGGCAATGGATTGGGTGGATAGAACGGGAGGCAGACTCCTTATTTATAGATGGTACTACTTAAAATTAGGCATCACTATTTTTGCATAGTTTTAGTGATATGCTTTCAAAGATTAACTTATTCAAACTCTCATCAAGGTTTGATGCTACTTTTTGAATGATAATTTATTATCTGAAAACTTCCTAACATATTCTGCTACTCCAGATGCCTGCAAAATTTCTATTAAAATATACTGGCTAAATTGCATTTTGAGTTACTACATTTTGCTCCCAATATCCTGTCTGGTTTCCATATTCTGCTGTATTTCCACTTCTGGATTTTGTGATGAAACCAAACAATATAAAAATTGGACAGATAAAGGTGGGATGAATGTACAGCAGATAAATCCAGTAGATTCCGGAGAATTTCAGTATGAGAACAACTAAAAATTCCTTCTAGTTCTGCTGCTGTAGTACCATGACCAGCATTCTAGTCACATAAGAAGTAATAACAATTTACACATTGATGCCTAGGAAACATTTAAAATCAAAGGCAGACCCCTTTTCTCAAAGCTCTCGTTTGCATTAAACCTCTGTGTATTGATATTTTGGTTATATCCTTTTTATTTTTTTTCCTTACTAACTAGCCTCACTGATAACTCCTTGAAAATTAAATAGAGAATATATTCCAAAGCAAGTTTTTCTTAAAACCTGGTTGTTTATTTACACATTTAGGAATATGTGCACATACCTTGACATGGCATCAGCTACAGTGCTGCTGTGTTTAAGTGAGAATCCTTGAGACCCTTGGTTAGATAATAGTATTTTATTTTCATAGAAAAAGGGCAGAAGGTCACAATAACTAGAAGTCATTGGCTTTGCTTTACTCATCTGAGATAGGATTCAGTGGGGATAGAGGAGACAATTCAGTTCAGCTGTATCCTTTGCCTAAGCTATCATCACCCAAAGCTCCTTTGTGCTCAAAGGAAACAAATAGGTTCTTCCAACTGTGAATCATCTGATATAGTTGGGTTTTTTTTTTCCTTCAGAATGAGATGAACCACCCTCTAGAGGCAAAAAAAAAAAAAATCATTTAACAGTGACTTCTTAGCAACCTGTGCTGTTAAACTACAGGCTGAGATAGAGTATTTCTGAAGTTACCTAAGAAAACCTTGTCTCCAAGAAATTAAAAATTTACCCAGTACCGTGCTGCAGATAAATAATAAAGCTTCTATGTGTTCTGATTATTATAGTCAGACACCAAATCCAAGGGTTCCAGTGCTTTCCAAGATGTATCATATACAAAATCCCTCCAGCTTTTCCTTTAAAACTCTGTATCATTCCTATAACCACAAACAAGACTCTCTGTATTCCTGTCATTCATAGTTAAGGTGCAGGGCTCTGCATTTCCTTTCCGATTACTCCACTTTCTCTGTTCTCCCTTTGATTATGTAATCCATTTTATTTCCCCCACCCTTCTCTTCAGGGAATCCTGATGTTATTTTCATACAATATGTTCTTGTAATTTTGACTGTTCTGTGGTATCACAGTAGTGCAGTAAACTAAATATATCCTCTAGGTAGTTTGGGCATTTGGAAAAGATGTTCTAAACAGAATATAAGCTAGAGCTGTATCTGAATCCAAAATCAAAGTTTTTTAAAGTAAACACTTTATTAAGGGGTATTAAATGCCTTAATTCCCAAACCCTTAAACCTCAAAAGTTGATTGTTAGAGAATAAAAATATTTTATTAATTTATTTCTGAATCATATTATTTAGTCTATTGTGTTAAATAAATAGGTATTTATTACATTGCACTAAAATGCAGTGTATTAATACTTTGCCCTGAAATAATCTGAATTACTATAATGCAGTATTTGAACACAGTGTAAATATTTTAAATAGAAAAGATCAGAGTGATAATGGAAAATAAAACAGGTATTCCCCCTTCTTCCCTCATCCTTTTATCAATAGCAAAATTTTCAATACTAGCAGAATATGAGTTTGAGAAAGAAGGATTGATATTTCTTGTTTGTTTCCTCTGTAGATCTACTCCCCCTGTTAACAAGACCTGCTTATCAATCAAAAGCCACCAAAATAGAGCATAAAAACTGATGTTTTCCTCAAGCAGTCACTGAGTAGCTGAGCTAGAGTGGTTACGGCTCTGTAAATACTGTAGTTAAACTGTCACTTGATCGAAACCATGGTGGGAAATAAATCTCCTTACTATTCCTTGATAAAAGAAGGAACTGAGAAAGGATGATGGAAAGAATAAACACACACACACACACACACACACACACACAAAGAAATCACAGCTTAGAGGCTTAATCAAAGTTAAAATCACTCAATTGTATCATGTTGTGCACTAATTAGGAGAACTCTATACAAATCCCATCACCTTCTGATTAATTTTTGCCATTTCCCACTGTCTCTCAATCTGCTACACCAGTGGAACTCCTATTTCACTCCAGAGCCCTCTACTTTGTGTTAGGAAAACCACTGGGACAACTTCCTTTATTTTCCTTGAAGTATGGGATGTCTTCTAGGAGAGAAAAGCAAACCTTTGCCCATGCACAGACACTTTCACAGACAGAGGTGACCAGAAACTCTTCTTTCAACAGATTTCATGCAAGAACACAAAATACACTAAATACAAACAGGAGACAAAATGTGTTCTACAAACAAGTAGTGAACAAGGAAGAGAAAATCTACTTTTCATAGTCAAGCAAACATTGAGCCAACTTATCTAAATAATTGTAATAGTAATAATAATAATAATAGTAAATGAAATGTTTTATCTTCAATACAAAATTGATTGGGTCATTTCTAGTTTCTGTTATGGAGAGGATGAGGTTAGATTATAGTTTTGCTTCAGGATCTGTAAATCCAGGTGCTATTGTAATACCTCCCCATCACAAGTAGAATCACCCTACAAGAGGAAAGGAACCATCAGTGTTGTGTGACCCATTCATAACAACAGTGAACTGGGAATTCAGGTAAATCTGGGCAAACAGCAAATATATTCCAACAGTCTTCATGAATGATTGCTTTATACTCAAGTAGCCTTCAAAGTAGCCAAATTTAATTCTATTAAGAAAAAATAAAATAGTTTAAATCTTATAATGAGATCTCACAATGTTATTGAGTCCACTTGAATGCATGGAGGTGAGGAACAGCACACAAATTTGTGCAAACACTGAATCTGTTCTCTGTTGGTTTCTGTACCTCCCTCTGAGGCTTCCAAAGTGTGGCAATAACTGGTGGGCAGAACCTACCACATGCAGGTTGCTCTCACTGTCTCCTGAGAAAGGGAATCATTTGCGCAAAGTGTTTAATTTAATTCAGAATTTAACTTTGGACTTTGCCCGGAGAAGTTTTGGATACCCCATCCCTGGAAGTGTTCAAGGTCAGGTTGGATAAGGCTTGGAGCAACCTGGTGTTGCAGGGGGTTGGAACAAGAATGATCTCTAAAGTCCCTCCCAACTCAATCCATTTTGTGATTCTGTGACTTTTTTTGGGTTTTTTTGTTTGTTTGTTTGTTTTTAAATCTACAACCTACTTTGAAAGCCGTATTATTTCATATCACCAAAATGCATCTTGAAAGGTATTCTGAGGTCATTCAGCAACATATTCGTTTTTCATGGTCAGTAGTTAAATGTGGCCAAGAGTTGCTCTTATTACAACTGTGAAGTACTTTTCCCCTCAGTACTTGAAATCTTATGCTTCCAGTAATGTTGTCAGGCAGGTATATGGCTGAGGAGGAGAAGCCAAGGACCTCAGCATCTGTTGGAACTGCTCGCTCCTTTGTCCAAGCAATGAAGCAAACACACCTCTGCAGGACAGCCCTGAAGGTTCTGCTCTGGCCAGCAACTCCCTATGATTGTATCAAGCATGTAATGTCCAAAATTGTGTGTTTCTGCAGTTCTGGGCTGTAAATGTGGGAGGTGCAGGTTTGCCTTCAAGGGAGCAGAATCAGTTGTCAAATACTTCAGACTTGACTGATCTATATTGTTTACTTTAACAGGGCTCCTTGGAACCTCTTGGTGCTGAGTATGGTTAAAGAAAATAGGATTGTCTTTAATTATGTAAAAGATTCCCAGTTTTAGCCATGTAAAAGTCTATATCAGTCATGGATATTTCTTCTAGAGGCAATGGAGAAACAAAAGGCTTTTCAGAGCATGATTCATTCTGTTCTAACTGGCATATCTAAAATAGATAGAACCAATTGGTCTCTGGAGATGCCTGACCCTTGACCACAAAGAAAATGAAGACTGGGTTAGAATAGATGTCTAGCTTTTAGAAAATTTTATTTAGGCAATATAACTACCACCTAAATTTAGCTGCCCTGACTCAAGGGCTTGTTATATATGGAGCAAAGACCAATTAAGAATGTAGCATGTCTTTGTTTCACAGGCAGGGAACCAAGTGGCAAAAAGGGCAACATTTCCATATGTACTTCAGTGACATAGGAACCTAAATACCAGAATAGTGTTTAGATGGGTCCAGAAATCACTTCCACAAAGTCACACACAGTGTCTGTGTACAGGCAGGAACTGAAGCCAGCACTCCATGGTCCGGAGCTACTGCTTATCCTCACCACTCTCCATCCTCCTTCCTCAGCCTCATGACCTGACTGAACAGCACTGTCAGGGGCCTTTTCTTTTCCTTTTTTGAAGGAAAAGCTGTGCGGGTCTCTGAAGTTAAGCAAGTTTCTTCTGCTTTACACATCTAAATTAAAATCTATTTAAGAAAAAACTACAAGACATAGTGCAATTTTAAAGTCATTTGGCAAACTGATTCTGTCAAGAAAGCTTAGTTTCATTCTGTTTGCTTGCAACAGCTTTTTTTTTTCCATAACTCTGCTGTTCTTGTTCTTTTAATACATTTGGGAGGCCTGTCAAGGCCTATCCACTCTCTAAATAGCTTTGCAGATTAAATTTTTAACTCTACTCTCTTCATGCAGATGTATATTTCTGACAAAGAATTGCACTGACATGTCATCTCCCATCTTTCTCACAAGAGAGGAAATAGCTACGTGCCAGTACTGTTCAAAACTCTGCATCTCCCCAGCAAACAATAAAATAAAATAATCATAATTATAAACCTCTGCATAGAGAAAACCTGCATATTCTTTATTTTAACTTTTCCTACACTAATTTCCTTTCTCATAGCAGTTTTGGGCTATTTTCTTCTTCACCTTCAGTGACGTTTGCAACCAATGAAAAAGTGGGGAATATGAGGCAGAAGAAAAATGGGGTTTCTCGACTTAGTTGCTGCTACAGGCACACCTGAACTTTTAAGGCAAAGGCAGTGCAGAACACCCAACCTAACCTCCAATCCTGTTTTTTTTTCACTTGGAAACCTTTTTATCATATAGTTTTTCCTTTTTACACATAAATACCCCTAAAATCCTACCCTTCTGCAGATACCCTGTGTAAGAAAGGAATACCCTGACAGGAAAAAATGCCCTACCTTCACGGGAATGAAAGCTTTCTGATTTACTAGGTCAGGAGTGCCCAATTAAGGACTTTTCAAGACCAGCTGTCTCCTAGAAGGGGGCAACAGACAGTAAAAAGGCAACAAACTGAATTTCAGTGAGCAGAATCCATGCCCAGATTAGGTATGTAAATTAAAAGGGTCTTCGATGTGTCGTGCAGTTTGTCATCTTGGGTTCAATTTCCTTCTCCCCACAGAATCAATTGCATGTAAATAGGTCGTTGCTTATGCATAAGTCATTGCTTATGAATTCTTATTATCAAACACTTCTTTGGGACTCAAGATGCTTTTCTGAGATAAATATAGACCAGAAATGGATGAACATGGGAGAAAAATACTGGTAAAGATAATGGGAGATCTCTGGGGTAACTCCACTGCATCTACTACAAATACCCATTAAAGAGTCTGAGCATTTACGGTCATAAATACTTACTCAGGGTGTGGAGGAAGCAAAAGGAATGCTTCATGAGCCAAGATTATTAAAAAATAAAGGAGATTACACTTTCTGGGAGATGTTATATGACAGAATTGTTACTTTGACAAAAATTGAGAAATGCCAGGTTTTGTCAGTGGAGGATATTTCCATATTTTTGTCCAGTGCTGGGGACAGGAATTAGGCAGGTTACTTCCTCTTCTCATTTTATTATTGTGTGTCTAATTTGTGCCTCTCATTCAGAAGTTCAGCTTAAAGTTTATTCTTATAATTGCAATACTAAGGCATTTTTTTCCCCTGGTCATACTGGAAATTTTTCATATTTTATCTTATTTTATTTTATTTCCAGACAGGAGGAAAGTGTCTTCTTTTAGCACAGGGCAGGTCATTCTTCTGAGGAATATCACATAATTTTAACAAACAAATTCCCTGCTATTGTAGAGTTATTGGCCTTTGGGAATGTTCTTGCTGTTCTTTGTTCACTTTGTCATATTATGGTCAAAAATTTTGGCCACGCACAGCAATCTATACAACAAATACCTGCTATCTGTTTTAAGGTATGAGGATACAAGTCATTCTTTATATATGTTATTGTGATATTTTTACATAGTGTTGTGCAAGCTCTTTATTAAGCACCATCTCTAGGTGATTAAAAACAAATATAAAAGCAAATCTTTAATGGCAAGGCTTCAATAGTTTGTCACTAATACTAAAATAAATATTTTCAGTCTGAGTGTCTAAAGTTAAACTCCCTGGAAATGAGATCTTTAGCTTCCAGACAACTCACTCTGTGCTGAAAATGTGGGGCTTTGACCCACTCTTCTTGAACCATTTTTAATGGATTGCTCCTCTCTTGTCAAGTTCAGGGTTGTTCTCATTGATCAGAATCAATTAAGCCTTCTATGAAACTTAGGAAGCATTTGCAAACAAGACTTTGTCACAGAATTTAAGAGTTAAAAGTAACAACAATAATACATTTTGAAGCAATTTCTGGTTTGGTTGTATTATGCTGCCATGTTTGTGTTTTTTTCTTTTATCACTCTGAAATAAATATTTTGCCGCTGAAGGGATACGCTTCGAGGTCTTGCCCTTTTAAAAACTCCAGACTTTCCCCTTCCTTAGGATCACAGTTGAACAGCAAACATCATGGCTCTTCAAGAGCAGACACAGAAAAACTCCATTACCCTTTTACATGTGAAAATTGAGTTAAGGAAAGGAAAAAGACAAAATCCTCATGGTTATTGATTGCTGGTTTTCATTGCTGGATTTCAATGGCTTAAATGACCGACTCATTAAGTCTGTGAGAAACTGAGGTAGTGAGACAAAACAGTTCACAGTGGACCATCACCCACTCAGCTGTTCGATTACATTTGTGACAATACGCTTTGAAGTGATGGAGTTTATTCCTCCACTGATTACAATGTGGACCATCTACCAGAAAGAAGTAAGAGTTTTCACTGATCTCGGTGTGGAAACAGGGTTTTCAGGTCTTCAGACCCAAGTACAAACATTTATTTGCACTGTACCAGAGTTCGATATGGAACATATTAGTGTATGTGTTGTTGAGATCTTCTTGGCTCATAAAAGACATTAATATTCATCAAAAATAAAGCAGAATCATAATAAGGGGAGAAATCCCACTTTAATAGTATAACAGAATCATTTAGGTTGCAAAAGATGTCTAAGATCATCAAGTCCAACCTTTAAATGTTAAATCCACCACTAAACCGTGTCCCTAAGCTCCACGTCTACCCAACTTTTTAACACCTCCACTGCTGCCCTAGGCAGCCTCTTCTAGTTTGACAACCCTTTCAGTCAATACATTTTTCCTAATATTTAATCTAAACCTTCCCTGGTGCAACTTGAATCCCCTTCCTCTTGTCCTGTCGTTTGTTACCTTGGAGAAGAGACTGATGCCCACCTGGCGGCAACCTCCTTTCAGGGAGTTGTAGAGAGTGAAAAGGTCCCCTCTTTGAGCCTCCCTTTCTCCAGATCAAGCACTCCCAGCTCCCCCAGCTGCTCCTCATCACACTTGTGCTCCAGACCCTTCCCCGGCTCCATTGCCCTTCTCTGGACATGCTCCAGCCTCTCAATGTCTTTCTTGTAGCGAGGGACCCCAAAACAAACACAATATTTGAGGTGCAGCCTCAGCAATGCCACGTACGGGGGGATGACTATATCTCTACAGTCAGTCCCATGAAATGTGAAAAACTGCATCTGTTTAGCTGTTCAAATCACATCAACAATTTGAGGTGTTAAATATGTGATGTTTTTAATATTGCAGCATTGAATGGTAGAATATCCAAACATACAGCACCCATACACCCATAAAAAGTCCAGAGCCTGAATTACAGACATTATAAATGAAAAAAATACTTATGCCTGGGCAGTCCTCCACATTGTTCTGCTGTTGTCCTCAGTCCTTTGTTTATCCTTTGAGAGGTGTTGAAATACATTGCAATTTGATGTATGGCTGAGGAAGGAGGCAGGACAAAACAAGGCTTTCTATAGTAGAGGTTCTGAGCCAGTTGTGATGGAAAAGAATTAAAAGACTGAGTTAAAAGGTGTTAGTAAGTAATTGAAATACTTAGCTTTTTTCTTTTCTTTTTTTTTAATTTTTTTTCTGATTCATCTGCTACCATGAAGCAGGTGAAGACTTTAAACCACAGCTCAAGAGTGAACTTGACAATTTGTTGAAAAAGTGTTACATTTGAAAAAGCATCCAAATCTGTTTTGCTTTTACTCACATCTTCCTTAAGGAATTTCAGTACAGAGCATAAGGTCTGTCAGAACAATATTTTTGAGGAATAAATCTATCAACAGCAAAATAGTTCCAATATGGTGAAAAAAAAATTGCATTTGCAGAATGCCATTCCATTTCTCATTTTCTGCATCCATTTCAGCTCAGGGGGTTTCAATTCCACATAAAATCTGACAACATTTAAAGCACTAAAAGCAGGTTATTTCCACTGTTTCCCTCATTACTGGGAGTCCTGGAGGGCTTACTGATCATGGAAGTTCAAGTGATACAGTAGATCGTTTGTTCTCACCACAGTACAGACATACACACCTCAATCCTTGTCTGTAAATCCAATATTTTCAATTAAATGGCCCTGCTAAACAGAAAATAAAAGGAAGGCATGAAATTTGGAACAGGCTGCCCAAGAAAGTGCTGGAGTTACCATCCCTGAAAGTGTTCAGGCACTCGGGGATATGGTTTCGTGGAGGACATGGTGGTGGTGGTGATGGTTTGACAGCTGGACTTGGCAATTCTAGAGGTCTTTTCCAACCTTAATAACTCTGTAATTCTATAAGATCACACCCCTCTGAAATCTGGCGGATGCAGTGTGTCACAACAGAACAACTGAAGGCCATAGGAGGTCTAAGAGTGGAAAAGCTTTCCTCATAACTTGAGGATTTCAGGTTTCATCAGCTAATTCCAATTTTCCTGAGTGAAGCTGTAATAACTACCAGAGGAGAGCTGAGGGATCCACATAGCAACTTTTGCCGGTTAAATAAAAGTGAAGCTTTGTATCTTCACATCTCTTCTCATTCTTGGTGCGTTATTTAAAATGTTATTTTGAATTTCTTTTTTCTGAGGGGCTGTCAGTTCACCTTTGAGAGAGCTGCAGTTGCTGTTCTGTCACCTCTTATGAAAGGTTTCAGCCTGATAAATGATAGCAGAGCAGATCTGCACAAACAGATGTACTCTCTGCTTTGCCTGTGTTAGTTAGACTCTTTATGGCACTTGTAAATTAAGGAACAGAATGATAGAGAAGAATATTAAACTAAAATGCTGTTGCATTTGACATGTTCCCTGCACCCATCTGGTTTTGCCTTGATCTAATCCCCTTCAAACTTGTTCCATGTCAGACCACCTTGTTCCATACTGTTTCTCTCCTAACAAATATTGACCTCCATTGATCTGGACCACAGTAATCAAATGTTTTCTCAAAGAAACAAGTACTTCTCTTTCCCCATGACCTTCCTCATCTGTGCAAGTGTTTTAGGCACAAAACCTCCTGCTCCCTTTTTGATGCAAACTTGACCTCTGTTGTCTTAGTTGGAAAATGCACTTGATTTCTAACAAGAGCTTTTCAAAATGTAACACTGCTGATTTGTTGGATAATGAAATCCAAATTGTTCCACAAAAAAAGGTGCAATTATACAGCGTGTAATACACAAATAAATTGACTTAATGTTACATTATAATGAAAACTGTGCAAAATCCTCTACACAAGCACAATAAAATAATAAAAAGTAATAGAACAGGTAATAGATGTAAAATAAATGCTAAAAAAGTAGTTCAAATCATTTTCATACCAGTCAAAAGATACTGAGAAGGGCGCATCCAATCACAATAAAACACCAGAATGAAACACTTCTAAATAGTAATATAAATTTTTGTGGACACTTCATGTCCCATGATGTGGAATTGACATATAGTTTGATTTTCTTTTTCCTAATGTAAGCCACAGTTTTACAGTCCTAGTGAAAACATTTTATTGCTGGGGATGTATTAGACATGGTTCATTTCCCTTCTCAGTATGGCTTTAATTTTCCACATCCATGGCTTGACACAGACCCAAACACCAGAAGATGGTTGTCTGCTATAAAGTGTTTGGCTTTCTTTGATTGCTTTACAATTTAATCTATAGTTCATTCCATTAACCCTTTCCATTTTAATGCCACAAAAGTCTTCCCCCTCTCCTTAATATAAAGATAAACTTCCCCTGAATCATTTATGCTCTTGTGTCCAGCGGATTACAAAGAGAACTGGAAAGAGACTGGTGCTGAGGGCACAAGAAGCTTCTTCCTTAGTTAACTTCCCAACTGGTGAAATAATTGAATGCACCACAGCAACAGGATTTTCCCTTCTGTTTTCATAATACATTCATAATTATTCATTCATTTGGTTTGGTCATATTCATACCAGCACACAGAGCCAAGAAAGTGCCACTGTCATTCTAACTTTCTCCTCAATCCCTGCTCTTCAGGGGGGGAAAATAAAAAACCCACGTTCCCGTCTGCAGTGTTGTCACATCCGATATCCAGTTCCTTCCGGCAGAGAAAGTGGATCTGGGAGGGTCACCAGATCAGCCTGTGCCTCGGGGCTCCTCGCCTCAAGTACAAAAGACTCGACTCAACTCATGTTAGTCATGTAGGTGGCCTATCGGTGGTGACGGACTGCCAGCTCGGTCTGTGGGCTACCCGTGATAACTGCCTTGAAATGCTAAGTGCTTAATTAAGGACCTTTCATATCAGTTATTGAGGGCTCCATCTCCCATAGCCCAGGGCGTTGTACTTTACAGAGGACTCCCCAGAGCCACAGCCAACTTTATTGCAGTGACAAGTTAAAAAAAAAAAAAAAAAGAAAGAAAAGAAGAGAAAAGAAAGAAAGGAGAGGAAAAAAAAGGAAAGGAAGAAAGAAAGAAACGAAACAAGTGGTTTTAATCCTCTTGGAAGCTCCCAAAACCTAAATACAAGCAGACAGCTGAGCTGCCATCATGATCTCCTACTAAAAATACGTCTTTTTTTACTGTTTATGAGAATATTGCTTGCTTCTGGTTTGGGTGAGGTGTGGAGTCATCCCTGACAAGAGGATCAGACCACTTGTGTTAACCCATGATGATATTTTGCAGTGCACAGCTTTCTCCTTCCCTGAAAACACTCGGTACCAGATGAAGGGTCATGTTTATTTAAAAGCAGAAAAAACAGATGTTTGTGGCTAAACCTTGTATAATTAATACAAGGTTTTCAAAGACAGCAGATCCAGTTCTGAAAAGGAGGGGGAGAAATATTTCACTTGCTTCTCATAAACAGCAGATCCAGTTCTGCCAAGGAAAGGCGAAAATATTTCACAACCAACTAAGCAGCTGAGGTTTGGAAAGAAATACCTTTTGTTTCTGTCTGCAGCAGAAGAGCCCTGCAGAAGAGGGATCTGTTCTGCTTTTGATTCCTCGGGAGGGTTTCTATCAGCAGCAACTCTGCTGGAGTCATTAAAGTTACATCGCTGTGAAACCACCGCAAGGACAATCTGAGTCCAACCCACAGCTTTCATTCAGGATGTTCGTAGTTGGGATGAGCTCGATGGAGACTTCTCTTATTATTCACCAGTTTCATACCAGAATTATTCTTTATTTGCAGCAGTGTAAGAGAATGTTCAGAATCAGGACAAAGGACAAAATGTTGCTTCCTGCTCCTATAGCACCAAATCAAAGGAACATTCATAATGTTCTTGTAGCTGTAAATTAAAATCAACAACGACAACAATAAGTGACCTAATTGCCATTTCTTTTACCCCCACCGTAATGCAGGTGGGATGATGGACCGAATGCAAACCCAAAGTAAGCAAAACCCAAATAAAAGGCCCAAAACCTCCTCACCAAGAGCTCTCTGCAAGTTAAACTTCAATTTGTAGAACCTTCTGGGATGTCCTAAGCCTGCAACTGGGCTGGTCTGGCTGCTAGAGGCTGGACAGAGCCTCATGAAGACATCCAAAAGATGTAGTCAACTCTGTGCCATTATTCCCAGCAAGCTAAAATCCTAGGGATTCAAGCTGACACAAAGAGAAAAGCAACCAAATCAAACCATCCAGCAGGCACAGTCTGACAATTCTTCTTTTCATTTCTTTTCTCCAATACCCTTTCTTCTACATCTTTTTTATTAATCAACTCACTTTGAGTTCTTTGATGTACCTGCACCCCCTTAGTTGACAACAGATGTGGAAGAATTGGATGTCTAAAAGACAGTGATACCAATATGATTTATTTTTAAAATGCAGATGACAAGTATTTAAAGTAAAATGATACTTCTTAAACTTAACTAGAGTAATATTTTATCAGCACAACTGCATCGTAATTTGAGAGCTAGATGATCTTCTTCTTTAGTCTCTATGTATTTTAATACAGTCTGAGGCTTGTATTTTATATTTAAATTTAAATACGGTATGGTATCCTAAATATTTTTAATATATTCTCTATTTTGTATATGGTACTCTGCTTACTCTATTTTGTATACTAAATTTAAATGTTGTAAGCCGTTTATAATATGTTAGGAATGGTAGTAACCAAAAAAATAAACCAGGTTTATCCTGGGGCTTGCTTAGTTTCCCACTAAAAGCTTAGGCAGGATTTAAGTAGCAAAGATCAGTGTTATCTGAGATATACATTACTTACTGCATCTAGCAGAGAGATCCTGCAGCCTTGTTCATATGAAATATTATCATACTCCTTCTGCACTTCACAATCTCCAAATAAAGGAGAAAATATTAAATCTGTTGCTTGTTCAGTGTGGTGAGATATTTTGAAATGAAAAAAAAAAAGCTGGATAAATGGAAGATGTGATTGCTTTTTCATCTGAATTTGTAATTAAAACCACTTCTTTTTCAAGGCAGAAATCAGGGAGCCTTCTCCTTGTGTACAGTTTTTCATGCCTAATTTAGCAGATTATATTTCTCCCACATCCTGTGACAGTTAAATAAACAGGCACAGGAAATATCTTTAAAATCATTTAATGTTCTCCATAAAAAAATAAAAAAAAATAAAAGTAGGACTACACACTGAAACACACAATATAACTCCAGAAAATGGGAATACTGGGGCCATTGTTTAATTTCCGAGACCAGATTATTGATGATTCAGAGCTCGAGCATCTGTGCTCACTCACCAGTGTGATAGTGACAATTATTAACTACCAGCCCGTTGGAGGGCTAAGAGTAAATCAGCCATCAGCGTGGAGCCGAGTGCAGGAGCCGCATTCCTCCGGACTGTATTTTTCGGCAGCAAACTCCACCTGATGACAGCTACAATCAACAGTGGCTCCAGGCAGCTGCTTTGCTGCAGGCCACATTCAATTATGTCGCCCTGCATTAGTCCCTGGCGAAGCTGTCACCTTCCAGCCTGTGAAGTGATAGCATGAAGAGGCTCCTGAAGTCTCGGCAGTTCTGCCTTTGGTTAGGGGAGCAAGGGGGAGCGACTCGAAAAAAGACCATTAGCACTGTGCCTGGTTGCAGCATTCGTTTTGCTCATGGAAGGAGAGGGAGAAAAAAGAATAGCTTAGGTGAGCTGGATTTGGAAAGTTGTCTGGTGTTGGATAATTGCAGAGGGTTTTTTTTTCCCCATAAAAACCATTTTTCTTTTTTTCCTGCAGGACTTGGGGTAGGAACAAATGCTGTTCCTTTTCCTGGATATTAAGAGTTACTCAGCCTTCTAGAGAGCAACTTAGACTGCACTTGGAGCAGTAGGGAACTCTGCTGTATTTTGCCATTTTACAAGTATAGTTTCCCAAGCAATTCCAAGGCATTTTGGGAGATTGGAACTCACGACAGAATCACAGAATGGTTTGTGTTGGAAGGGAAATTAAAGATTATCCCGTTCCAACCCCCTGCTGTGGGCAGGGTCACCTTCCACTATCCCAGGTTGCTCCAAGCCCCATCCAACCTGGCCTTGAACACTTCCAGGGATGGGTCAGGCACAGCTTCTCTGGGTAACCTGTGCCAGGGCCTCACCACTCTCACAGTAAAGAATTTCTTCCTAAATTCCTGAAAGAACCTTTGGTTTTAGCTGCTTAGTATCTGGTCACCAGAACAGCTTCACAAAGCTTCCTGCAGGGAACTACAACTACCTGACAGGAGGCTGTAGCCAAATCAGGGTCAGTCTCTTCTCCCAAGTAACAACTGATGGGACAAGAGGAAATGGGCTCGAGTTCTACCGAAGGAAGTTTATTCTGGATATTAGGAAAAATTTCTTCATTGAAAGGGTGGTCAGGCTTTGGAACAGGTTGCCCAGGGAAGTGATGGAGTCATTATCCTTGGAGGTGTTCAAAAAATGCAGAGGTGTGGTGCTTGGATTTAATGGTGGGCTTGGCAGTGCTGGGTTAGTGGTTGGACTTGATGATCTTAGATGTTTTTTCTAAACTTAATGGTGCTTTGATTCTGTGGGAAATGTGTGACTCCTCCATGCCACCAGCTCCATGCCTCTGCATCTCCAGCACTGAGGATGCAGGTTGGCTGTGTCACTCCATGGCTGCAGAGCTCTCTGCACCACAGGAACTCAAAGGGAGATGTTACACTGGAAACCAATGGATTTGTATTTTCTTCTCCCAATACTGCAGCTTTGAGAAGGGTTGTGCAGTTTTCCAAGCCAGTGGATAGCTGTGCACATGTACAGGGCTTTCCAGAACCACCTAAGCTCCTGAGGCCGAGGAGCTTCCCATCCCAGCTTTCAGAGGCATAATAGCAATAATATAATAATATAATATAGTAATAGTTTTGCAATATAGAATCACAGAATCATAGAATTACTTGGGTTGGAAGACCATCCAGTTCCAAACCTGCTGCCACGGGCAGGGACACCATCCACTATCCCAAGCTGCTCACACCCCCATCCAACCTGAACTTGAACACTTCCAGAGATGGCAATAGATGATATATAATGTGTATGCATTTATGCTAATAATGGACTAACATTATTTACTAAAACCACTGAAAAGATAATCAATTGACAGCCCATGAGTCACTGGCAATAATCTTCCTTAAATGAAATGAAAGCAAAACAGGTGGGTTTTCCCCCCGCTAAGAGAGACAAAATAAACCATAAAACACTTTTTTCTTTTTTTTTTCTCTTTTTTCTCCCACAGTCATCTTCAAACTATATTATTCTGCAGCCAGTTGTATGTAATTAATATTATTTCTGTTTTGTTACAAGCTACTGTTTTGCCTCTCTCTTTATTTTCCCGCATCACAGAAGACCAAACCACTGCATTCCAATTCCATTTTTAAGGAGCTGTTTTCAAAACTGCTTAATTCCTGTATACATATTCCTGAATAATCTAATGGAGTAAACTCCTGACACAGACCTTACTGCTTAAAAGAGCTGCTGCAGCTTTTTCTGTCCGTCTTGAGAAATGTTACTTGGGACTGTAACATGCTTATAGTAGTTATTAATCATGGATTAGCTCTTTTCCAATTATTAATACAGGTAAACCTTAATACAGAGCATGCACAGATATGACTTGCACTTGGCTGTGAAAGAAGGCTCATTTCCTGCAGTGTTGCTTCCATTGAAAGAGAGAAATGGCACAGGAAAGAAACTGGGATTTAGCAACCTGCCTGTGAAGGTTTGCTGTGGTGTGCCTCAATTCCTCTGTTTTAAAAGAAATGGTAGCATATCTCTGGTTTGCACTACTAGTGAAAAATACCATTTATTTCCTTTCTGAAAGCAGCAAGGAAACCCAGTCTCCTTCCACAAAAGCTCACGAGCATGGAAACCTTCCCCTCGTGCATTTTTAAAGTGAATCCTCACCATTTGCCTCTGTGCAGCAAAATAAAACTCTAAAAGTCCTAGTAAGCCCAAAAAAAAAAAAAAACCCAAAAAGCCCAAAAAAGCACAAAAAAAAAAAAAAAAAAAAAAGCTGCACAATGAACAGATTGAGCAAGTGCACCTGGGGATAAATGCATTATGGACCTAGATCCATTATCACACCTCTTCCTGTCACAGCCACTATCCGAACCCCACAGGAAATCATTCATTGAGACGCGGAATGTCATTTTAGTTGTAGCATTAATTTCCCAGCTGCTGGTAAAGATAAATTGTGCCCCTTCATTGCTTATAAAAGAAAATGAGCACAACTCCATTTGATAACTTCGCTACTGGATGTAGGTTTTATTAAGGGCCAAGATCTCTGTAGTGTAAATGTTGGGAACATGCGTGTTTCTTTCCAAAGATGGGCCCTTTGATTTTATTGTCTCTCCAAGCAGTGAATAACACACATCGACATGCTGATGAGAAGGTTCCAAATGAAGAATATGGCCATAACTAAAATGATATTATTCTGTCCCCTCAAGGGAAGGTTTTGCTCTCAAATCCCAGCAGGAGGCACTTGTGATAAAACTCAATTTGGGACATTATCCTCCTCATGTTTATTTACTTTTCCCCTTTTTTATATATACAATCAATATGAAAATGGAGCCAAATGTATGCAATACCACATAAACCCAACTGTTTTCTTCCTCTCTCTTTTTCTTTATGCAGCAGATGAATTCTAAAGGCTTCTACCAATCTGAGCACTGTGAAGTCAGGTTTTTTTAGTGCAGATAAAAGGCAGAGAATATACTTACTAGCAGTGTGCAATCTGGTTCTTTCATTTGTTTCACATGGCCTATTTTAGACACCTGAGTTAAGATAAAACCTTTAACAACCCAGAGAGTTTATTTTTTCCATTGATTACTCAGAGGCGCTGTAATGAGCCCCACATATTTTTATTTGTAAATACATGTAAATATTTGAATTTGGTGAGATGAATCCTTACCCTGTTACCCAAGGGACTGGTCTTCTTGGAGAACAGGATCAGGAGCTAGCCCATCAGAAATAAAAACATCTTCTATTGGTGAATACTTCTAGTATCTGCTCTTTTGGTTTTGTCTAGATGACAACAGTCATGTCCATGTTGTTGGGGTGCATTGGTCTCAGCCCTTTGGTACTCTGCCAGTCTGGTTCTTTCAACTATCACTTTAAGTGGATGCTCAACAATGAAAATTAGTTCACATTCAAATATAAATATCACCTTGGAAAAATGAGTCCTCTGAAGTATAAACAGTGGGGTTTTTTTCAAGGAAAATAAGTAGGTATTTTACAAATTTCCTTCAGTTGTGGCTCTGAGTTTTGCTTTTGTCTTTGCCAGATCAATCTTCAGTGTTCAAATCCTGGGACCTTGATGTCCATCACAGACCTGCACATCTGAGCTAAGTCCCAGTGAAGTGTCTTCTTCAGCCTCACACAGAGCTAGAACAAACTTCAGTGTCCTAGACAAAGGATTTTTTTGGGGCAATCTAAGGCTATTTTGAAAGGGAAAATTCCATCCTAATCACCAGTTCTCAACATTTTTCTCTGTGTCATTACAAAGCTCCTGAAATATCAGAATCAGGATACCATGAAAATAGTCCTTCTGAAAGCAAAAGAGATCTAAAAATTCCATCCAGTGTCTTTCTGATCCACGTGATCATCCAGTCACACAACTGACAATTCAGGGTAAGGAAAAGGAACAGGATTGCTACAGAATTATTTCTGAAGGAAGTGTTCCCTTAATTAGTTGTAGGGATTTGGACTGGTTTGATTTGTCTTTCTCTTTCAATAGTGTTAAAAAACAATTCAGAGTAGAGATCTTTTCCTTTTCTCAGTCTTTCTCTGGAAAAAAGAAAAAAACAGAAACCCTTCAGGAATACCAGAGGTGAGTCAATGGGAATAGTTTAAGCCAATATTGTGAAAATGTTGTGAGCTCACCACTTCTCAGAGAAGGAAATTCCATCAGAGAGAAATGAGTCAAAAACATTTATCGCAACATGGCTGGAAATTGAGATAATGTGAGTTGACATCATAAACTCCCTCCCTTTCAAAAACCTGAACAACGTGCATTTCTGATCTAACTTTATGTGTTTTACTCCTGAAGTAGGAAGACAGCCTTAGCAGGAGGAAGTGACAGATGCTCTGTATGGTGTGTAGGTGACCATGCTGAAATAATACAACTGAAACAGCAGCTGATGAAGAAGAACCTCTCACTTACCTAAGCTCTGTATTTACTACTAATAAATCAGTGTTAAAATACTACACTGGCTCAGAAACTACATGGGCATTAAGATTTTCATAGTAAAAACCCCTGAGCTTCATGCACCAAAATCCCTGTCCTCTTGTTAGGAGCTCAGCTACCCATACCTACATTAGAATCAGTGTCTCATAGAGTAAGGATTGTTCTCTTTAAATATATGTATAGATATATATACACTAGTAGCAACAGTTCTAATACTCAGAACAATTATCCCATAATTAAAAATTTTGTTGTCACAGTCAAGAGACATAGTCCTGGGAGAAGGGTCCATCACCTTGTTTCTGTCCCTTTTCCTTATGGCTCGAGGACATTTTCATTCTCAAGCACTTAGTCACAACCTTCAGAAATGGGGATGCTTCTCCTTTTAGAATGTCTTCTGTTTGGGGCAGTCCTGTGAACTGGAGAAAAGGGGGTTTAGGATCTTCACCTGTCCCAGAGGATGTAGAATCCTGGCTGTTTGCTTTCTGGACAGATGTAGCAATCATTACCACTATTTATTGAGAGGAAACAGTATGAGACATCACGGCAAGGAAATTACATTTCCTAGTCTACTCCAAAAAAAATTAGAATTTAAGTAGTCTTTTTTTGTCTAAAACTGGAAAATCATAGTAGCTCATGAAAATCTCCCAGAAGGCCAAAGATAGTGGTTTTTGCTGGGTTTAGTGTCCTACCTGAAGAGAGTGGAAAAGTAGATGGCAGGAAGGAGTTTCTGCTGCTGATGTGTATGAAATTCAGTTGCCTAAATCTCTCAATGAGAGAAACTTAGGTTAATTGGACCACCTTCCCAAAAGTCTGCTGTAAAGTTTTCTCACTGCCCAGTTGTGATTGTGCCACAAAGTGTCTCAGTTTTGACAGAAATCAACAAGTCAATAACTCTGTGATTCTTGGGATCCATAAATTAAACCGCTTTCCACCTGACTCATCTGAGGATCTTGCTTTAGCGGATCTTCTTAGAGCACATGTCTCAGGCTGGATTATGCTCAAAATAATTATGCACCACCTCCTACCTCCTGCCTTCCTGGGGTTTCCATGGGTCAAACAGGGGAGTGTCAGACAAATTCCCCCCAGAAGAAACAGGGAGTAAACCCAGATTTTCCATAGATTAATTAGACAGTCTTTTAAGGTGTGATCCCTCTGATCCATCCTGGGAGAGCATCTTTCTTTCTCTGGACTATAAAGACACTCTCAGGTGACTCATTGTCACTCATTTGCACATCAGACTCCCAGAGTAGCTTGGATTTATCCCAGACATACTAACTTGTGACTAGCATGGAAATGCTCCAGTGGCCATCCTTAACACCATCACTTTCCTTTCCCCCACATTCCCTACTCTGAAGCATTTTCTGTCCCACTTCAGAAGGTGAGAATGGTTCCTTACACTGCAGTTTTGCTTCTCCTTCCCCTTTTCCAAACTCCTGAGTTTTCACAGAGACTGAAGTGTGACTCATTCTCCAGCCACAGTTTTGCAGGACTCATTCCATATGATCACTCAGGCATTCCAGACAGCAGCCTAGTCCGGCTGGGATTGTTCTAGTCCAGGCTATTGAATGTTGGAATTCAGAGACAAACATAAAGACTCACAAAAGAGAGAAGGAAGGAAAATAAACCCTTTCTGAACTTTCCCCTCTCACATGCTAAAGGTAGATAAAATTATGATTGACATGGAGAAAGTGAACAGGAAAGGTTTATTCATTGTTTCTTATGATATACAAGTCTGGACGGCATGAAACAAAATTCCCTGATAACTAGTTTTAAACAAGAAAAACTTACTGCATTTGCCACGGTAAACTGTGGAAATCCTCATCACAGTATCCTGTGGAGCCCAGATGTTGAGTGGATTCAAAAAGTGATTAGATGAATTAATGAAAAAAAGTCCATTGGAACCATCATTATCACTTGTCTCTTAACATTTGCAGGCAAGAAAAGTTCCAGAATCTTGAAAAACACGGCAGAGAAAATGGTTCATTTTTGTATGTGTTTCTGTGAAACCAATCAGAGGCAGGACATCAGGTTAAGTGGACTTTTGGCCTGATGCAAATTCCTGTGCTTTTATACTCTGGGAAATAATCTGGGATATCACCCACATGGCAAACCTCTGCACTAAAACTGCATTTTACATCTATAATCTCTTTACTCAAGTGTCATAGTAACACACTTCTTTTCTAACTCATGCCAAAGTTTTCTTTGGATGATCATCACCACTCCTGGTCAAAAGGATTGTTTTCTCACCAAGCCTGATGCATGTGCAACTCTTCCAAAGGTCTTCTTAGGGATCTTCCATAAGTCATGAATCTGACAGTATTTCAAGGATGGTGCTCCCTGGCTTGCTCAGCTTCTGGAACTGATAAAAAAAGTTGTCCAGTGGACAGTGCAGCCTGTCCTGATGCATGTCCTGTAGCCTACTCTAACACAGAATCAAGTCCTTTTAGAAATTTCAGCTGACAGCACCTTGACAACTGATCTGTCAAATCACCTCATTCTGGAAGTGCCAATATACAAACTGGTGCTTAGGGAATTGACAGGGAAGGTAGGAATGGTGATGGTCTGTGCACTCATAGAAAGGACAGCTGTACTCTATTTCCCAGCTGATGATTCTGATGATTCTAGATAGAAACATCATGTCCTTTTCCAAAGGAGACTTGGGAGAAACTGTCCCTCATTCCACTCTCACAGTAATTTTTTTCCTAATATCTAATCTAAACCTACTCTCTGTCAGTGTGAAGCCATTCACTCTTGTCCTGTCACTCCATGCCCTTGTAAACAGTCTCTCTCCATCCTTCTTGTAGATCCCCTTCAGGTACTGAAAGGCAACAATTAGGTAACCCAGGAGCCTTCTCTTCTCCAGGCTGAACAATAACAGTTCTCTCAGCCTTTTCTCATATCAGAGCTCCTCCATCTCTCTGATCAACCTGTTGGCCTGTTCTGGATTCTCTTCAATGTCCCTCCTGTGTGATGTCCATAAAGCCTGGCTCAGGGTGAGTGAGAGAGGAAACTAATCCTTTCAGTTGCAATGAACAGTAAATTCAACTCAAGCTGCCTGTGAAACAGTCCCTTAAACTATTCTGGAAATGGTAAGATGAAACTGAGATCTAAGCTACAAATGAAACCACTGGCCTTTCTTTTTCATCAGCTTAGTGCCTCTTTCTGGGAGCTATTTGCCATTTTTGCAAACTTCTTTTAATCCAGTCCTGAGAAATATATGAGACTGCCCATTATGGGCACTAAAATGTGTTCATGGGTGTTGCCCACGATGGCTGGAGATCAGATGCACCATGAGGGATGGCTTCCCATTCCATAGCTTGTTGGTCTTCCCCAGTAAATCAAGCTAGAAATTGGTTAATGGTGCATAATATTTCTTGTGTTGGGCAGGCTGTGGACAAAGCTCAATTTCAGCAATACCTGAAAACACAGCACACCCTTTCCTGCATCGTTGTCCTCTTCTACCTCAAATCTTTAACATGGTGAACTTGTGGGAACACACCCAGGGAGTTCGCAGTGATGTAACTAATTCTGAAATGCTATATTTAGCCAGATTTGGTAACTTTAGTGGAGATAAAGTCATAAAATCTTGGGAGAGCTGGAAAAATGAGTTCTGAGTCTCCTCACATTGCATATTAGGAAGAGCACCACTAGATACATCAGTTATGTGGGAATTTGAGAGTCCTGTAGCTCCGTCACAAACCTGGAGAGTTGCACTTTGATAAAGCTGACATAAATGACAATAGAGGCAGTTTAGGACCAGATATTTTACTTGCAGGGAGATAATTTAACATGCCAGGTTGGGATTGTGGATTTCTCATTTCTGTTTCTCAACCTCTCCAGCAGTTTGGTGCAAAATACCTTGTCTACTTACTTCTTATCTACTTACATGTATGGGAGTGTCTGAATTCTGGTGGTTTCAGTGGGAATTGAAGGTCTTTGTGTGCCCAGGCCTTGGTTGCCTTAGCTTTCCAAATGCAAAACTAGACATAAAGATGCTTCCTACCTTCTTGGGCTGTTTGGAGAAAACTCCTGAACAGACTGAGATGCTCACAGGTTTAACAAAGACATACAAGTCCCTAAGATAAACGGACAGTATAAAATATCAGAGTCCATGTGATTTCTACAGCCTTGCAGGCATTTGCACCTGCACTGAATGAGTGCCAAATAGAAATAAAACTTGGAGCCATATAATTTGTTTACACTTTTGACAAGACAAATGACAGCACAGGCTGCGAGTCACTGACAGTTCAAAATAGAGACACATCTCAATATCCAGGAGCCTCGTGTTTCCAAACCTTGGTTGTAAACAGATCTCAAAATTCAGACCAAAATAAAGAAGGTTTGATTTCCCTCTTCAGTTTTTTTTCAGATGGATATGAACAAAAGATTGGTTTTATTTTACCAGTTACTTTTGAAGATGCTCATGTTTCTGTGTCCCTTTTTACAGTATATCTTCATGATAACTACTCTTTCATTAATTATCCCAATAGGAAAAATTATTCTTTAACATAATGGCATCATTTTTAGTGCAGCAGAGAAAGAGAATAATTTTTCCTGTATTTATGAGTGACAAAAGGAAAAAAAAAAAAAACCTGGGAAAAGTAAAAATTCCATTCTTGCGTCTTGTTTAACTAGTGCCCCCTCTTGTGGTGCTTTGGCAGCAATACCAAACCCCAAAATACGGTTTTCTGAGATAAGAAAATATAGGATATAGTACAGGTTTCTTCCAGAGGTGATTTAAACACGAGTTACAATAAAATATATTAAATGGCATTAAATGTATAATCAAGAGGAGACTGATCAGCTGTAGATATTAGAAAAAAGAACAATGTTAAGGGGCCATGGCAGGAAGGATGTAGCAGTAGGGAAATATGATGTGCCTGGCTGCTAAAATCACTACCCTTCTCTCCTCAACTGGACTTCTCGCTGGTGAACAGCTCGCTGACATTTGAGATGCAACCTTTCTGCATGCACTGCTCATTCGAGCATCCCTTCTCTTTTCTCCCTTCATTTTCCCTCTTATCCCTCCTGACCTCCCTTTTTTCTTAGTTTCTGTTTCATCCGTAGCATTAGTTCTGCAGTTTCTCTGCTTTCCAACTTTTCTTTTCCTTGTTATTATCTCTGCAAGCCAGACAGACACCTCAGATCCAAAACAATGCCCAACAATGCCCTTTTCTTCCCCCCCCCCCCCTCCCTTTTTTTTCACCCCCCCCTTCGTTGTTTACCAGCCCCAGCTTGGCTTTTCAGAATCACTTTTTAAAGACTCTCTGCTGATGCAGCATTCATTTTCCTTTCAGATTAATTGTATTTCTGCTTGCAAGGAGGAAAAATAAACACAAAATGACCATTTTGAGCAGCGACTTGCAGGATTCTTCCTGGAGAAGTTTTAAGCCAGGAGATGTATCTTGTTCTACAGGGATCTCTGTCAACTTCCCTTTTTATGCATTTAATGTTCTTCCCCAGCGATAGCCTAAGGGTGCTTTCACTAAACAATTAATGTAAGGCATCTCCTGGGAACCTAATGGGTATTTAGCAATAAGTTCACTTCCAGTGAATTGTATAATGTGATATTTTGACAATGGATATAGTGAGGTTCTTGAAAGGTGAAGTTTTCTCCAAAGAAGCACTAAAATATCTCACAGAACTTCTGATAACATTTTCTGGGGTGGGATGGGATGGAGAGTGGGTTGGAAGGAGTGGGAAATTCAGCAGACTGTTAGTGCTGTTGTACAGTATGTTCTTTAATTTTAGTGTCATCCTGTAATAATGTTCACTTTCACTAATACAATGTACAAGTCGTAATCTATTAGGGAAAATAAAATTTGCTGTGACATTTGATATGAAAGCCGCTAGCAATGAAGGATGTAGTACTGCAAGTGATATTTGTATTATGTTAATAAAAAATGATATTAACATATGAAACTAATACTAGGCAAGGAAAAATGTTTAATATTAAGGTTTGAAATGCAGAAAGTAACATGAAATCTCCGGTCTGGTCAGATGTTGCTGTGTTCAGGATCACACTGAGAAGACTGTAGGCTGTAAGTTTTTCAAAAGGTGATTTTTAATTGCTATTAAAAGTAATTCCAAGAGTTATCACAACAATAATTTAGCATACTAATCCAGTCATTTAAATATAGAAGGTGGCATATTAACTAGGAATTATTGCAGAGTGTGCATTCAGCATTGGATATTTCTCTACTAGAATTATTCTTACTGTGTAAACTAAATAAAACTAAAACCTCAAAGATGGGGTGTAGGATTTGGTGCCATTTATCTTTGGTGTGACAGCTTGCAAACTGCAAAATGCGACCAGCAGTGTAGAATTGTGTGTGTAACATTTTTACACAGTCTTCTACAGGGTACAGCATCATAGGGTTTCATAAAAATAAGTTGCATATGAGAATGTACATAAAATCAGTTTATTTTTTTCTATTTACTCACTTGAAGCAGAAGAGATTGGAGGAGTTGTTTTTATACTATGCTTTTTTCTAAGAGAACAGTGTTGCAGTAGAACTAAATAAATCTGATTCCATGATATATTCCTATCGAGCACACACATACATAAAAACAGACAAATAGAATGAAAAGGAGACAGATTTAAAAAAAAAAAAGGACAATTTTTTTATACTGTTATTTCCAAAAACAAAACTAAAGTTTTACTTCAACCTTTCATTGTTCTCATGTACAAAATAACAAACATCCTAGAAACAGTTAAACTACAGTAAACAAAACAAAAGCAAGAAAAAAGTTCTCTATTCAGCCCATTTAACTCAGTTTTACAGATTATACCTTTCCTTTAGCTAATAAATTTAAAAATAAGAATTATTGATCTGGATGAACTCTATTCACTGACTCACTGTAGATTTTCAGTTATGATAAAATATTGATGTCATTTTCCTTCCAACACAGAGTTTTGCAAGATATTGGGAGTGCAGTCTATGTAATATGTAGCAGCAGCAGCATACAGCAGATTATTCTGAAAGTGCTTTATTTCACAGAGTGCTGTCTGTTCTTCTCAGGCTTTCTGGTAAAATTAAGTTTATTATCATATTTTGCATTTTTTTTTCAAATATGGGAATCTATTATAAGATTTAGGAAGGAAATTTCTAAGCAATGAAAGCAGGCAGGTTCTGTTCTTTTTTAAAGGAGCTATTTCCATTGAAAGCAATTATAATTCTAGTATTTAACCTCAATTCCACTCAAAATGCAATAAAATAGCTTAAATACGCATAATTATTTGTTTTGCTCAGTATTCAAAATCAAATACTAAATCATAGCCTTACAGCAACCCTCATCCCAATCTCTAAGTTTCTAAAGCTGATCTGAATTAGGGCTAAACTAATACATGGTCAAATAAACACCAAGCAGAAAAACTGAAAATGCAGGAAGGTAAAATAATTGCAGAGGCTTTTTTCCTGAGCTGGGTACATGGTTATTAAAGCAGCACCCCTATGGCAATAATCTCTGTTCAATAAATGTAGCTTAAGGATTTCCAAGTAATGAATTTTTCTGGCTGAAACTGTAAATAAAGAGCCATTCCTTTCTATAATGTCAGATTCTGGGCTGATGGAAATTGGGTTACTTGTGTTAACACCACAGAACTCTGCTGATTTACACAGACCAACAAATTTGGATAATTTGTCTTATAAACCACTTCCATTTGCAGGACAGAATCCAGCAGAGTTGTCCCTCGTAATGCAAACATTTCTCAGGCTGTATTTGCAGGCTGATTTATCACTTCAACATTACAATGCATTGCTTTAATGTTCAGAGACATGACTGCAGCATTAGTCTGTGTGCTAAACACAAGCATAAGTAACAGTTGATGCCCAGAGCCTTAAACCTGTGCATGTATATTCAGCTTCAGCCTCTCGACCTTAATGATCCGCTCAGAACTGCACATGAACACAGCCCTTCTAGCCTTATGCTCTAACAGATTTCTGTCTGCTTATTTTTATAGAGGCAGAGAAAAATCACAGTTAATCAGGGTAAATATGGAGTGTCTTAACTGAGGGCTGTAGGATTGCTCAGGATTCATACATCTGAATGTTTCAGGGGATCTATATTTCAGGGCTCAGCAATACAGGTTTTCTGTTGAGAAAGTGTTTGACTGCAGAGAGGTAACAGAGATACTTTGTGCTTAGAATTGTCTTCCTGAACTTAATTAAAATGCTCACTCATTATTCTTTCTCCCTCCTTCTTTCCATACAGCAAGAGCTAGAGAAAAAATAGAGCCAAGGTGGACTTAGAATCATAGAATCACTGAGGTTGGAAAAGACCTCTAAGGTTGTTAAGTTCAACCATTCCCCCAGCACCACATCTACTCATTTTTGGAACTCTTTCAGGCATGGTGGATCCACCACTTCCCTGGGCAGCCTGTTCCAATGCCTGTTTACCCTTCCAAGGAATAAATTTTTCCCAATATCCAATCTAAACCTCCTCTGGTGTAACTTGAGACCATTTCCTCTTCTCCTATTGCTTGTTACTGGGGAGAAGAGCCAGACCCCCACTTGGTTACAGTCTCCTTTCAGAAAGTTTCAGAGAGTGAAAAGGACCGCCCTTGACCTTTCTTTTCTCCAGACTAAACACCCCCAGCTCCCTCAGCTGCTCCTCATCAAATTTGTGCTCCAGACCCTTCCCCAGCTTTGTTGCCCTTCCCTGGACACTCTGCAGGATGTCAGTACATTTCAGGCCCTTTAAACCTTCTCCTACCATCCTTTGGTTTCCCTCAGCCAGCATCCAATGTTCACTAAAGCTCTTCTTCATTGGCTGTTCCCTGGAGCATTCCCACCTTCATTTTTATTTCAGTTTTGCTGGGTCTCTCAGAAATTAGGTAGAAAACTGTCCAAATTCCCTCACTTATCTACAAATCTGACAACTGGAGACTCACTTCACTGAGAGACCTCCAGATTAAACTTCATCTATCTCTGGAGAACACTCTCAGATGTCAGTAAAGATGAATGACTGAGACGGAGGAGAGGCATGAGGCAGAAAATACTCCCCTATGACTCATGCTACAAGGAAACTCCTGCATGGGAACCACTTCAGTGGGGCTGGAAAGGCAGAGAGCAAGACTGGACACAGCTCTGAATCTGAATACTCCAGAAGAAAGTCCTGGGTTCCAAAAAATGGATACCATCTCTACTTTGTCAGTCAACCTTTTTTTATTGCACTCATCAAAGCATCATAAGTAAGGATCAAAGTTTGCAGTTAGTAGGGGTTTTTTAAGGGCAAGCTGTTTTCTCAGTGATGTGACTAATAATTTTGTAAACTTAGCATGTCACAGAATCACAGAATGGCCAAATGGGTAATGTTGGAAGGACCACAGTGAGTCCTTCATCTGGTCCAACCTTCCTGCTCAAGCAGGGTCATCCCAAACCACATGGCACAGGATTGCATCCATAAGGTTCTGGAATATCTCCAGTGAGGAGGTCTCCACACCCTCTCTGGGCAACCTGTTCCAGTGCTCAGTCACTGCACTGGAAAGAAGTTCTTCCTTATGTTCAGGTGGAACTTCTCATACATGTCAATTGCTGGATAACTAAAAATTGTTGCCCTTTAAATATAAATTAATAAATAAAAATGAGACACTTCACTAAGAATACTCGACTTTTCCTCTAATTTTTTGAGCAAAAGTTACATGCTATGGAAAGTACTCAGTTATTGTCTTGCTAATGATAATAACGTTCTTTTGTTATTCTTTTATGCAATGGAATTAGAGATAGTGCTTGCAACATTCTCACTGCTCTTGCAGGAAGCTGAATGTTGTATGTGGATTATTGCATTTAATTGCCAAGCTAACCAAAACCAAGCTTGCACTTATTCAAACCAAACCTCTGTTCCTCTCTGTCTGTCCTTTTCAGAAATTAGTACTTAAAAGAACGAAAAGCATTACTGAAGTTAAAACTTAAAAAATACATTTCTGCAATTTAAAAAAAAAAAAAAGCAGGAAGAGTCATACAAATAAGCTGTTGGTATTATTTTCTCTTTTTCCTTTACACTGGAAAAGTAAAAGCCTTTGCAGATGACATTTCTGCTTATTAAACATTTCATCCATTTGTGATTTGTTTTTAAAAGACACATTAACTACTTCCACCTTTAAACACACCACAGATTCCTCAGTGTTCCTGAAGCAAGTTGCCCTTTGGAGGCAACAGCACCACTTACATGAACAGACTGGGAAGCTGTTTTTTCATCTTATGAAAAAGATGGGAATTTTTTAAGCTACCTACTTCCTATCAGGGTTAGTACTTCTGATGCCTTCATGTCAAAACAAGGCAGGAAAATATGATCTCGTGTGATAACCCTCAGTAAATATGTGGTCTTTGATTGTAAAACCAGTTTACACCAATTTGAATTTGTATATTAATAAATTATAAATGTGTTTATTAATTAAATAGTAAGAAATATTTGGATGCCTCAAAATTAATGGACAATTACCGAGTAATAAGTGCCAGAGATAATACAAAAAGAAGGACAGGTTTTTTCCGGTTAAGACCTGAAAGCATGCTCTTATGCAGGGTATCTTTCCAAAAATACCCTTTTCAAGCTTGTAGCAATAACAGTCTTGATGCTTCAGTGGAAAATGTATATCCGAATGCATTCCTAACTAAGCAACTAAGCTGCTTTATAATTAACTCTGCTTCCTTTTTCTTTTGAAGCAATTGAAGATTTGTTTCAGTTTCCAGAGGGAAACATCCCACCTTAGGTTAACCAAAGCATCAGATCACTTAGTTGAAACACGGGAAGAAAAATTCAAACACCTGGGCTGACTGAGGCAGCACAGAGACAACCTGGGTCTCCCCTGTCCCAGGTGAACACCTTAGCCCTAGGCTATTGGCTGTTCTCCAGTATATCTATAGCTGGACAGAAATCCTCTCTTGGACACAAAAAACCTCTTCCAAAGCAAGATATGTTCACAAAGTTATTTTCCTAGAATGGATTTTTGTTATTGAAAAATCACCATTTTAGATAAAACTGTTCAAACCAGTTCTGTTATACGCTGTGCTTGCAGCTGAGTGTATACAGAACATTTTCCAAACTGGGACTAAAAATTATGGCAGGCAGGACCCTGATGTGCTGCACTGTGAGTAATCCCATTGCCCTTAATGGTACATGCAAATTTTCACATGGCCAAAGGCTTAATGAGTTATGACTTACACTTTCCAAGTAAAAGTCCATCCTGTGAAAGGTCCAGTTATCCCAGCTCTCAGGCTAAGAGCAAACACTCTCAGGGTGTGGCACCAAAGGCTAATGCTCGCCCGCAGCACTCGGTGCTATTTGCTGGGAAAGTAATAAGTTCCGGAAGGGGCTTTCCTTAATCATTCCCTGAAGGAGCCCGTGTCTCTCTCCCTCTTCTTCCTGACTATAGGGCAGCTCAGAGATATCCACATCTTCAGGCCAAAATTAGCCTTTGTGAGCTCTTCTCTGAAGATCTGTTTGTATGAACACATAGACATAAACAAAAATGCTTTTGCTCCATAAAGCCCTGAGAACCTCAGGCTACTTTGCTTGCCTCTGCTTTAATGCCACTGTTGTCCTCCCAAAAAATTTCCACAGAATCACAGAACAGTTTGGGTTGGAAGAGAACTCAAATATCATCTTTTTCCACCACCTGCCATGGGCAGGGACACCTTCCACTAGACCTGGTTGCTCCAAGCCTCATTCAACCTGACCTTGGACACTTCCAGGGATGGGACATCCAACTTTACTGATAGCAATGTAAAGGCAACTGTTGCCAGGTCACATTGGCTGCTACTTACTCAGGACCACTTTGGATAAGTCACCTGGGGGATCTTGGAAAAGGCACATGCAATATCAAAGAAAGTGATGAAACAAAAGTGAGATTCAGCAGAATTTAGGGACAAATGCAAGCCATGTCACCAAGTGAAGGTGAATTTGGCTGTGAGCTGTGAACACTCTGGATCTCTGAGTGGTCCATTTATGCTTAGCATGCACAAGAGTGATCCAGCGTATAGCTAGAATAAAAGACATAAACTTCAGGTTGGAACATACCGTGCTTCAAAATTTCCAATAAAATGCCATTTTTATTTGGGCAGTTGTGTGGGGGTGGGATTCTGCCTGGTTAATCCCTGCACATCCATCCCTCAGACATCAGGAAATAAAATATCTGCTCTTAGACCAAAAAAAGATTTCCAGTTAAACTCCCCTCGGCCTCAAGAAGAATGATCTGTCCTTTCCCTTCTTTCTTCTTTCTGAAGTCAATGGCTAAATCACAAACCTGCCTTTCTTCAGTGAAACAATGTAGACTTCCAAATTTCTCTGACAAGAAGAGTTTTGGAATTGTTCAGATTCATCTTGAACTACCCTTTTTGACAAAAAGAAGTCACTTGCATGATCAAAGAGCAGGTTCTGATGGTATTTTCTCCTTGATTTCTCTTTTTTGGCCATTTGCATGTTAAGTTCTCAGGAGACGCCTTTTGCTCTGTTACACTTATACTTAATTTTTATGTATTTTTCTCAATAATTCACTGGAAAATATGTCATATATTCAGTTCATCTCATGTTCTGTTGTTAATGTGATAGTGTATCACAGAAAAACTTTATCTTATTGTTGTATTAGCTAATAATTAGCAAGAAAAAACCTGCTGACTGAGGCAATGCTCATAAACATCTTTTGCAGGAGGTCCTGATCAAATGTAGGAGCTGTTTCTACATGTTGACTAATTTTTTAAACTGTGAAAATATGCCTCAAATCCTACAAATTAGGTTTGTATCCCTCTCTGTGAGAAAAGACACAAAATAAGAGACATTTTCTGAAGGCTTAAAATAAATATAAGACTAATGTCTTTGACAAAGAAAAATCCTTACTATATCATAGAAACACAGAATGGTTTGGGTTGGAAGGGATTTTGAAGACCATAAAGTTCCAACATCCCTGCCATGGGTAAGAATACCTTTCACTAGAACAGGTTGCTCAAAGCCCCATCCAACCTGGCCTTGACCACTTCCCAAAATATCCCTGGAATAACATGCAAGCAAAACATACCAATAGCTTTTTAGCCTTGTATGGTGAGAAGTCCCTCTAAATCTGTTCCTGAAGAAATATATTGAGGTGGACAGGTAGATAGATAACATACTTAGAGGCAAAGGCAGATTATTTTTCCAGCTGTCAACCCCACATGCACAGTGTTAGGATCTGAAAGTCAAGCCATGCTCTTTCCATCTCATGCATCATCAGAAGTGACATGGTTTCTGAAGCTGCAGTTGCTGACTGAAGTCAGTGGGCAGTTTGCCACCAACTCCATTGGAAACTGGGTCAGCCCTAGTCAACAGTGAGGTTTAGGACACAGGTGCCAGCCCACAGTCTCTGAAGCTGGGTCTGCAGGACTGGCTGGAATCGAAGGCATCCAACAATAATGGGGGATTTTGGTCAGAAAAATAAGAAAAAAAGCTGCTATTGTCACCTAACAAATTCCTAACCAGGATTTGTTTTCCCAGCTTGCTTTTCCTCCTTCCCAGAGGTATCTCCTTATTGCACTAATAAACCGGCCAGTTCCATGTGGTATCTAACGGGTGAAAAAACTCTTTTTGGAACTACAACAGCAAGTTAAAACTCCTATTCACCTTCATTACTAGCTTCACCTCACTCTTTGAGACCTCTGCGAAGCATGGCAGGGTGCCAGAGTGCCACCAGCTGTCACCAAGGATGACTGTGAAAGTGGAAGCTTGTCTGAAACCCATGTCTCAGCATTCTTCCCTGAGTCTGCAGGGATGGGACTGCTTTCATGACCCCCCATAGTGATCACTCATGTACATCTATGGCAAAATGACACTTGAGGGGACTAAAGACATGAGCCAGCTTTCAGTTGTTTAAATCACCCTATTTCTCCCTATATAGACAAGAAAAAATTGTATCAGTAATGTGGCCTCATGCTCAATATTTCTTAAAAATTGTGTTGCTAAATTAGAAGTATTTAAAAAAAAAGTTATGGTAATTTTTCATCCTTTGTGGTAATCCCATCCATATAAACTGCTTGTCACACACATAGAAGTATATTTTTCTGAGTCTGCACGTAACCCATCCTAAACAAAGAACGAAAAAATACAAACGTAGAATATAAATAATATAAATATAAAAAAAAAAATGCTTGAGGATAAGAGCTGCCTGCATAATTCTGCTTTGAGTTACTCAGCAGTTTGTGCTATAGTTACAAAATGTAATAAATCTACTGACTAGTGACATTTTGGGTTGAATCAATAGATTTAGGGAGAAATCCCAACCTGCTCTGAATAAGTTTTGAATCTGTAAAGGATAGAGTTTTCTTTCCCACTTCCCATAGCTGCTTTGTCATACAACAGCCTTCTGCAATGCACACGTGTGTTCTGAGTACAAAATTATAAAGCAAAAGTGAAACTCCAACATGAAGGGCTAATCAAAGCATAATGAAATTAACTTCAGATTAAATACTGCCAGGGATATATGAGCCAGTGATGGGTTTATTTCAGTAAGAATATGGAATTCCAAGAGCTATTTGCTCTATAGTAACAGTGATTTCTGGAGGCCATGAATTCTCTCTAAAAAAAGCAGTGTATAAGTCTAACTTAGTCTTAATAATCTTTTAGATACCCAGAGTTCAGTAACATGACTGATGACTGAAGATTTTTGGTTTTTGAAAACTTTATGGAAGTCAATTGTACTATATAATGATGCATAGCAAATAAACAAACAAAACAACCAGAATTTGCAGGACCACACTTTTTGGTTCTTTCACTGTAGTCCTTACACTTATTTATCAGTTCTTTGATTGCATAATTTTATCTGTGGAAGAGGATTGTATTTTTGTCTGGTCCTTTGAGAGAAGAAAGACTTATACAAGGACAATGTATATGAACATATTTTCTCTTTGTCCTGTTCCAATAACTTTGAACCCATCAGTCAGTTTCAGTGGGAATCTTGATACCTCTGATAGAATCATAGAATGGTTTGGTTTGGAAGGGACCTTAAAGATCATCCAATTACAACAACCCTGCCATAGACAGGGACACCTTCCAACGTTCCAGATTGCTTCAAGCCCCATCCAACCTGACCTTGAACATTTCCAGGGATGGGGCACCCATGGCTTCTCTGGGCAACCTGTGCCAGGGCCTTCCCACCCTCACAGGGGACAATTTCTTCCTGTTATCCAATCTAAACCTATTCTCTGTCAGTTTGAAACCATTCCCCCTTGTCCTATCACTCCATGCCCTTGCAAATAGTCTCTCCATCTTTCTTACAGGTCCCCTTCAAGTACTCAAAGGCCACAATTAGGTCATCCCAAAGCCTTCTCTTTTCCAGACTGAATAATTCCAATTGTCTCAGCCTTTCCTTGTCGAAGAGGTGCTCCATCCCTCTAATCAACGTGGTGGCATCCTCTGGACTCACTCCAACAGGTCCATGTCGTTCCTGTGGTGGGGACACCAGAGCTGGAGGCAGCTCTGCAGGTGGAGCAGCGTCAAGGGGCAGAACCACATATCTGTCTATAGATCTCAAAGATGTTAAACCCAGGAAGCTCTGTAACTGTGAGCGTCTCCATTCCACAAGAAAACCCTAATAAGCTTATTTTTGTTTTGAAGCATAGAGAATCAAACCAGAAATTTTCCTTCTGTTTTGGTGCTTGGATAAACTTTTCTTTATTTTGCATGTCTAAGGAACTCTGCAGAATAGGTGATATTACTTTAGTCCTAGTGCTTGTATTTGTTTGGTTCTTTTGTGTTTGTTTTTTTTGGTTGAGGTGTTTTTTGGGTTTTTTTTGGGTGGTGATGAAGGGTCTTTACTCCATAATTAGACTGAAGGAATTGAGGGATATTGAAGGTGTGTTTATCATGTATTTGCTGATAGTAGCTACAAACCTTTGGGTTCCCTTTTCAAGGGTTTTGCTTAGCATGTCCAGTACAAGGTGTAGACTTGATACTCTGCAGGCTACACAAATCAAACAATAAGTAACAATAATATACAGTTGATATACATTTCAGCTTGAAAAATCCTATCTTACACTTCTCTGTTTCTGCTTCATCCTGTATACAGAATATGTGATAAGAGACAGCTGACAGCAGAAGAATGAGTGCATTTTATGAGGTTTTAGGAACTATTTGCATTAGATTTGCCTTACTTAGGATAACAGCTGCTTCAAAATCCATACAGTAAAAGTAAATCTGATGTGTAGGGCATGATGGATCGGAGAGAAAAGGTTCAGAGGAAGGAAGGAGGGAGGGAAGGAAGTCTGTACTTTTCCAAATGACTTAATGAGACAAAATTAGGGCTGTCATGCATTCCCCATGCTGTTCAAAATCATGCTTTGGACTGTACTTTTTCCTGACTTATTTTCTTTTTCAATTTGGAAATTCTTTTTGGGAGAAGAAGAATTCCAGCCGACTTTCTTCAGTGCCCAGTGTCAGATATTCAATCCGAGCATGGTATCTGACACTGTTCCAAAGCCACAGTGTGCAAATTAGTTGCATATAATGTAATGCAAAAAATCCAGCAAGGCTTGGAAAGAACAAACAAATTTTCTGGCCAGTTTGCAGGATTTGTGCCAAGGCTGATTTTGATATCCACAAAATGCTCCTGAATCTGTATTTCTGTTTGGTCTGTGTTTCTACCTGGTGTATTCAGTGTGAATGCAAACAAGTTGTAGCCACAGTATGCAGCAAAGTTCCCTTGATTTCACTGGGACAATGTCCATTCAGCTTTTTTATGTGTTCATAGAGATGATTTTTTGATACAGGCAAAGCAGACAAGGAGTTTAATGACAGATAATTTAGAGTGACATAGCAGTGACCAATGATTCCCGTAATTTCTCCATCTTCTTTGTGTCTCTGGAAGAGAAATGCAATTTGTTGGTGGTGCAGGTTTTGATTCCCATAAGACTGATGTCTGTCTCTGACCACCACAGTAAAGATAGCCTTTTAATTCCTTATATAGATGCTCCTGCAAAAGGAAGTATCAGTATTCATGTGTTAATGAGTCCCTTAAATCAGATTTTTTTTCTCCTGGAAGCAACAGTGACCACTGCCATGGCTGTTCCAAGTAACATTGGGGAGTGTTTTTTCCAGTTCTTTGGGACTCCACTACCTCCACTTGAATTACTCTACTGAATAAACTTGGACTGGCTTTTCAGGCTTTGCTTCATTTGGCAATAAAGCACATGATTTCTTGTGCTGAAAGTGACAATTAGGCAGAAACTTATTTGTTCAGAAATACTCTACTGGCTTGGCCATACAATCCAGGCTATCCGGTTTTGCAAGCTGGTTCAGATAAGGAAGGTAGAATGCAGTGCATACATTAAGGCTGGAAAAGGGCATGAAGTTTAAATATAGAACAAGGAAGACTATAGAAAAATGAGTGGGAGGATATCAGGAAGATGGGGTAGGTAGGCAATTCTGGTGCTTTAATCTAAAAAGACCATGATTAATAGATTAAAGGCCAGAAGGGACCACTGTGAAAATTTAGCTTTACCTCCCATGAACTTCGGGGAACTCTATTTTGTGTAGGAGTTGAGTCAAAACTGTTGTGATTGGTACATGTTAGCAGAACATCAGGGTAAATCAAGCTTGATATGAAGATTCCCAAGGTAACTTATCCAAGTTGGTGTAATTGCCTTCTACTGTATGATGAAAGTTGTTATTTCTCCATCTAATGGTATTTTGAGCACACTGAAAGCAATTAGGATTCAGGAAAATGTGTGCAGATAATCAGATTGTGTTGACTCATGTTGTTGCTTGGGTTTATATTGTTGCTTTTTGCATCCAGTATCTGTTTCCTTGCTGAAGAGAAAAATTAAGATTAAAACGGGGCCCTGAAAATGTGCTTTGAACATGGTAACCTAAGATGTGAAATATAAGTTATTATATATTTGGCATGATGTTGTTGAATTTTCACTTCAGAAAGAAATCTCTGCAAGGATTTATGTAAGTCCATCTCTAAAGAATTTGAATGCTTTCCATGTTAAAAGAATAATAGCAAAGAGACTTTCACAACATTATTAATTTTTGTTGTTAATATATTATTATTATATAAAACATACCTATAATCTGTGTGATGCAGAAAAATAATTAAATGTCTGCACAGTGGAGAGTTCTTGGCCTTTACTTTGCAAAAGGTTTAAGCTCATGTTGGAGTAAAAGAGGGCAGTGATCTTGTAGAAAGAATTATTCATGTGTTTAAGCAGAAGTGCTTTGTGGAAGTGTGGCCACCATTTCTGTTTTACACACTGGAAACTGCACTCCAAATTTACCTACTTTTTATTTCAGCCACAAAATTCCTGTTGAGTTGAGAGGACAGGAACCTGGACCACTGAAGATGCTGTGCAGTTGGTCATGGCTACAAAGAGAATACTAAATACCAGCCTGGGCTGTGCTAATGCTGGTGGTGAGGGTGACTCAAGCTGTTATGAAACACCATTCCAACAGTGTCTGTAGCTTCCAGCCATGAGGTCAAAACATCACACACCATATGCCTCAACAAAATCCTGTCAAGAAACTTCTAAAGTGGACGATGGTCCATTTGAGAGCAGATTTTCTCCAACATAGGCACTGCATCCTGAATCACTTGCTCAGTGCAGAAATCCTTCAGCCTGACTGAGGTAAATGGGGAAAAATAAGGTGTGATGATAACAGGATTTACAAAAGGTATTTCTGAAGACTTTCAAATGAAGGAAGTCATGCAGATAAATTAGAGGTGTCAGCAAAATGACAGAGCAGCAACAGAGTGTGTATGGATTCGGTTATATGTTTAAAATAATGGGAAGTGTCAAACATACCTGGAAATGGTGTAAACTGGGCTGTGCTGTCTTGCAGCCATGCTCAATTCTTGGAAGTGTTCTGGGTCAGGTTGGACAGGGCTTTGAGCAACCTGGTCTACTGAAAGGTGTCCCTGCCCATGGCAGGGGGGTTGGAACTGGATGAGCCTTGAGCTCCCTTCCAACCCAGACCATCCTAGGATTCTATGATTATTTACCAAGAAAGCCAAAGTAGGTATTTCCTCTAGAATGCTATTCTGCTTCATCATATTATGTATTTTAAAAACTAATATTTTATGAATTTCTGAAATAATTTAATAAATTGAAGAATCAGTTTTTCTAGTTTTTGTTAAATTTTGTAAAACCCTTTCACTTTACATGAAAACCTAAATCTGAGCAAATGAAAGATGCAGCTGGCAGAAACATTGAAAAAAATTCCATTTTTAGCTGTGTTTGCATAAAAATCCCCATTTGCTAAGGAGCCCTGCCAATGTAAGTGAACAGTCAATTATGTGGTTGTTTTTATTGTCTCTTTTACTGATTCATTCAGAGCCTTCAGTGGTCCACATGCTTCATGCACACTCAGCAAGAAACTGCCCTTGCTTCCAGAAGTCTGCAAGCTAGATGAGTAAGAGACACAATAAAAAGGAGATGGAGCAATGCCAGAGCAAGGTCTTACCAGGGAACTGAAAGAAGGGAAGGATTGAAATATGGTCTTCTGACTTGCTTTCAAGAGCCATGAACAAGCTAAAGGTCAAATACTGTCTCAGATCACGTGGGAATGAAGGACCATGGAGTTGGAGCCAAAGAGAGCCAACTGGTCGAAGCCAAGGGAGGAGAAGAGGAAGAGGAGCTTCCTGAAAGTATCTTTAGAGTATCTGTGTTAAAGCAAACTGCTAAACAAACCAAAGCACTGGCAGTATCCCCTTCCCTTCCTTCTTCACTACACCCCTAGAACTGTCATATACTGTGAAGTGTCTTCTTCAGCTTGAATGTGAATGTGAGAGTGTGTAGGCAAAGCTCAGAGGAACACTGAAATGCTTTCCTCAGCCTACCACCACACTACAGGTTGGATCATTTCACTAGTCTTTTTATTCCTGATGGTTTTCTTGTCCTGTTTTCACTGCAGCTGGTGTTGTCAGGGCCAATGACTCTGGAATCCCACTTTTTGCCGGTGGCTCCCAAGTTTATCTCCAGATAAAAAAAAAAAAAAGAGACATAGCAGAATGAATTCCTTTACTCTGTTGCAATGAAGTGGAATGTTTAGAGATTAAGAGAAAGCAACTACCCTGCTCAACCAATATAGAATTATAGAATCGTTAAGGTTGGAAAAGGTCTCCAAGTTCATCAAGTCCATCAAGAACAAATACCACCATTCCCACTAAACCGTGTGAAAAAGTGCCACATCCGTTCACTTTGCTAACACTTCCAGGGATGGTGACTCTAATACTTCCATGGGGAGTCTGTTCCAATGTTTAAACTCTCTTTCAGTGAAGAAATTGCATTGTATATATATGTATATATTCATGTATATATCTATATATACACACATATATATATAATAGTCAATGATCTGTTCTCCGAAAGGATGACAGTGTCACTACTTTCTCTAGTAAATAATCATTTGAACACTGCAGCAACATTAGCCCCCCACTTTGATAGTGCTACATATATCAAATACGTTTGGTGTCAAATGACCCAGAGCAGCAAGGTCTCCATTGTCATCCTTTGCTTGATGTAGGAGTGATTTTGTTTTCCTGTCAGTAGACTGAACTTCAGAGACCCAAAATATGTGGCAGAGGTCTAAAATTTGCGTCAGCAGTTCAACTTTCATTAAATAGAGTTATTCAGCAGGAATGGGGAGGAAGTTTCATATCAATTTCTGTGGGGCTAAGATAAAATAAAAACTTCTCTGCACAGACTCCCCTTTGTCTTTTCCTACAACTATACTTATATAGAAAAGTAGGAGCTATATCAGTCAAACAATATTTCAGCATGTGGGAAGTACTTTTTCCTTCCTGGGAACAGACCACTCTGCTAGTCCCTCCCAGCACGGACCGCTGGGAAGCTCTTAGTGGTGGGAATAGTGTAAGCCATTATGGATTTATCTCAACTGGTATTTCTTTAGTTCACCTAACAAAGATGAGAGTAAAAATTGTTTTCCATGGGCATAGACTTCCTTAGGTTTTTCTCTATTGAAGACATTTCTTTGTTATTTCATGTATATGATGCTAAAATACATTCCCCTTTAAGACAAGATGGTTTAGAGCAGGTGATGAGGGTTTTATGATATTGAATGACATGGTCTTTTTGCTGAGATATTTGTAAATCTTGGCTGTTTAAACAGCAAAGATTTTAATATGATTTTTGAGTCATATGCCCTCATTAGTGTTGCTAATTAAAAAGTGATACTCATGTGAGATGTGTGAACAACGAAATAAACCCAAATATAGTGTATTTTATAAAAGGAATGTTTGGCAAACAAAAATAACAAATAAGGCCAGACCCTATTTAATCTCAGTCTTGTCTGATTGTCAACACATTGTCTGCTGTAAACAGTATTTGTGGAGAATTTTGAACTGTTTGCAGATCATCTACCCTGGTTTTGAAGATGCTTCTGGTTATGTGAAAGTATTTGCTGTGTAGCTTGAATTAGCTAATTTATTTTCATTGCCCATTGTCAATCTTCCAATAATTGCTTTTAGCTATTCACTGTTGCAGTATGTCATTAATAACAGAAATCTGCTGCCACTTATTCTAATGTTATGTGAAAGCATTCTAACAACTTGAAAAAGACTAAAATTAAGCTATAAAAAATGGTAGGATTCTAAGGAAAATACATTTCTTAACAAAGAAAACTATTCTCTCGGCTTAAAGGATTAAAATATTCTTGTCATCTGTAACTCATATACCATTTTTGCATTAAATTCTATGTGGTTTCTGAAAATTTACAAAATCACTCCCAATATTTGCTGAAGGGCAGAGTTACCCTTAAATTAAGCTTTGGAGGGGGATTTCAGTACTTTTGTATGCTAACCACAGATAATGAAAATACAAATAGAGCAAATCACAGAGGAACAGTAGGTGGAACAAAGCTTTCCAAAATAGTCTACGCGTGAGATATTGGTATGAAGTGGAGGTTTCAATTCTCCTTTTGTTTTAGGTTTTGTTCATGGCCCTGAAATGTGGTACTCAGGCTCTGACTGACAGGTCTGGTGTTTGCAAGGTGCAGCAAGAGACTTGGAAATCAGCAGAGATAGAGAAGGTGCATAACAATTCAGCTGGGTCAAAAAGAAGGTAGGAAGGAGAGGCAAAGTCCTAGAAGTCTTGTAGAACAGATGGGAAATGGTTTCTTAGCAGGACAAATTAAGAGGCAAAAGAGACAAGCGAAAGCCTCAGAATTATCACCTGGTGGAAAATAACCATCTCAATTTATTCACTTTTTTTAATTTTACCTTTGCAAGACCTTCACAAATTTTTTACGGCCTCTTTTTTTTTTTTTTTAATTGTGCTTTTTCTCCTCTTTATCATGACTTGGTTGCACTGTAGTTTTTCTCTTCATAAGTGAACACAGTACAAAAGAAAAAAAAAGTTACCAGTGTTTTTCAACTTGATTTCCAAAAATATCTACCTCTTTCCTTTTCTGCCTCTTCCCTGTCTTCTACACAAGTTACTTTTATATTTCTCCTGTATATTATTCTCTAAACAACCTTCATGATCAGTTTATCATGTCTAGCTCTATTACCATGGTCTCCAAAGGAGTTAAGTAGATCTTGTCCTCAGTCCTTTACCAAGTCCCCATGACTCAGCTTTTACCTATTTAGTTCGTTAGTCCTCCTTCTTCTTCAGAATATCCTCACAAAATTTTGCACATGCCAGACCTACTTGTTCATCATTCTTTAATATTCCCTACTTTACTGAGCTTTAAAGTCCAATTCACACTGACACAAGTTGCCCAGAGAAGCTGTGGCTGCCCCATCCCTGAAAGTGTCCAAGGCCAGGTTGGACGGGGCTTGGAACAACCTGGGCTAGTGGAAGGTGTCCCTGCCCATGGCAGGGGGTTGAAACTGTGTGATCTTTAAGGTCCTTTCCAACTCAAACCATTCTGTGTTTCTATGATTCCATAATCATGAAGCAAGTTCTTGGGTTAACAACAGTGAATAAATGCCAGAATTTTCAGAATAAAATGGGTACACATTTTAACAATTGCAATTGTGGCAAAGGAAACATGAAAACAAACCCCCAAATGCTAGCTTTTAATAGATAAAACAAGCAGTGTCACATCCCAAAGAGCATAGACGACTTTCCTCTGTATTGAAATTAGAGCCTTCTTCCTGAAGGGTAGTGTGTGTAGTTAAGTCTTTAATACTGGCTTTCAGGGACATGGGGCATATTCATAGATTACTGAACACATCAGAAAGATGTCTGGCTTAGAGAGTTCTGAAGCTACAGATGGTTAGAGTCTGGGAAAGAAGTTGCAGGAAATATGATATTTTTGCCCTGGTTCTATGGTTCTTCCCTGGGCATCTGCTTTTCAACAGCTATCAGAGACAGCATGTGGAGAGAAATGGGGAGGTTCAGGCAGAGCTCTCTGATGTTCTGATGGTCCTGGTGGAACTCAGAATATTCTGACTGTGAATTAGACAAGCATTGCTTGTACCTTTGAACTGTGGAACGACGGAATTGCACTCAGGAGGTATTTTAGACCTATTTAATGGAGACATCTACATCTTGCCTTGAAGGACACTGGCACATTCAGTCTTGATTCATTTGACCTACTTGAATGCTTTACTTTAGGTGACATCAGTTACAGCCTCAAGATACCTATTCCTCTCCATTGACCAGGAAAGGAGCTCAGGGTGATTATTTCAGAGACAGAGTTTTGCATTTCAGATGTGAGCATTATGTTAGATTCATTCTATCTGGAGTGCCTTTCCAATGATTTTGAGGCATTTGAGTCATATTTTGAGAGAAAGAAAAATAACTGCAAAACAAATGAATCATTGATTGCCCTGGCCCAAAGAGCCAGGATTCAACCCACAGATGAGACATGCTACAAAATGAGGCAAGACTGGTACATAACAATCATATAGACAGCAGGTCTAAATGCACATCAGTTTTACAATGTAATGACTTTTTCTACAATGGCCAACAGGAGGCAGAAACATTTCACTTACATGTTCTACATTGGTCTGACTCCAAGAGTTACAAGGGTCATAACTTCAGACATTGTCAAAGCACTGTAAGATTCATGTGTATGTATTAATGTACTGCATTGTGTTGTCCTATATAACTCAATTGTACAAAATGAATGAGATATGATATATCAGGACCAGCACAAACCAGTTGGCTCAGATCAGAAAGAAAGAGCAATTTCATAGAGACTGATCAAGTGTCTCCATCTTCATATAACTCCATATTTGTATCTTAAAAATGGTCCCAAAGCAGGTGCCTTGAAAAGAGCAGAAGATAGGACAAGCTTAGATAGCACTCACTTTGAGTGTTATCTCAGTCTTCAGCAATTCATGGCCAGTAAATTTTGTGACTTGTGTTATCCACACATTACGAAACCCCTACGGATTTCTCCTCTGTGAACTTTCCCTGCCTTTCACTGAAGTCATATAATTTTTTAATATCCAATTATCATCAGGTACTTAATAGAAGTGCCTGGATTCCCTTCTGTGCTTGGAGAGAGGAGTTCTTCTAGATTGCAGCTCAGTACTACAACACATGAGAGCATCTCAGAAAGGTAGGACTGTGTGCGTCCATGAGCTCTAGAAGTCAGCATGACGTGATTAGGTGAATACCTGGCGGATTTGGTTTGACAGTGTTATATGAGATGAGACTCACAGTTTGTTGACACCTTTCCATTAATGACTTACCTTGAGCTCCCAATCTAGGCATCAAGAGCTTCCGTCTCAAAAATAAAAGGCAATTGCTGTGTGCACACGATTAATCAAGGAGCAGTAATTTCCACTGGTTTATCTGGTTCAGGAAGGTTCTGATTTGATAATCTCTACTGGTTTATATGGTTTAGGGAAAAATTTCTTCACAGAAAGTGTTCTCAAGCCTTGGAATAGTCTTCCCAGGGAGGTATTCAAGGAACACCTGTGCTCTGGTCCTGTTGACAAGGTAGGGATTGGTCACAGGTTCAACTTAATGATCTTGGAGGTCTTTTCCAACCTAAATAATTCTGTAATTCTGTGATCTGAAAACTTTTCCCAGTTATGTTTAAGACATCAAGATTCACCTTGTTACACATACCAAACCTTACAGCACTGGGGTTCAACAAGGACAGATCCAATGCTGATTTCTTATTGATAATTTTAATTGCAATAATTAATCAATGGAGACAAAGTGTGAGTACCATGATACTCAATATCTAGGATCACCAGCCTTTCTCATCCTACCCCCTCTCCTGTTTTTTGTATTCAGTTTCTCTTGCAGACAATCTTACCACATTTACTCACCGGAGGTAACTAGAAGTCTTCACAATCTAATCCAAACTCACGTGAGAACCTGAATGGCTATGAAGACAATATTTCACTACATGGAACTTGTAAACCTTGAATACATAAAGTGGAGAATTCAAATACTTTTCCTGTCATAATGGATGACATTTTCAAAAATGGTTTCTGTTGCAGAGGAATAGAATAGAATAGAATAGAATAGAATAGAATAGAATAGAATAGAATAGAATAGAATAGAATAGAATAGAATAGAATAGAATAGAATAGAATAGATTGTTTTAATTTAGAAATAACTAATTTATACAAACTGTAAAAGTCATGTTTTAGACTCAAAAATAACTGAATTTTTGTTACAGGTAGGTAAGGATGCAAAAAGACATGAAGGAAAGAAGGAAATAGTACTGCTTCAGCAAAATATTTTTGCAAAACCTAGCTGACATTCTTAACTATGGGATTCATGAGGAGCAGCAACAATGCTTGAAGCCTTTCACCATAAATCTGTGATAAAAAATGGATAGCCCCTCCAGATTCACACCAAAAGCAAGTTGAGCCATCTGTCGTGTAATCTTCCAGGCTGAAATTGGGAAAGTCAAGGTAACTAATCTTGATGTTGGCCATACTGCTGACTTTGGCTACAGGGAAGAGACTACAATGTTCTGGCAGTGTGAGTCAGGCAGGCCTGCATGGATCACTGGCCCTTTGGAAAAAAGGATCCTATTCTCATGCATGGGAATGATTGTACCCCAACCCCTGGACTTCATCTGGGATGTTTACCATTAGGAGGACAATTTTGGTAGATACCTCCATCAATCCAGCACCCTTTCAGGAGGGAATTACCCTTTTCCTCTTAAAACTCTGAGTATGGAACTCAATTTTATAGTTTCTGGATATGTGCCTATAAAAGAGGGAAGTATATTTTTTTTAATTTGATTTGGATTTCAAATTATTCTATCTTTATGGATACACTTAAGGTTCACAAGGTCTGTCCGTGTTCAAACTGGAAGAAGGGAAATTTAGGTTAGGTATATGAAATTCTTCCCTGTGAGGGTGATTAGGTACTGTCACAGGTTGCCCAGAGAAGCTGTGTCTGCCCCATCCCTGGAAGTGTTCAAGGCCAGGCTGGATGGGGCTTGGAGCAACCTGGGCTAGTGGAAGGGGGTGGAATGAGATTATCTTTAAGGTTCCTTGCAACTCAAACCATTTGATGATTCTATGACTGTACAACTCTGACTTTGAGATCACTGGAGACAGTTTGGCCACATCCTTTTAAAACACAGTGACAACACCTAAATTGCCTGCTGAGAATGATTTCTAGCCATGCTGACTCTTGACAGTGACTAGGAATTATTTCAGAGACTGCTAGCTGGATCAGACCAAAATGATTCATTAATATTTAAATAGTACAGATGACCAAGTTCCAGTGTTTAGGAACAAACCCTGGCTTTGTTTAATATGTTGGCACAGGTGCCAAGTAAAACCCAGCTAGGCCAAATAAAATAGTTTCCAAGGCATGAGGAAAAAATGAAAAAAACCCAAGTATTTGTCTTTGTTCTTGTATATACAGAAACTAAACACAGGGTTCTCACACTCAGGGTATTTTCTCAGTGACAGCCTCCTAGCAAGAAGACCTGTAGGAAATAAGATGGAAAAGGTCATACATCACCACACTTCCACCCTTGGATCACAAATTATTGGTTCCAACATTATTATTATTATTTGCCACTCGTACAGAGAGCAGAGAGAGGCCTTAGAAAGGTAAAAACTCACTGTGAGAACTTCTGTACAGACATAAAGTTAGTTACAGCCCCTTCAATTAAAGGGTTTGCAGTCCAGTGTATGATAAGTTTTTTTTGTCTTGATATGCAGAACTAATTTGCTCTTTTATAACACCTCACTGCATTTTTATATCTTAAGACAAGAACTTCAGGTCACCCTTCATAGCTCCAAGGCTGAGTGTAGGAGAAGGAAAGGGAGAAATGGAAGGAGCTTTATCTGCTTGAGCTTTATCAGTCATGTGAAGAGGGTTTCAGATGAATTTAGGTACCTTGGTGATATGCATCCTGTGTAAGACAAGCTTCCAGCTTTCCTCTGCTCTTAGTGCAAAGGGCTAAGCACTTCCAGAATGTGAACTATCCCATGTTTTCCAGATACCTCTATTAGGAAGGACCAAATCAGCTTTGGAGGTGTCTAGCTCTCTCCACGGTTATAAAGTTCAGCTAATTAATCTCCTTGGTTTACATCTTAAAATGCATTGCAGAGCACAAAGTGGCATTTGAGATGTCTTGCAGAGTGTAAGACATCTGTCTGGGGCCAGCAGATGTAGCACAACTTGATTGTACACTCATCTTTCTGAACTGGCAGCTGACAATCAAGTGAGCAAAGACCTACTGTGCATTCAATGCACCCAGGAGAGGGTAAAATTATTCCCATTCCTACAGTTAGGTATAATAAATTTCACCCTTGGTTTTGCCCTCTGCGTTTTGATAGCAGCTGCAGGAAGCTTGTACTAGGCTGGACCACCCTGCTGTTTTCAGTATCCTGTTAACTAAAATCCACACAAGAAATAAATTGGACATACGGAGATGATTGTCACCAAATAGCACTTCATCATTCTACATGTTAATTCCTCTCTGAAAAATGAGAATAATTGATTTTCTTGACACTTTTTATTGTGAAGTCTTTGGGGTAGTGAAGATTTTTTTTTTATTCTGTATTCCTGTGCACAGCAGATACCTGATTTCACCTGGGACCTCGTAGCACTGCTGAGCAATATGCATTTAAAATAAAAAATGTCATAGATTACTTAAACTCTGCAAGACCCTGCGGATTCCATACTGTACTGAAATTTCCCAGCCAAAAATTTTCAAACACGTTAAGAATAGGAATGTCTGGCAGAGATGGCTATTTTATTTATTTATTTATAACATTTTCCCCCATAGGGCTACGATCACTTGAGAGGTTGCGATTTTGCAGCTTCAAAAAACACGAGGCTACCCTGCTTGCCGTGCTATTGCACTTGATATGGACTGCCAGGCAATCATTGCATTAGGAACAAAAAATTATATATAAATATCTCAAAGAAATAACCAGAGAAACTCATGATACTCTGGAAGTAAAAGTGCGATCCATCACCTGAGCCATGCCATTTCAGAAGGCTCATGCATTAAACATAATGGAAGGGAGTAGTACAGCTCCAGTTCAATATGTGACTTGTGAGCTATCACAGGGCTTCTGACTCAGTATTACTAAGAAATGTTCCCTGACTGTCACTGCAAAGGTATGAGAGGGAGATTCTCTAAGGACCAATTAATGGGAATGGAAGAAAATTCTGGTAGATTGGTTGCCAGTGGGAGAAAAGTGAGTGGAGAATGGTGAAGAATAATGTATGTTTGCAATTTACTTATTAGCCTTATGAAAAAAAAAAGAGCAACACATGCCAAATGAAATAACAAAAGATCTTAGCAGCATTTGTAAATACCATTTTAATTATTTAAGCTGAATGTGGCTAGAAAGCTGCTGCCTTTTTTCTTTTTTTTTCTTTTTTTTTTTTTTTTTAAGGGACACTGTTGCTAATCAACTCAACAGCCCCATTTTATGTCACAAAACCACAGTGTTCTGCCACAGAGGAAGCTCACTGTTGCAGTTCCTTAAAGCTTGTATCCTTTAATCACAGCTGAAATAATGGCATCTTAACTCTGGCAAGCTCATGTAGAGATTTATTTTTTTCCTGTTTCCCTTTCTGCTCATTTGTTTGGTCTTTTTCCACTTGTGTATCCATTGCTTTTATCTGAGACTTTCCAACCACAATACAAAGGCTCATTAATTAAATCTCACAGTACTCTGCAAAGTAGGGCTGTGAGGTTAAAAAACACCCAGTGCCGTTCAGTTTGAAGGCAGTGTTTTGTGATTAATTATTGCACAAATTTGGTTGGTGCTGTACATTTTCTCTCCTGTTTCCATTGACGTGGTTGGTGTTGCACCTCTTGAAGGCTCATAACCAGTTTACTGTGAATCTTTGGCTGATGTGTTCTTTGTAATGGAAAAAAAAGAGCTTTTATCTTCAAGCTTCTCTATTTTCAGGAATTAATCTAGCCCACCTGATTCTGATTGAGGAAGGTAGACTGTCAAAAAAACCAAAAAAACCTTTCTCTTTGAAATGGCAACCCAAAGCCAAATTCTTCTTCCAGCTACACCTGTGTAAACCATTTTGTTCCCATTAGACCTTGGGTCTTGATACAGTCAAGTATATAAGGATGATCTTAACTATATAATCTCATTTTTCAAGTCCAGAAGGATTCTAATTGTCATCTAATCTGGTGAATAGGATTGAAGCTTAAGAATTTTAATTAATTGCTCCTAAAATGTGTCTAATAGTCTAACAGAGTAATAAGCATGAGGCTTTATTTTGAATTTTGGAATGTAATGGTGGCCTGCTTTAGAAATATTCTATTGTCACTATAGCTGGGTTCACTCCTAGTCACGGTCACAGACAAAGCACAAAGTGAGACAGGTTTGGCATCTGCTCCCTGAGGAAACTACTTTCTCTTCTTGTTTCTGCAGCCTGTCAGGAGAGTGGGAAGGAAACGGGACAGATCTGCTGCAGCTTCCACCAGTTATGGTGTGACCCAGGAGATTGTTTTGGGCTCATTGTCAATATAAACTCCATTTGAGTTAATGCATGAAACTGGTGACTTAGCAAGGTAAGAGATGAGGATAAAATCAATTAAGAATTGCCACTTCCTTTAGTCTTGAGGGAACAGTTTTGTTGGCATACTAATAGATGGCACAGTGATATGTGTTGTTTGGAATATGATGTTGAGAGTTATATAAAATCATTCTTTCCCACTTAGCCAGGAAACAGTGCTGTATGAGGGTATGTGTGCATATATATATATGTACATTAGTTTTTCCACATGGGAATTACAGTCTCAAAACACAATTAGGAGACAGGAGACACATCAGGGAAAATACACATCCCTCAAATATTCACAAATGGTGTGAATTCTGCTCTTACTTTCAGAAACTTTTCCTTACAGAGAAGCTCTAACAACAAAAAACACACTTAGCAATAAATTGAACATAGAATGCGACATTTCAATTTGGATCTAAGTAGTTACTAAACTTCAAATTCAACTTGGAAGAGTTAATAAAAAAAATAAAAAAAACAGTAGTAATAATAGGATTTGGTATTACTCAGACTAGATATTTATATTCCTGTTTATATTTCTCTAAATACAATATTCCTTTAGATGTGAGTTCTATGATTACAAGCTCCAAAGAGGAAAAAATAGGTTTGTACAGCCCCTCTTGGTAAAAAGGGAAACAAGTCTGTGTGTTTCTTAAATAATAGTTCCAATAAAAAGATAAAAAGTAGAAAAGAGCTCTCATCTGGTAATAGATATAAAAGCCTGGAGGCCACCATAGTATAACTGACATTGAAACCTAATATTTTAAGTCTTTTTCATTTTTCCCATTCTAAATTATGAAAATTCTTTCAGACAAGTATTTTTACCTTGATTTCAAGAGGTCAAAATTTTCAATCTAATGGAAGAGACAGGAAAAAAAAAAAAGAAAGAAAGACAAGAATTACTAAGTAGTTGCACAAAATACTAGAGATGAAGTAAAAGCTATTTCAAGCAAAATTTTCCTGGTACTACGCTCCTGGGACAGGTCTCCAAGGATAACAACAGTACTGATGGACCTGTATCCTAACTGGTTACCTCAGTGAGTGGCACTTCATGAACTGAGGCAGTTCATTTATGAGGTGAGCTCTGATGACCAGCAAAGGACCCCAAAGGGTTGGAAAATTGTATAATCACAGTAAGGTTGGAAATGTCCATTCCAAAGATGAAGTTGAACCCCGATTTCCTAAATCCAAGTGCTTCTATTTAACCACAGCATCACTTGTTTTGCTGTCAGGTAGTGCAGTGACTGTTCAGCTGTGTTAGTACTGCAAACCCAGAGCAAGGCAGAAGTGATGCAGGACTGCTATAAAACACCCCTGAGTCCTTTAGTGGAATGAGCAATACCACAAAGAAGAGAAACATTCAGTTCAGGCAACTCTTTCTAAAGTCTTCAGATGCTTTATAAAAAAAATCTAATTGCCAACAAGGCGATTTCCCCACATTAAAGAATCAAAACCAAAAACTTGAGAATTTCCCCTGAAAAAGAATATTAAATTAGTCCATTGAAATTGTGCCATAATCCATTTCTTTGGTAAATGAAAAACAGTTGGCAGGCATCTGCAACAAGGAGGAACATGAAGTACCAACAAGCAGTGAAAAGAACAATTAGGAGCAGACGAAGTGGGGGAAAGTTTTGTATTTGCAGCTTCCAAAATATAAAATTGCCAACATGGGATGGGATTCACCCCCTATAAACAGAGCTGTTTGAAAGTCAGATGCTTTGCTTCATCTAGGCAAGCACATGGGATGTCTCTAAAGTTATTGCTAAGGCAGGAATCTTCAGGGGCCAACTCACCCACGCCTAAACAGATGCTCAAGGTAGATGAGAAGCAGAAAAGAGCCATTCATGGTGGCAAAACATGGTGTAAAACTCAAGGATTGTATGGAGCAGACCAAGTGGAAGGTTTCCTAGCTCTTTTAACCACCAAAAACACATTCTAGAAAATTGCTGAAAAGGATTCAACCAGGGAGAAAACACAGGAATAGTCAAGAGACTGGCCCTGATGGTGTTCAAGACAACTCCTGTCTGTCACTTACAGCTAAACTCAGCTAACTGATAATAAAACAAAAAATATTCTGCTTTTTGGCACAGAAGTTGTCAAGCATCACTAAAGATCAAGCCTGTGGGAATGTGACCAAGCAAATTATTTCCTTTGGGGGATTCGCTTGAGGGCTGAGGATCTGAAGAAATGCTGAAGGGATATGAGTTACATATCAATATTCATTGAAACAGATGAGCAGTGTAAGTTTTTCTTGGGGCAGCCAAAAGTTACAGATGAGCTGCCCATGGGCTTGAGATGATCCACCAGATATATAAATCCTCTGATGATTTATGTTCACTAAAATTCCAGCTTCTCCAGCCTGGTAGAGAAATTGGATAAGCAAGGAAAAGAAACCATAAATTTAACATTTTCCTTATTTTGTATGGCCACTTTTCTCTCAGAAGCATTAATATCAAAGAATCACAGAATGGTTTGGGCTAGAATATCTTCCTAAACAACAGGACTCCCTCAGCACGGGAACTAAAATATTTGTGGTGTTATTAGAATATTTTACACACATACACACGCACATTCACATATGTCTTTGACAAAAATCCATAAACTCTTATTTTCCCAAATCTCCAAAGATGTCCCCCCTCCCCATACCTTCATTTGAAGGTTCAGCCATGCAATGAAGAAGGTACTAGATCACAGGTCTGTATTCAGGCCAAAAGAGGAGAAAAGGTGGGGTTGGTTTTCTTTCGAAGATAACACCTGTATGAGAGAAGACACAACAGTGCCTGTGTCTTGTTTCATTTGTTAACTCCGAAGGATTAAATCCAACTGACTGCTTCACTTATTCCTGCCTGACAGCCAGATGTCAGGTACATGGGTTGTCTGTGCCTGGAGATATCATACACTCTTCTGTCCTGTCAGACCCCAGATACACAGGATAGCTGATCGTAGCAAAGGATGTTCCTGTCTCATTGTCTCTTCTTCGCTGCAAGCATTTGTCCTTTCTTATTCCTTCAGCTCTTGGGGGAAGGGAAAGTTCTTTATTATAGATATAGCATGACCTAGGGATGTACTCAGTGTTTGTGGACATCTGCAGAGTGGTTCCAAGTTGGTGATACAGGATTAACAGAGTCTGATAACCCAAAAAAAACCTCATTTAGTAGAGAGCAAGCAATGCAAGGATACTGGTTGTTGCCTTCCAAAAATAAGATCTCAAATTGTTTTGAAAGCAAAATAAAAAAAAAAAAGGGGAGAGAAGACAGGGAGAAGAAATTTTGGATGTGAAACCAGTGGCAGCAGTAAAAGGAAAGGTCAGACATGGCATCTCTGAAATAAATTCCTGCTGCCTTTGACAGGTTTGTGAAAGGATGAAAAGGTTGCACAGCTGCACCTTGTCCATGTGAGGGAACTAACCATGGAACCAAAGGTTGTAAAATTCTTGGCTGTAGTATGAGTGGCTGGATGGGACAGGATGATGATGTGCAGGTACCATCGGAATCTGATGAACTCTGGGAGAGCGCTTAGTATCATGAATATTGTAAAAGTGATATCACTGCCATCCTATGCCTTCTGGATTCCACCTGGAAGCTGAGAGGGGGCATGAAACTTGAGGGCACAGAGTAGAGACAGACAGACACTGTGGGAAAAGGCATCTCTAAAGGGATGAACTGACATAATGGATTTAGTTGGGGGTGGTTTCTCTTGGGTTATTTGGTTCTTGTTTGTTGGGTTTTTTTCAGAAAACAGACAACAAAAATTTCAAGAAGATAAAGTTCCAAGCAGGCATGGAAGAAGTCATTTAGGAAACTGATGAGCTTTAAACATCTAAATCTCATATTTAAAGTGATAATAAATCCTCCAAATATTGAAGGAAGAGGGTAGGGAATGGTAGGCATCATGAACTGGATAAAAAAATTTAACTACCCAGACCTTTCCTAGGCAGATATATGTGAAATATGAGTGTGAACACCAGTCTACCTTGACATGAATTTCAGAGGTGTTGTGATGCTTTAAACTGGAGCAAGGTTAGTTGAAGGCAGATATGAGGTGTTGGTTTCAAAGCTAATAGGATTTCATAGTCTTTTAAAATCTAAAAATGTCAAGGGGATTTTGACCTCTGTGTGTCTTTTAGATCACTCCAAAACTTTAAGCTTGTGCCTCTTCATATAATGGACAGATCCAGTATTTTCCACCTATTTAGAACTGCTTTGCTTTCATATTATGAATCCTTGTTAATGAATATGACCTGAGGTTTAATGGGGGCTTGAAACCCAATATCAAGTGACCACCCTACTTGTAAGGTAAAGGAAGCCACCAGTATAAGACAGCATAGTTCGTAAGATTATAAATATTATTGTTTTTTAATAGCAAATGGACGCAGATTCAACCTGCTCAATTTCAGCCCCCTAAACAGAGGAATTGATGCAGTATCTTCATTCGGCTCTCCATCATGAATGGGAAGATTCAGAAACTCCAAAAGGTGTTTCAGCAGAACTTAAAATCGGTGCCCAAGTGAACAGGGTCGAAAGCCTTCAGTCCATTCCATTGACTGGAACCTAGATAGGTATTTAAAGATAATCAGTATTAGATTACATTATTTTAATTGGCTTTTGTGCCATGAGATGGAGTTGTAATCATAATATTAAAGCTATCCATGTTATCTGATTAACAACCAACTTTGTCTTTTCTGTGTGGTTACCCTATCAACCTTAGTCCACAGGAAGAGGCAAAATAATTTGATGGACAAAAATAAGCCTCACAGAGGTGTCTAGGTATTCATTTGGCTGTTCTCAGAATAAGTCAGTTGTCAATAACATATGATAAATATTATTACTATTTCCTTTATCATCCATGATAACAGCGATGTTCAGATAGAGAAATGTTATACTACATTGTCATTCCATAAGCTTGTCCAAAGTTTTCCAGTAATATATTCAATAAATTATTTGACTGAACTATTATCTTTCTAAGTGAAAACTACCTTCTTCTACCCTACTCCCAGCCAAAATTCTGGTTTCAGAACATCTCTCTCTTATTGTGCCTCCAAGAAGTGTTGAGGGTGAATCTCAGACAGAATGGTGATGAGTGTGGTATTAAATGCCAGGTCAAATCCTCAGCTGGAGTAAATTGATGTAATTCCATTGAAGTTAGTGATGCTTTGCTGCCAGAATCTGACTCAAAGCTTTTGGGAATATTTTCATTGACTTCCCTGGGCTTTGACACAGCTAAAGATCTGACCCTTCAAGAGAGAATTGGCAAGATAAACAAGGTTGGCAGTTGTGGGAAATGTCAGAGGGTTTTCTTGCTATGGGAGCTGTGGTCAAATATATGTCAGAAGAATTAGTCCCAGTTCGAAGGTGAGACTAGACCAGTATAAAGAAGTATGAAGGTGTGAATTTTAATGGTAACAAATAAATCCTTCTATAAAAAACAAATGAAAACAAAATACTTAGGTAGGAAAATATAAGTTTTGCCTACTTCTCATTTCATATGTACACATTCATTTTGCAAACCTCTGTAAATCCTACTGAATCAAAAGTGTGTTTACAATGTTACATATTCCATAAAACATGTTTGCTACTCAGCAATCTGCTTGCTTCTCTTAAAATGTATTTTTGTGACAAACAATCATTAAACCTCACAACTGCCGTGTGCAGATAAATGAAACCAGCGCAGATATTACCATTTGGTTGACACATTTGTTTTGACATTGTAAAAAAGCGTTGAGGATTTTTTTTTTATAAAAGTCTTCCTTTTTTTTCTCAGAAACAATAATATGTTCCTGCAAATGCTGCAAAAGATCAAAAGCTGTTCAGATCATATTTACAGTACTAAAAGCACAATGAATGCCCCTGTAAATGACATGTAAATTACTGAGAGATGATTCAACTTCAGTCAGCTTTGCAGATGAATTGAAGGTCCTTAATTCCACTTTAGCTTAGAAATCTGATTATTCTACTGCTTGTAAGAAATCAGCTTTAATCCTCTTTTAAACATCATTCAACAGGTTCTTTCTGCACAAAAGATGTAAATTAATTTTCCTTTACAATATCTTTTCAAATTCATTTTCCTTCCACAGGATATTCTTAGAAATAATTTAAACCTGAGCTATCAAACCAATAACTTTCCTATTCTACATCTGTTCAAGAGTAATTGTCAGGTTGCACATCTTGGCTTTGTGACAGCACAGTTCCATCAACCTTCTCTTTATTCCTACTGGTGGAAATGAGACCAGAATTCGGCTCCATGATAACATTTGCAGTTGAATATATATTTAACAAAACAAAATAATTATTTTCATTGACTGTTAAATCCCTAAATAAGTCATGTTCACATAAAATTGAACACTTTAACATTCTTTCTTTATCACTTTGTTTCATTCCTTCGGCTTTGCGCATTCATGGAGTCCTTCTATGCTACACTGAGATGTTTCTAAATTAAGGGCTGTCTTTTTGGCACTTAGCAGTACAGTAGGTCCTAGTTCCTGATTAAAGATATCCTTATCACTGGCAAATGATAATGTTATTTTCTGTTCATGAAGAAAACTAAGTGCTAAAAATCACAGACTGGCTGAGCCACATGTCCGGTGGGTGTAAAATCAACACATGTCCTTTGAGAGTTGTGCTGCTTTACACCAATGGTATAACTGGTACCCCAGGTTAGAGTGCTCTTATTTAAAAGAAATGTCCTAGATGATCCACTTATGGAAAAAAAAGCAACTCCACAGACCATGTGGCATTTAAACACTTGCTCCTCCCATTTCTCATTAGAGCATTTGCTCTTCTGGTGGCTAAAAGAAATATAACTCAGTTCTTGTTGAGCCTCATGAGTTCCCCATGGGACCGTTCTTCAAGTTTGTCCAGGTCCCTCTGGATGGCATCCCATCCTTCAGGAGTGTCAACTGCACCACTCAGCTTGGTGTCATTGTCAAACTTTCTGTGGGTGCATTTGATCTTTCTGTCTATGTCATTGATGAAGGTATTAAATAACACTGGTCTTAATACAGACCCCTGAGGGACACCACTGTCACTGATGTGCACTGGGACTATGAGTCATGCTACCTTCTGGATGTGATCATCTAGCCAATTCTTCATCCACTGAACAGTCCATCCATTAAACCCATATATCTCCAATTTAGAGAAGGGTGCTGTGGAGGTCCATGTCAGAGCTCTTACAGGAGTCCAGGTAGGTGGGGTTGAGGTCCTTCAGCCGGTCTGTCAGCTGTGTCACCTTCCTAAAGGAACACCCCTTAATTCCTTTGAGGTATTTCCCTATTGGCTCCTATTCCCTGGCTCATATCTGCAAGACTTATGTGCTTCATTGTAGCCAGCACATCTCAGAGCAACAAACTGGGGGCCCTCAATAGGGTCTCATCCTTCTAACCTTGGCCTGTCATCTCACAACTTGTCATGGGCAAAGCTGAGATTATCCCCTTTCCCTTTCACAACTAGTTTAAATAACCATACTTAGTGTGCAGTATTTCAGTTACCAACATAGACCAGCCAAGAAAGTCCAAAGCTTTCATTGGTCTCCTCATTCCACCTTTTCAAGCCATGAAGTGTCCTTATTTGCCAATCAGAGCATAAAATTCATGGTTTTCACATGGACCTACAGGGAGGCTGTTGCACATCAAAATCACTCAGAAAAAGTCAGAGTGGAGCAAATCTTTAGGCAAGTCCTCATGATTCAAAGTCTCATCCTGTGTGTTGCACTTTGCCCAAAAAAGCTGCAAAATTTACTCTTTTTGTGTTTTGAGTGTGACCTCAGGCTCAAATCAAGGTTCCCATTCTCTCAAGTAACATACAGTCACTCAGCAAGACTTGGTTTTCACCCTGGGGAGTTAATATAGCAAATAATTAAGACATAAAAATAAAAGAAGGAATAGTTATACCACATTTGCAAAATATGAGGAACACAGCAATAACTTGGTAGGTGATTTGTCTAAGGTGACACAGAAAGTCAACAGAAGATGCAAGGAGTGATCTTTCACACACAGCCAGAAACCTTTCCCAACTCCCACCCCAATCATCCACTGTCCCCTAATCACTGCCAGTGCCTTCTGTGTCACATATTGCAGCCCACATCACAGTGGACTGGAAAATTCTCCCCTTGGTCTGTCGAGCATAAACTTATAAAATGTTCTTGTGACGTGGTTCTAAAGACTTTGAAAGCATTAAAGAGTCTGTCTGCTAAGGATGTGGTAAGGTCACAACACCAGGAGCTGCTGCTGAAGGAGAGACATTTTTCTGCATGACTGACAACAAAAAGCATCCACCTATGCTGTGTAACAGGTGTAAAAGACTTGCACTGACATTTCTCTTCCTAAAGTCCAGGGGCACCACTTGAAAATATAATCTAGCAGAAGCTGATAAAATTCAGTGACATAAATCATGATTAGTGTGACAATCCAGCCTGCAGGATAACAATAAATAATGCAAAGAAGATGCAAATGCATTGCATTTTAGCAAGCAGTGACACAATCTTATTGAAAATACCCACACAGACTTGAGACTGAAAGGAGGTTTCTTACATGACAGAAGTTTTCACATTTTAAATGACTGTGTATAAGCATTATTAGCCAAGCCTATCTCTGGCCTCATGCTTTCAGTTTGATATGATGTGACCCGAATTTCTGCCCTAATGTAACTCTCTTATCTAGTCCTCATCCAAGAAGTCTCATGGGCAGCTGCGTTTATGCTTTGAATACAAGAAACCATTCTCTGCTTTTGAGCGGGAAAAAAAGCACAACAAGGCACAAAGACTCACACAGAAAAATGCTCTTTATGTCAAGGGCAGGGTGATATTCAGACACTCCCAAAAATTAAATTAGGCTGAGAGGTCTAGAAGGTATAAAACACCCTAAACCATGTGGAGGTGTTCCACAAATAAATAAATATGCATATTAAATTGTAAGAGGCAAAATGTTTTCTTCCAAGTCACTGTGTAGGGAGTGGTATTCCTTATGCTTCTTACATCATTCAGGAATACAGAAAGTGTTCTGGCCAACTCCCAAGAATGCTCCTCTTCCAGAGTTTGAAAGGAGAATTGTTTGGTAATCATAGAAAGGATGTTCTCTCTGAATCCAAACCAAATGAGTGCCTGATTTGATGAGTCTTGCCCAGGTCTCACCCCATACCTCACTGCTGTAGAACACTGTATTGTTTAGCTCAGATGGATAACATTTGAAATTAAATCTCAGCACTGAAATTATATTCCAGATTATTGGCAGATGCATGTGCACTTTGGAGGTGGGGAGGGCGCACTGCAGTTTTTGTTCTGTATCTCTATCTACAGCCATTGACAGTATTTGTATTACATTTACATTTTGTGTTGCTATTTCTAGAGGTTGCCTGATTTAGGATGGTGGCCATAAGGAAACACCATGAGATTAGGCTGTGCCCTGCTGAAGCCAAAGCAGACCTTCCAGTGAGACTAATCCTACTAGTGATAACTCCACTGATACATTGAAAATCGTTGGTTACGTGTCATTCTACTGTTCTGACACTGCAAAGCAAACAAAAAAACTTGATGATGGAACTTGTCTCAATCCCTTCTTGCCTTTCTTTGAATGACCCAGGCCTTCTTTCTTGGAAATACTTAATGTATACCACTCCACTGAGATTTTTTTCTTATGAAGTTAGCAGAAATTTATAGCAATATGCTCATTCACTTAAACAGGACAGAATCTCATCCTTAACTCTTTTGGTTTGCACTTTTTTTTTTTTCCCCACCTAAACATCCTGGAATATGAATATGGTAACTCTTGATTTGAAAAACAAACAATTGCAGTGGCATCTTATTACCTGAGGTCTTTGTGATAGGATATAGCTACAGGGAGGCCATAGAAGGAATGTTGGTGCAGAAGACTCTACAACCCGAGCAAAGCTTTATGGCCTAGCAATTCATTCTCTGCCATTGGTCACAAAAACAGCCGAGTTTCACATGAGGATGTCGTTGTACACATCTGTTGTCCTCCACATTGAAAAGTTCATGATAAAACATTTCTGTGCAGCCTTCATTAGATTTATAGCTACTGTGTCTTTACTTAGTTGAAGACAACTTCTTCTGGAGCCTCGCCCAAATTTTTAGCACTACACTGAGAGAGGAATTACAAAGGAGATGCACACCTGTTGCATAGGCAAACTGAGGCTAAAAAGGGAGATTACTTTAAACAAAGTCACATCTCCTATGTCTGAAGACCTGTGCAATCTACTAAGTTGTTCTGTTTTTCTAAAACAACAACTCCTTATCCCTCCATCATCACAATCAGGAATAAGCAACAGGCGGTGGGAAGGAATGCCATGCTCCAGTTCATGCTGTTTTGTTTTGTTTTACCTTAAAAGTCTCTTTGATATTTTTATACCATCAGACAGCAGCTAGCTCTTTTTTTTTTTTTNGGGGGAGGGCAAGGGGAGGGGGGGGGGCACATCGCAGCCTGCTTCTGGCTGCAAGAAAGAAGAGGGATACTAAGCAGGCTTTCTTCCTCCCCTGGGTTACTACAAACAACTAACCTGGCTCAGGGGGGCTCTTTGAAGAAAATAAAGAAAAGTAACTTCTCATTTTAGAAGCCCATACTGCAGGGCAGTAGGTGTTAAGGTGATGATAGCATTCCGTAAATGCACCTAAAAATATATACGTATAGAAAATGCACACACATATTTATATAGATTCAGACTAGATATAACTATGAATTTTTATATGATGAGGGGGGTGAAACACTGGCACAGGTTGCCCAGAGAGGTGGTGGATGCCCCATCCCTGGAAACATTCAACATCAGCTTGGACAGGGCTCTGAGCAAGCTGGTCTAGTTGGAGATATTCCTACTTGTTGCAGAGGGGTTGAACTAGATGACATTTAAGGGGCCCCTCCAATCCAAACTGTTATATTATTGTATTATATATAGCTTCTTTTTATGTATAGAACTTCCTAGCCACAGGGAATAATATTTTCTTATCTGTTAATAGCCAGGCCAGTGTCATGTACTGCAGGGCAAAAAATCAATGCTCATCACTATAAACAAAATTGATCTTCTGTTTAAGCTAATCTTTAAATGTTGCAAATTTAGAGTCAGGGTTAAGGTCATATGGAAAATCAAATGTTCATATTTTCAGTTCAGGGAAATATATCCTCTTTCCATGCACTTTTGGATGCACTGTAACCAAAATAGGAGTTTGGGGGGATATATAAGTCTAAACTGATCACTTGTATCTCTGCAGGCAGATGGGTTTGGTAACAAC